>MCFH01000019.1:632500-857073 GCA_002104945.1 Piromyces finnis | reverse complement strand
AGATCCTATTATTATCGACTATGATGAAGAAGAAATGTTATCTGCAATTACAGATAAGAAAGGTGCTAAGGTGGTAGAGAAAGATAACACAAGTGAATCAACCAAATCTACTTCTAATTCAACTCTAAATAAATTAATGAAAAAGCAAAAGAAAGAAAAACCTGCAGAATCGAAGGTTAAGAAAACTGCTAGAAATATTCAAATGATAGCAGATACGGAAGAATATAATGTAGTTAAAGATCTTAACGAAACAAAATGCAATATTACTTTGGTCAATTACTTAACTCGGCTCCAAAGTTACGAACGCAAGTGTCACAAGGTCTTAAACTGGAAAAGAACAACACAAAAATTGTGGGAGCTCTGGAGAATTTTAATGCTACTTCGGTATTAGTAAATAATGTAGATCATTCGTATGTAAGCAAAAGTAAAGAAGTATCAGAAGAAGATATCGCTATGGTAGATGCAACGGTTGATGGGGTACCAGGTAAATTATTAGTTGATTCCTGTAGCAACTTAAGTATTATAACAAAAAAATATTTAGATAAACTTCCCCATCAATATGAATCTATTGGATTGAGTTGTGGAAGAATACGTTTAGCTACTAAAAATGATGACTATTCGGAAGGCATAATTATTAGAGTACCGGTCCAGATAAATGATCTTACAATCACTGCTGATTTTAGAGTGGTGGATAAAGAAGACCCCTTTTATGATATGTTAATTAATTTGAAAACCCAAATGGATAACAACTTATTTATCCACCCACTTCGCTATAGTCTTTGCAGATTTAATTCAAATGGATTTATTGAAGATATTGCTCCAATTAATAACAAATATGATGATGAAGAAAAGATTATGTGTATGATACGTAGAGTCGGTGATGAAGATTTTAAAAGTGATTTGAAAAATATTGAAGGTTTACCACCTTCAGAATATATTCACAATAAAAATTTTACTGAGACTCTTAATGAAAAGTATCGAGAACAAATTGTTCGGATATTGGAAGAGAATATTGAAATTATTGCTACTTCTTCTGAAGAACTAACACCTTCGAATTTAACTCCCCATAAGATTAATTTAAAGCCAGGAGCAAAGCCAATTAAACAAAGATCATATAGGTTAGCCAAGTTCAAATCTGATATACTTAAGGAAGAATTGTCTAAATTGATTAATAAAAAGCTAATTGAGCCATCGTACTCGGAATGGTCTTCTCCGGTGGTTTTGGTCCCGAAGCATAATGGGAAATGGAGAATGTGCGTGGACTATCGAAGAGTTAATGATTTGTCTGAAAAGGATGCCTATTCAATTCCTTTTATAGATGAGATATTTGATAGTTTACATGGTGCAACTATATTCACTACTATGGACTTATATTCCGGCTATCATCAAATCCGTATGGATGAAGAAAGCGTTGAATTGACAAGTTTTACAACTAAGTTTGGAAATTACCAATTCAAGGTTATGCCTTTTGGTCTCACTGGAGCACCCGCTACATTTCAGAGGGAGATGAATCGGATTCTGTTTCCGTTAATTGGAAAGTGTGTTTATAACTTCATTGATGATATTCTGATCTATTCAAAGAGTATTGAAGAACATATTGAACATATAAATCAAGTTTTAGCAATTTTCCGGAAAAACAAACTAAAAATCAATATTGAAAAATGTCATTTTATGCAAACTGAAGTTGACGTGTTAGGCCATCGTTTAACTACAGAAGGTCTTAAACCATTAGATAACAAAATCCAAGCTATAAAAAATTGGAAGCCTCCTTCGAATATCCATGAATTAAGATCATTCCTAGGTTCAATTGGATATTATAGAGATTTTATTCCTAATTATGCTAAACTTACTGCTCCCTTGTGTAAGCTGCTTAGAAAAGGTGTTCCTTTCAAATGGTGTAATGAACAACAAGAGAGTTTTATTATATTGAAAGAAAAGTTAATTAATGCGCCTATTCTGAAATTCCCTGATTTTGAGAAAGAATTTATAATCCGAACAGATGCATCGTATGAAGGAATCGGAGGAGTATTATTACAAAAGGAAGGCACAGATATTGAACATCCAATTCATTATATTAGCCGAAGTCTGACGAAAGCAGAAAAAAATTATGGAATTACTGACTTGGAAGGGACTGCCTTATTTTACTGCATTACTAAATTAAAGCCTTATATAATGGGAAGTCCATTCAAGACTATCGTCTATACTGATCATAAACCATTAATTGGATTATTTAAAAATAAGGAGCCAAACAATGCAAGACAAACAAGATGGTGTTTAACAGCTAGTATGCTAGGAGTTGATATTCGTTATGAACAAGGTAAAAAGAATGTTGTAGCAGATGCACTGTCTCGAATGAGAAATGACAAAGATAAGGAAGTGTTAGCTACTAAAATTAATAAAGGTATAGAAGAAACCATGCTATCTAAGGTAATTAAAGAATTTGTTGAAGAAAAGTTCACCAAAATAGATGGGGTGGATTACTTTATTGATGGAAGGAATTATCGAAAACTGATCACGGAAACCAATGAAAAGCTGAAATTGATTTTGGAAGCTCATAACATTGGACATGAAGGATATTATAAAACTTATCAACGTCTGAGAAAAAGCTATTATTGGAACGACATGGTTAATGATATTCGAAGAGTTGTAGCCAAATGTGAAAAATGCCAACTTAATCGCCCTCAACCATATCCAGAACCTACGGAAAATCTTCCAACTGAGGTTGAAGCTCCTTTCACTCATCTGGGTTTAGATATCATTGGTCCATTGGTAAAAACTCGTAACAATAACCAATATATTATAGTTGCAGTGGATCATTTCACAAAATGGGTCGAAGCAGAACCCACCGAAAATATCACTTCAAAGGATGTCATAAAATTTTTAATCAATGTTTTCTCTCGGCATGGAGTACCACAAGTCATTACAACCGATAACGGTGTCCAATTTACCTCAGATATGACCAAAGTTTTCCTGGACTTATATGATGTCTATGTCAAGTTTGTCTCAACTTATCATCCTGAAAGTAATGGTTTGACTGAAAATAGAAACAAAGAAATTGGAAAGCTTCTAAGACTGCTTGGAAAAGAAAACAAGGATTGGGATGAAATTTTGCCTTCTGCTCTTTGGGCGCTCAGAACTACTAAAAATACTGTCACAAACCATTCTAGTTTTGAATTGGTTTATGGAAGAGAAGATCAGCAACCCTTTGATATTGCCGCCAGACCTACTAAGGGTATTAATCAGTCTTCGGATGAAATCTTACTTGAGAAGTTTATTAATCATTACAGGTGGACGTTGGAAGCTTGTGAAAATATTAAAAATGCGAATAAATACTGGGCTACTAGAAGGGAAGAAAAACAAAGTATGACTAAGGGCAAAAATATCCATATCGGTGATCTAGTATTAGTTAGAAATTTTAATCGAACGAAGTTAGAGCCTTATTTCGTTGGACCACTCAAAGTTGTCAAGAAACAATTCAATACTGTTACTTTAGCTGATATATCCACTGGAATTCAGATGAACCGAAATGTTCATCTTAAGAATATTGTAAAGTTTAACTCTGCTTTTGCGTAAGCAAGAGTCTTCGTGGGGGCACTTGTTAAGGAACCAACAAATAATGTTATTCTTGTCATAATTAATGATTATGACCTAATCCATTATTGTTCCTAAATATATGAAAACTTTACAATATTCTTATTTGTAAATTAATGTATACACTTAAATTATATTTAAAATTATTAATAATTATTTTTATTGAACTTAAATTTTATTTTATTAAACTTAAAAATTAATTTAGTAATAATAATATATTGAAAATTATAGTTTATTGAACTTTTAGTTTAATTTATCAAGTTAATGAATTTTTATTAATTAAAATTATGAATAATATTTCTGTAAAATAGTAAAATTTTTTAGTTAAATATATTTAAAGTAAACTTTTAATGTATGTTAATCAATTTAATAATATGTATAAATATTTATTATAATAGTAATGTAATTTTATTATTCATTTAAAAGTAATTTAAATACTAAAATTATGTAAATAATTAAAGACTAATTCTTTTAATTAACACTACTTAATTTTTTACAAAAAGTATAAAAAGGTGTATATTATAAGAATTAGAGAATATACAGATATTTTTATTTTTATTTTTATTTTATTTTATAATTTTATATTAATATCTTAATAAAACAATTTTATTAATAAAACAATTTTTCTTATTTCATTTTAATATTATTTTTGAGTATTAATAAATTTATTAATATTTTATAAATAAAAGTAAATTCCTCGAACCGTAACAATATAAAATTTTTTTTTCTACTTATATAGAATGGTGTAACACCAAAATTAATTAATATATATAACAATATTATAAAATTATTATTATGTATTGTTATTTTCCCCTTGAATAAGTATTAAATAAGTATTAATTATGCTTATAAAATAAAGAAAATGAAGAAATATTAGAAATACATTGAATTCTTTTTTTTTTATTAATACAGAATGAATGATATTAAAAAACTTTAATTAGTTACTCTATATCATTATATCATTATATCATTATTATAATAATATAATATTATTATTTATTAAGTTATATAATTTATGAATTATATATGTCTTTTTCTAAATTTTATAGAAAAAAAAAGGTATTATTCCATTAAAAATCACTTGTATAAAGTCTAGTTGGAATTAATATTTATCTCGAACAGAAACTCTGACCTGACTAAATCCTTCAAAAAATCTAGGATAAATATTAATTAAAATAATTGATTTTTAATATTATTATTTTCCTTTTTTTAATTAAGAATATTTAATTTTTATATTAAAAAAACATAGATTTATTAAATTAAATTAATCCTTTATTTTTATTGGTATATTTTACGAATTCAGACCATTAATTTTTTATTAAAATTTTAGAAAAAAAGAAATTTCTTTTTTTATGAAACTATGAAAATGAAATCATCCCCCTTAATTTCTAAACATTAAAAAAAAATAAATTAGTACAATTTATAAATGAATAATATTAATATTTAATTATTATTACCAATTTATTAAATGTTAATATTTTATAAATATTAAAAAAAATAGACGATTCTATAATTTCAACCCTTTATTTATTTTATTTCAATAGAAAAATCTTAGAATTAAAATAGTTTAATAATATTTTCTGCTTTTAAAGTAAAAAAAAAAAATAAAATATTATTAAACTTTATTATTCTAATTAAAATTATAGTTCATATTCATTCATTTAAAAACAAAATTTAAAAAATAATTTAAACACAAAACGCAAATAAATAGAAAATGGTTATAATATATTTTAGTCATTTTAATTAAAGTAAGAAGGCCATGAATTACATTTAAATATTATAATTTACAAAAGTGTAAAAATGAGAGGAGGTCGAAAAGTTAACAAGAAAGTTTAGCATGATCGTCAGAGATCAAATTTTGTTAGGGGATAAAATTAAAATTTCTATGAGTTGTACTGTGTTGGCCCTAATGACCTGTCTTACTGTTTCTTCAGCATTGACATACTTGGTTGTTGGTTTAATCTTTATTAATTATTGTTGACCAGCATATGATGTTATTATGATTAGGAACAGTAGGATCTACATTATTTGTTGTTCCATCACAACTACCAAATTATCTTATTTCATTAATAAATATTTAAAATAGTTGTCTTATATTACTAAATTACTATTAAAAAGATTTTATATTAAGAGACATTTAATTGAAGTAAATCTAAATTCTTTATTTTTATTGTAAAAAAATTTTTTTATATTCAAAAAATCCAATAATTTATATAAAAAAGTTTAAAAAAATGAAATCTTTTATAAAATGTATATACTTCAATTTACTATGTTATGTAAAGGGTTAATACGTTATGTAGAGGGTTAATACGTAGCATGTTGACTTCAGTACATTTTTTGACTGGGGTTAATATATTATGTAAAGGGTTAATACATTATGTAGAGGGTTAATACGTAGCATGTTGACTTCAGTACATTTTTTGACTGGGGTTACTACGTTATGTAAAGGGTTACTACGTTACTTGCTGACTTCAGTACATTTTTTGACTAGGGTTAATACATTATGTAGAGGGTTAATACATTATGTAGAGGGTTACTACGTTGCTTGCTGACTTCAGTACATTTTTTGACTGGGGTTACTACGTTATGTAAAGGGTTACTACGTTGCTTGTTGACTTCAATATATTTTAAACTATAAAAATAAAACTTTTCGTAAATATGTAAAATATGTAAATATATAATAATTAATAAAGGTGAAATGAAGAAGCTAAAAAAAAAAAAAAGGATAGGATAATTCTTATAATATATGATTTTCACCTAATAAAATAATTATTATAAATATTAAAATATTACCAGCAGCAAAAGATCTTCTGGGAAAATCTGGTAATGAAAGATATTATGGAAATGACAACGCTATAGATATTTTAGAAAAAGTTATTAGGATTATCCTACTAGATAAAAGAAATTACTCTATAGTATAAAAAAAAAAAAAGCTAGATATATTAATTTCATAACATATCTTATTATATAATTATAATTTTTTTTAATGTAATTATTTTCACCTTTTCCTAAAACCAGATTAATAAAATAATTTATTAATTATATATTTCATAATAACTATTATTATTATATGTTTAGTATAGTACTAAATTTAATATTAGTTTAATAGCATAATAAATTTATTAATTCATTGAAAATTTCCCATTTTATCCTATTTTCTAACTTTTTTTTTTTATTAATAAATCTTCATTTTCACACAGTTTCATTTATAAATATAGTTGAAGAATCCTTTTACTATTTATTAAACTATTTTTTATTTTTTATTAAATTAATAGAATTTGGGTTTTTAGTTTTTTTTTTTTATAAGGTAATAATATAAAAATTAGAATTTTTTTTATAAAAGTAAAAGGATAGATTAAAAAATAAACTGTTTTAATAAAAATATTCCATTCATTATATTAATTACTTTAATTATTTATATTTTTTATATTTTTTTTTAATAGTTTCAAATGAATATTTTATTTTTTCATTTTACTTTATTTCCTTATTCATTTTAGTTGGTAAATCCTATTTTTTAATCAACATTAAATATTATAAAATTTTATAAAAATCATCCTTTAGGTTAGTATTTTTAAATATATATCTTTTTTATTAAAAATCTTAATAAATAAATAAAAAATATATTAATTAGTATTTTAATGAAAAGTCACAAATGATTGAAAGTACTGAGATTACATTAAAAACTTTTTTTCTAAATGAATTTTATTTCTTAATAAAAAAGTATATATATTTATTAAAAAGTTTTTAAAATACAATTAAAATTAACCTATTACAAATTAAATTTTAATGTAATTTTTCATTTATCCTTAATAAAAATAGATATTTTTAAAGGGAAAATGATTTGATAATAAATTTCGAGGAATAAATGTAAAACGATAAAAATATTAAAAAAAATACGTATATATAAAAGTAAGAAAAAAGTATCCTTACACTTTTTTTTATTATTAATAATATTATTATTAATATTTTTATAAGAAAAAATAGATAATTTTTTTTTTAAATAAATATATTTATTTATTTAAATTTTAAAAAAAAAAAAAATAAAATAATTCTATATTATATATATTTATATAATATTTTTATAACAAATAATAATTAAAGACAAAAAAATAATTCAATAGAAAGAAAGAAAAAAAAATGAAGTGTATCAATTTTACTTTAGCTATTCTTACTTTAATTTCTTCAAAATCGGTTTTAGCCGATGAAAGTGGTCGTTGTGGTGGAGAATTTGGTCAATGTCCAGAAGGTAGTTGTTGTTCACAATGGGGATGGTGTGGTACAACTTCCGCATTTTGTGACGCCGGTTGTCTCCCAGAATTTGGTATTTGTAATGAAAGAGGGGACGAAGATATAGATTCTTCCATTACTACCAATGGTCAATGTGGTCATGGTCATGGTATTTGTCCAGAAGGACAATGTTGTTCATCCGTTGGTTGGTGTGGAATGGGTGAAGATTATTGTTTAAATGGGTGTCAATCTGAATTTGGTGCCTGTGGTCAAAGTGCAATTGATGATGCTACTGTAGAAGGTTTCAGTTATTATAACACTTGTGTTAATGACAAGTATTGGGCAATGACATTTGATGATGGACCATATATTTATGATGATGCCTTACTTGATTTACTTTCCTTATACAGAGTCAAGGCCACTTTCTTTATCACCGGTGCCTCTGCTATGGGTATTGAAACTCAAAAAGCTAAAAGAATTATTAAAAGAATGTATAAGGAAGGACATGTCATCGCTTCTCACACCTGGTCTCACGTTGACCTTACCACCCTTTCCACAGATGAAGTTGTTGATGAAATGATCAATCTTGATTCTCTTATTGAAGAAGTTATTGGTAAAAAACCAGCCTTTGTACGTCCACCTTATGGTTCCGGTAATGGTAATGTTAAACTTGCAAAAACTCTTAAAAATCTTGGTTATTCTGCCGCCGTCACCTGGAATATTGATACCATGGATTGGAACAATGAAGGTGATATTGACTATGCTCTTGAACAATTTAAAGGAAATGTTGGTCATGCCGCCTTATCCTTAAATCATGCCAATTACAATGGTATTACTAAAATAAAATTACTTAAATTAGCTAAAGCTGAAATTGAATACATGTTGAAAAAAGGTTATAAACCAGTTACTATGGATAAATGCCTCGGTCTTCCAGCCTATCAATAAAATGAATATTCATTTTCATTTTTACAAGCTTTGTTTCATTATTTTTTTTCTTCCAACCTGTCAATAAAATGAATACTAATTTCATTTTTAAAAGTTTTGTTTCATTATTATTTTTTTTTTCAAAAAATAAAAACTACCGTAAATAGTAATCCAAATAATTTAATTTGTTTACTGTTGTTAAATGAAGAAGAAGAAGAAGAAAAAAAATATGCAACACCAAGCAAATAAATATTTTAATAAATTATAATTATATTAAAAAATATATATACAATTTATAGACTTTTAAAATATATTGAAATTAAAAAATTCTATACTTTATATATTTGAAATCTTTAGATAAAACAACTATATTGTATAGTCTATTATACTTATATATTTGAAATCTTTAGATAAAACAACTATATTGTATAGTCTATTATACTATAGAAAAGGATATTAATCCTTATTTAATATCTTTTCAATATATTTTAAATTTTTTATTTAGAATTTATATTTATACCTATTACTATGTATTTATAATTCTGGCATAAATATAAATTATGAATTTTTCCAATAGATAGAAAAAAAAAATGGATAAAAAAATAATACTAATTTTATTATCATTTAGATATATAGATAGAAAATATCTTTATATATATAAATTGAAAATTCAAAATGTAATTAAATCTTAAAATTTATTCATATATATATAATAAAGAAATTTGTAATAATAATACTAAAAAAATATTTAATGTATATATAAATTACTAAGCAAATAATGATAAATAATAAAAAGTAAAAACGAAATTAACTTCAAAAAAAAAAGTATATTTAAAATCTATTATTTTTTTTGGTATTCAAATGGACTAGTCAAAAATAGATCTTTTTTTTTTTTTTGAATAATTATATCTCTTCTAGTATAATAATAGGTTTATATATATTATCATAATTGCCAAAAATAAAAGTGTATCCTTTTTTTTTTTAATTTATTTGTGTTTTATTAAATGAATAATTAAAACTCTTTTTTTTTATTTTATTTTATAATTCTTATTATTAACATCAACAAAAGTTTCCTATTACAAAGTTTATAATTAACATCCAAAAACGATTCTATTTCAACTTTTGATAAAGAAGGAAAGGACATCAGATGGATAAAATTAAATATTATTATTAATTATATATATAAAAAAAAAGACTTTACCAATTATTTTATTTATTATTATATTACTCTATTAATTGAATAAACGAATATTTATATATATGATATAAAATAATTCTTGTAATCAAATTCCTTTTTTTTGTTTCTATCATTTTATAAGATATCTTTCTATCAATTATTCATAGTTTATAATACTTTTTTTAAATTTTTCCTTAAAATAACATGACTTTTTAAATCTTAAAAAATAATAAACTTATAAATATAAAACTTTATTTATTATCAATTTAATTAAATGTTTTAACTTTTTTTTTTTTTTTTTTGTTTACCATAATGATGAGCAAACTTTTTTTTTGGTAATTCAATATGTATGCAATGTATAAGGCAGTAATAATATAAATCTTCTCTAATTTTTGATTTATTCAATTTTATTATTACTAAAAAAAAAGTATTTTTTTATTTTATTTGCGAATTAAAAGTATTTAATGAAAGATTAAACTAAAATAAAAAAAAAAAGATTAACATCTTTAAAATTTCTTCATTTCAACTTTTTTTATTTTTTATTACTGGGTAAAACAAACTTTTTTAAGTTTTAAATTTAATGCTAAGTTCATTTGTTACAGCAAATTAAAAAAAAAATTAATTTTCTATTTTTTTTTTTTGGAAATAAAATTTTATAAATAAAAAAATGAAAGCCTTTTCTTACCATAAAAATATAAATTATTTAAATAAAAATTTTTATAAAAAAATAAAAAATAAAAAATAAAAAAAAATAAAAAATAAAAAAAAATAAAAAATAAAAAAAAATAAAAAATAAAAAAAAAAAAATAAAAAATAAAAAATAAAAAAAAATAAAAAATAAAAAATAAAAAAAAATAAAAAATAAAAAATAAAAAAAAATAAAAAATAAAATAAAAATATTTATGTATTATTTTTGAAATTCTAAAAAACGTATTTTAATAGTAATTATAGTTATAATTTTTTTTCCTCTCTCAGAATAAATAAAAAAAAAAAAAATATGAAATGATCATCTTTTAATTATTTTTTTTTTTTAAATATTAAACTTTTTTTAATAGATTTAATCTATATTAAAAAAAAAAATTTTAATTTTTGACAGATGAACAAATTTGGTTATATTTAAAAAAAAAAATTTAATTAAACCTTTTTTAAAAAGATCAAAAAAATTTGGGTTTTTTTTATAATCGATAGTTATCGATGGATTAATAAAAAAAATAAAAAAAAACTAAAAAAAAAATAAAAAAAAAATAAAAAATACAATAATATTATTTTTTGATTATTATTATGTCTATTATTATTATTATTATTATTATTATTATTATTATTATTATTATTATTATTATTATTATTCTAATTATTATTATTATAAAAATAAAAAATAAAAAAAAATAATAATGAAATGATTTGATATAAAAAGAAATATTTATTTATTCATTTTTTTATTTTATTATCTCTTTTTTCTTTTTTTTTTTTTTGTATTCCAAAAAGAAAAAAGTAATTAATACAATTATAGAAATATTAATAAAAAATAAAAAATAAAAAAAAGACAATTCATAATAAATAATATTAATATTTGCTATTTAATAAATATTAAAAAAAAGTCTAGCCAAGTCTATTAAAAACTTTTTTTTTCTTCCTTACTATTATTCTTGGAAACCAATTTCTTTATATTAAAAAAAAATCACTTTTTTTTTTTATTTTTAAAGTTTAAACTACTAGAATTAATAGAATTACTGGTTAATGATTAACAATATGGTTTTATGGATTATTAAAAAGGTTTTAAAAATTCGGTTCATTCCTTTGATATTCCCTCAAAAAAAAAAAAAAAAAGCAAGACAAAATAAAACTATAAAATGATAAGAATTTTGTTTCTCTATTTTTTTTTTCTCTTTTCAAAAAATGCAAGTTAATAATGTTGCTAAAATTGGTTTAATTAAAAAAAAACAAAATTTAATAATAGATAAGGGTTAGAGAAATATACATTTAATATTTTCCTTTTTTTATAACTATAATACTTTTTAAAATCCTTTTCTTTTTTTTTTTTTATCATCTAACATTGTATCTTTAGAAGAGATGATTAAATAAAAAATGATTTTATTATTCAATTGAAACATAACAAAAAAAAAAAAAAAAAACTATAGTACTTTTCCATATCTATAGAAAATTTATAATATTTTTTTATGTATAAAAATGGTTAAATTACCTTTTTTTTTTCTATAAAAAAATTTCCTATTTTCTTTTTATTATTATTTAATATAAATCTCTAAATCAATTCATCATTATTACCTTTTCACAAGTCTACTTTTCTATAGATATAAAAAAATGTCTTTTTTAAAAAATTAGTAATAAAGTGAGATGGATTAAAAAAAAAAAAGAGAAAATATCCTTGAATGTTTTATTTATGAAACATTCCATTCTTCTTTATTATAACAAGATTAACAAAGATCCTTTTCTTTTTTCTTTAAAATATAAAATTATTAAAGTTTTTAATTTATACAAAAAAATAAATAATAATTAATAAATATATGAATTAAAAAAACGATTCATTATCGAAAAATCGAACAAGTTCCATAAAACTTTAATATTTATAAAAGTTGAATAAGTTCTAATTCATCATTCTCAACATCATCTTTTCTTTTTGATTATTATTTAATGTTTTAATGTTAAACCTTATTAACTATAAATTACTATAATTATTATTAATCGCTAATACTATTATTATTAACTATTAATTACTATAATTATTATTAATTGTTATTAATTACTAATAATTACTATTACTATTATTATTACTATAACTATTATTAATTATTATCTATTAATTACTTTTATTATTCTACTTTTTATATCAAATTTAATATTCTATAAAACAAAAAATATTAATAGAAATTAACAAAAGAACAAATAAAATTATTTTTTTTTTTGAATATTCTTTTATATAGATAGAAATAATAATTATTTAAAAGTAGGTTTGTTCATAGCATTCTTCTAATACACGATAATATTGGATGAATCTTGAGATTACTTTATTATTAACCATTACTAAAAATTATAGCCATGAATTGTGTGTATAATGAATATAAAAAAAATCTAACCTTTTTTTAATTCATCTTTTTATTTCTTAATTAAAAATGATAATTATATAATTATTACTTTTACAAACTTTTTATTTATTAGTAATGATAATGACGTTTTCAATCATTATTTATAGTATTACACCATTTTATTTCTCTCTCTTTCACAAGAATTAAAATAAAAAAAAGATTACTTTTTTTACATTCTTTTCATTCATTAAAAGTAACAAAAAAATTTTTTTTTAGAATATTCTAAATTACTTTAATTTTTTTGTTTTTTTTGAATATATTACAATACATTCTAATATATAGTTTATACTTTTTTGTAATTTTTGTTACTTTTACAATAACACTCGAAAAGTATGCTTACCATAACCTAACTACACTACAGCCAACAGTTGGTTAGAACTAACCAAAAATGGTCTTGTTTTTATTTGAAACATGATGAAGAACTAATTTCATTTACTTTAAACCCATTATATAATAATATTATTACAATAATGCTAAAAATAAAATAAAATAAAATAAAATAAAATAAAAAAAAGGAATCTAATAATACAAAAATAATTTTAAGATCGTAGTAGTTGTCAATATTCATAGTTTATAGCATAAAATACAAATTAATATATTTTCATTTTTTAACCTTTATAGAAAAAATTTAAAGTATACACATACACATACACATACACATACACATACACATACACATACACATACACATACACATACACATACACATACACATACACATACACATACACATACACATACACATACACATACACATACACATACACATACACATACACATACACATACACATACACATGTTTGTTCATCTTTTTAATTTTTCAATATAATATTATTTTATCATAAAAAAAAAACTGTTCTTCCAAACCTTTTAATCCTTTTGAATTTTTTTTTTTTGGTCAAAAAATCAAAATATTAAAAAAATTAATATTATTCTAAAAAATATTACCTTTTTTGAACAAATGACAAAAAAGGATTCAATTAAAAAAAAGTTTTCTTTTTTTAAAAAAAAATTTAAAAAGTCCAGAATCTTTTCAATTCATTTATTATTAAATAAGGTTTAAAATATTTAGTATTATTCTTAAATAAAAAATTTGTATATAATTTTTAAAAAAATAAAAAAAAACATCTTTTCATATTTTGATCTTAGTGTATTTATAATATATGATAAATAAATTCATTAATATAAATCTACATAAATTATTATTATATTATAATAAACTCATGGTATATATAACATTTAACTATGGTACAAAAGTAATCTTGAAATGAAATAATCTATTCATTTTATTAAATTAATTTTATTAAATTAAATTAATTAAATTAGATTAAATTAATTTTATTAAATTAAATTTAATATATTAATTCTATTGATTCATTTAATTTCATTTCTTTTGTACATCCAAAAAAAATTATTCCAAGAAAAATAAGCTTTAATTAAAAAATAATGAAATAATTTCTTTTCAACGTGAAAACAATACTTAACATTTTAATAATAAATAAAGTTTACAGATGACATTTCTTTAAATTTTAATTTCTATTTAAAAAAGAGTACAAAGGAAATATTTGAATTTTAAGTTTTTAAGGTTATTAAATTTTTTTTTTTTAACTTTTTTTTTAGAAATAAAACTTTGTTTTATATGAAAAGGATCCCCAAAAAAAATTAGTCACACAACTTTTTTTTTTTAAATTGGTTGAAATTTAACCTTTTTAAAGAAACATTTTATCCTTAGGTTATCTGAAAAGGTCTATAAGTCTGTAAAGGTCTATGTAAGGTCAATATTATTTGATGAAACATGCTCTCTTTATTCATTCGTATCAAATGTCAAACAAAAAATTTTTTTTGATAAAGTTAATTGATCATTTTACCTTTTTTGTTTTAAAAAGTGACTTATGATATTGATCATTAAATTAAAAATTTCTTAAAAGTAAAAAAGATCATCATCATCATCATCATCATCATAACCTGTCTAAAATGTCTAACATTAGAAAAATGTATACATTATTAACAATAAAATGTATACAAATTTTTTTAGAATAAATAACATGATCATCCTGGAAAGTGTGAAAGGTATAAAGTGTATTAAATAGAATAACAATAATAAAATGTTATTATTAACAACAACAATAATAAATGATTATTGTATTATTACCGCCGTTACTATTATAAGTATTAAATTTTGAAAAAAAAAAAAAAAGAATTTTGTCATGCTCTTTTTCTGTTTTTTAATTTATAAAAAAAAAGTAGCCCTTTTAATTAATATTTATTTAAATTTAGATTAAAACAAAAAAAAGTTGAATCTACCTTTTTTTTTTTTTTAATAAAGAATGATATTAAGAAATAAATAAAAAAAGAAATGAATATGTCGTTGTCTTTGTTAAGATATAATAGTATAATACCATTTTTTTTCTTGTTATTTAAATCATCTATTATTATCCTATATAAAATACATGAAATGTATTATTAAGATGGGTAGTAACATTCATTCTACCTACTTGATCATGAACTCATTGAAATTATACCATGTGCATCCTATATCTATTCTTTATACCATATACAGAAAAGAAAATTAATAGAAAAAAATTGGTATTGTAAGGTATTATGTCATTTTTGTCATTTCTATTATTCTATACAAATATAACTATAAATGGGAAGGAAATTAAACTATATTTTTTCTGTATAAAATAATAATATCGAAATAAAAATTATTACCAACAGAAAAAAAAAAACATTTAATGAAATTCTTTTAAATATTCTTGATATCTTAATAATTTTTTTAAAAAAAAGGTATTTTTTTAGTATTGAAAATAGTTGCTTTTTACAATATTTTCCATCACCTTTATCGGATATTTTTTTTATAATTTTCCTTTTTTTACTACTATAAAAATTGTGTTTTTACTTTTTCATTTACACAGACAAATAAAATAAATTATTTACCATATATATTACATATATTACCATTCAATTCATTTCTATTCAATTATAGGAATTAATTTATGAATAGAAATTGAATTTAAATTATTTTTTTAAAAAATGACTCTTTTCCTATTATTGATTTAATGGTTACACAACATTAATTTATTTTCAATAAAAGAAAAAAGAATCCATCCAAAAAAGGAAAAATGTAATAGAATTTTAATTCATAATAAATATAAAAGTTTTATATTTTATAAAAACATGAATCATCCTTTTTTGGTTGGAGAGATGAAAATGATTAAAATTGCAATGGAAGTATTATTAAAAAAAAAAAAAAGTATTGATTAGAAATTGAATATAAAAAAAAAGTTTTTTTTTTTTAAATTACTCTTTTTTTGTATAGAAAAGTATATTAAAGGTGATGTCTTTCATTTCTTTTTTATATTATCTTAACATAGTAAAGTGTATTTTTTTTTGAAAATATTCTTATCATTTTCATCAGCTTTTATTAAAAAAAAAAACACCATGATCATAAAAATGAAAAAGAATATTCTATTCTTCTTCTATGCTAATAATGATGTACAGCAAACAATAACAATAAACAACAACAACAACAACAACAATAATAATATATAATAATAATATATAATAATAATATATAATACATAATAATAAAAACAACAACAATAATAAAACAATAATAAATAATATATAATATATAATAATAATAAATTATCATAAATAATATATATGCTATTACTTTATGCTGAATAATAAATTATATATTATTTAATAATACTATTAATAGTAGTATATTATCCTTATTATTATCATAATAATAATAATAATAATAATAATAATAATAATAATAATAATAATAATAATAATAATAAACATAATAATAATAATAATAATAATAATAATAATAAACATAATAATAATAATAATAATAATAATAATAATAATAACAAATTTATATTAAATTAATAATGATTAAAATGGCATCATATTAACCTTCCTTTTATATATCCTACCACATTTATTAGTTTCTATATTTGTAAAAAAAATAATGTATATAATTTACAAAAATTTAAGCCTTTTTTTTCCCAAAAATAAATAATTTGAAAATGAACCGTTTGACAACAACAACAATAATAATACTAACAAGAATAATGGTAGTTGGAGTTGTAATTTCTTTTAATCATAAATAATAATCATCAATAAATTTGTAATTTTAATAAAAAAGTATAATAACTTACAACCAAGAAAGCCTATTTATTATTTATATATATATGGAAAAAAGGTATAGTAATTTACAAATATTTAAACCTGTATTCTTTATATTAAGATACCTTCAAAGCTCATTGACCTTTTTTTTTTTATTATTTAAATTAAAAATCACTTTATTCTATTAAAAAAAAAAAAAGAAATCAAAATTTTTTAAAGTCAATGGAGGCTATGTAAAATTCAATTTCTATATAAATAAAATGTTTTTTTTTTTAATTAACAAGATTTAAATAATTAAATAATATAAAATTTATTATCAAATAGTTTTATTATTTTTTATTTTATTTTACAACAACAACAATTATAATTTTATTCAACTGACAATAGTGCTTTTCTTATACGAATAAAAATTTTACCATAAACTTTGGTAATAAAAAAAATATTAAAATTGTTTAGCTTTGATTCAAATTGGACTGGCCGTTTTTTTTCATTTTTGATGGTGTAAAAATCAACAAAAAAAAATTTTTTTTTTAAATTTATCAAATTTGATTCAATATATTATTACAATATATATTAATATAAACTAATATATTATTAAATATATTATCATTTGTTTTTTATTTAAACGATTTTTATAATAAAAGTCGATAAAAAGGTTGAATGACGCTTAATTGATTTTGAACTATTTAATAATGAAAAAAAGAAGAAAAAGATATTTTAAAAAAAATTATAACAATATCAATATAGATATATGGATATAAATATATATAAATATATATAAATATATATAGATATATGGATATATTGGATATTCTTAACTACTTTTTTTCCCTATTTAATTATTATTTCTAATTTATATCTATCTTTTTTTTTTTATTATTATTTTATAAAAAATTCTAGATTAAAAATAATTAACATGTGAAAAATAAAAATACGATTAATAATAATTAATGACATTCATTCATTAATAAACTTTGGCTTTTCATAAATAATAAAAAAAACTAGTTATCATCAAAGCCTTTATTTTAGCCAACCAAAAAATTTCCCAACCTCCCTTCTTCCCATTGACAAATAAAAATTCTTTGTGTGACTGTTTTTGTGTTTTATGAAATTTAATTTTTTTTTTTTATTTTTCCATTATTAAAAAAACATTTTGTTGTTGTATTACTTTATAACTAATGAGAATGGAACTTTTTAATAAAAAGACTTTCTAGACTCTTTTTTTTTTTAATAATTAAATTAATGTTGCACTAAAATTATTACAACGTTTAATAATGACTTTTAAAACTCCTTATTCATACTATTAGCTAAAAACGTATTTTTTAGTAAAAGATAAACGATGAACAAGTGTTACAACTCTGAAAGAAAAAAAAGATCATTTTTAAAATATCAATGATCTATCATCAATGCTATATCAATAGATTAATATCTAGTAAAAAAAAAGCATTAACTTTAGCAAAATAAATATTCCTTTTAATGATTAAAAAAAAAGCCTCATCATTTACTTGTTTTTTAATATAAATAAAAATTTCTTTTTAAAAATTGATCGACATTTTATGGATATTTTTTTTTAATATTAAATTAAATTAATTATTTAAAATAAAAAAAAAACATTTTAATAGGAATTAAAATCTTTTGGGTTACACTTTTTTTTTTAAAAAAGTTTATTTTATATTAAAATTAAAATTAAATTAAAATTAAAAATTGGATAATAGTAATAAACTTTGAAAATGAAATTAAAAACGGAGTATGAAAAATAAAATAAATAAATAAATAATAATAAAAAATAATGATAATGATAATAATAATAAAATAAAAGGAACTTTTTTTTTTTTATATTTATCTATTAATAATAAAACAAAATACAATATTATTAAATAAGATTAAGAATATCAAAAAAAAAAACAGGCCATTTTTAAAAGTTTTAAAAAAAAAAGTGATTTAATTATGGTATCAAGTATCAACAAAATAAATAAATTTATTATCTTTTTTGATGGGTCAAGAAGGTCACTTTTAAAGTAATACCTTTATGGAAAATAAAAGATATTTATGAATTTCCAATAAAATTATCACGGAATAATGACATATTTTATCCCAATTTCTAATAAAGAATGACATCTTTTCTTTTTTTATATTCCAAAAATTAAAAAAATGGTATGTAAGAAAGAGTACATTGTTGTAGAAAACTTTTATTGTTCTTTTTTTTTTTATTATTATTAATGAAATAATAATTCATTTATTTTTTGCGGTAGTATAGGAAATGACACACGTAAGCATTACCTTTTTTTTTATTATTTAAAAATATATTCATTGATATTCAATTGTTATTTCAAAAATGATATATTTAAAAAAATAAATTTTAATATGCATGAAATAAACAGATGGTGTAACCTAAATAAAAAAGTTTAATAAATAATAATATCACTCTTATTTATTCTATGGAAAAAAGGATAAAAAATGTTCATCCATAGTCATTTTTTATATAGTATTCATAAATAATAAAAAAAAACTATCCCAAATTTAGTTTAAAGATCAAATGGTTGGTCGATAAAATAAATTGGAAGGTGTGACAAGAAAAATAAAAAATTTTTTTTAATAAATTAAAAATTAATAGAATAAAATTATAGAATTAGTATCATTAAATTACTTTTATTTTCCTTGTATTATTTAAAATTCTTAATTATTATCATAGGAATGATATTGTATAATGATACTAAATGATATTATCCTTCTACCTCTTTTGAACCATAGGATATAGGATCGTATAATAAATTGATATTAGAATTAATTTATCTACACTTTTAAAAGGAAAAGGGATTAGAACAATAGAAAAATAAAAAATGTACAATCAATTTTTAATTAAAAATTTAATTAATTCATTTAAATTATTAAAAATAATGAGAGTACAAAATAAATTAAAAATAAACATTAATGATTATTTTTTTTTGAAATGTCTATTGTTCTAATGAAATTAAATTTTTAATATTTTCATCATAAAAAATGTTGATTTCATTATTAATTAAGGTTAATTCATTAATTTAAACTTTAATTCTTATTCTTTTTTTTTTTTATGATAAAAATTGTCCTTTTTAATTTTATTTTTCGAGTAGGCCATTGTTTTTTTTTATCTTATGCTATTGTTTTAGTTTTTATACATTTTATTCCCTTTGGATTCAATTTGATATTTATTTTATGCATTCTTTATGAATTATTTTTTAAAGGGGAATTATTCCGAAAAAAAATAAGAGGATAAATTATTAGCATATAGAATGTTTTAGATGTATTTATTTTTTAAGAAGAACAATTTGTTTTAATTTTAAATTAATTTATTTATATCTTTATTTCACAAAAATCTTCTGTTTCTGGATTCTTAACTCGATCTTATGAAAGGTGTTGTGCGTTGTACGCTGTGTGTTAAATAAACTAATTAAATTATTTTATATTTTTTAAATTGTTGTATTACCCAGATGATACTCTTTCCTATTACTATTAATAAATTTTAATTCTTATTTTTTTTCCAGTTTTTGGAGAAGTTTTTTTTTTAATTAAAAAGTGTTACTCAAATAAAATGAATAATAATATTAACTTTTGGATCATATTATTGGTTAAACCTTTTTTTCTATATTATTAATAAATTTTTAATTTATTTTTTAATGAATGAATAAATCCATAAAATATTTATATTATTATTTAATATATACTATACAATTTTAAAGGTTTTATCTGTACTATTTTTTTTAAAGGCTTTTCTTTAGGTCTAAAAAAGGTAAAAAGGTAACAATGCTTATACCTAAATCTTTTATTTTTTTAATAATAAATCCTATTAAATATTTAGAGGTATAATGGAAAGAGAGAGAAAAAAAAAAGAGAGAAGACATTATCATTTGCATAAAAAGTGACAATTTTTTTTTTTCAATTGCCATTTTCATTATTATTAAAAATTTAATTCTATATTAAAAGTATCTAATTTAATTTAATTTATTTAATAAAATTTTAATCCATAAAATTAATTTGTATTATAAATTCTTATATATTAATAATCAATTAATAATATTTGTATTCATCAAAGGTAGGAACAAATCGTTGATAGGAAGAATATTAAAATAAAATGAAAATAGAAAAAATTATGCATGGTAGGTAAGAAAAGAAAGCAAGAAAGAAGGATAATAAAAAGAAGCGTTTTACGAATTAAAAGAATGAATTCATTCTTTTTTAATTTAATTATCTTATATACATACATAAATAAAAGCAAAAGTTATTGAAAGAATAAAACAATATCAAATTAATAATATCCTATGAAATAAAAGAAAAAGTGTTCTATAAATGATTTGTTCTTTGCCTTTTTTTTCTTCTTTGTGTGAGGTTAAAAGACGCTCGAAAGTCTAGCCATGACTTAATAATTAATAACACTAATGCTGATTTAATATTCAAATATTAATTATTGAATTAATAAAAAAAAAAACTTTTATGAAATAAATAAATACTATCTGAAATAAATAATTATTAATTTATTACTATTAATATTTAATTGCTTTATTAATTGTTAATTGCTCCTAATATTTAACTGCTTTATTAGTATTCATTGCACTTTATTAATACTTTATTATAATATAGATTTAATTATTATTATTATATTTATATAATTATTATATAGTTATTTATTTATATATAATTATTATTATATTTTGTTTATATATAATTATTATATTTATATAATTAATATGTTTTTTTATTAACAGGTATATTGAAATAAATAGAATTACATATTATTACAATTTAATTACAATTTAATCCATTAATATTCAACTCTACTTGTACAATTGAATAAATAAAAAAAAAATGATGAAAATATTAAAATTATAACAGCAAGAAGAAATGGCAAGTTTATTTTTAATATAACAAAAAAAATTTAGAATGTCTCATCCTATGAACTTTTTTAAGTTTTTTTAAAGATAATCTTGCCTAGCAAAAAAAAAAAGAATTTCATGAATTTTATGGTAGGTTGGGGAGTGTAGGATTAAAAAAAGTTTTCAATATAATCATTTTTATCAATAAAGCATTCCTAATACTAATGTTAATACTAATATTACTGGTACCAACACTAATGATATTAATGCTAATACTAATATTACTGGTACCAACACTAATGATATTAATGCTAATACTAATATTGCTGGTACCAACATTCTTAATGCTAATACTTAACAATAATATTATAATGTCATTATTATTACAATATCTTTGTAACAACCTCATTTCAGCAACATTATAACATTCTCAGCTTCATTTCTATCATCTAGAGCTATTAATAGTATTGATATAAAAAAAAAGAAATGGCTCAAGCCATCGTCATTTTTCTTTTTTAATATATTTAAATGATATATTATGAATTGAATGATCATTTTAAAGTTGTTTACTTTTTGTTTAATAATAAATAAGCTTTTTAATTTAGAATAAATAATTCTTTAATAATAAAATGAATTAGCATTTATTCCTTTTTATTTAATTTATATCATACTATATCACATAATATACTGATAAATAAATTATTAATTCATTTTATTATATATCCTATTTATTTTCTTTTTAAAAAAATACTATTTAAAGTTTATAGTCTAATATTAATTATTAATTTAATAAATTTATCTCTAAATGGATAATTTATCATTTTAAAAGAAATTTAAAAGTTTATCCATTATATATTAATATATATTATATATATTAATCCTATATATCTGTTTATATTTCTAATTAGAATTAATTTATAGGGATAGTCAATGAACAATCATGAAGCATTTTTTTATAAAAAACTAAATTATAAAATAAAATTTATTATCAAAGAAATTTAATTTAATTTTTTAATATAACCTTATTAAATACTAAAAAATTTAAATTTCAAAAATTATAAGATAAGGTTAATATATGTTTAATAAATATTTACTATTTATTTTAATTAGGATATAATTTATAATGTAGTACAATTCACAAAGTATATTAATTAAATTATTATTGTAAATAACTTTAGTTTCAATAGATAAGTTCATATATAAAATTTAAATTGTAATATATGTTGGTAAATTAATTTATCAGTACTCTGATGTGATATATTATTTAATTAAAATTTGTCTATTTAGACAATAAATTTTTATATATGAAAAAGTAAATTATATAATAAATTCAAATATATTGAAAAATATATTCATCCTAAATAACATTTTGTACTACATTAAATAACTTCATATATAAACTTTAATTTTATAAAAATGAATTTTACATTGTTCAAAAAAGAATTTTAATGATAAATTCATATATTATTTTATATTGTTTATAGATTATATATTGTATTGATAATATGAAGTAAATAAATAAAAGGATTATAAATTTAATATATTATTTATCCTATTCTTGAATAGATTAAAATGTATTTTTTTTTAAAGTCAACGATATTAAAAATAATAATAATTAGAGTTTATAATGAAATAAATTAAATATCTAATTAAAATTCATTTTATTTTTTTTATTATCAATTCATTTGATGATGAAGCATTTTTTTTTAAAATTTTATTTCTTTATAGTTTTTTAAAAAAATATAAAAACTGAAAAAAAAGTATTTTTTTTTTTTATTAATTCATAAATTAATTTTTTTTCCAGTTTTTTCTTTTTTTAAAAAGTTAAAATTTTTCTTTAAAAAAATTATTTTTTTTTCTTTTATTTTTTTTATAAAAGGGTTTATAGAAAAGAAAGAAAAGAAAAGTAACAAAAAAAAAAAAAAAAAAGGCACCACCAAAAGTAAAAGAAAAAAAAAAGAAAGAAAACTATTTTAAAATAAAAAATTGTATTTTAAATAGTTTTTTTTTTAACTTTTAAATATTTTAATTTTTAAAACCATTTTAAAAGTTTTATACCTTTTTTTTTTTTAAAAAAAAAGTATAGAAAACTTTTTTTGGAAAAAAAAAAAACAAAATTCAACAAGAATTGTTTATTTAAAAATATAGATAAACCTCTTTTTTTTTTTATTTAATATAAATATTTTTTTCATAAAAAAACGTTTAACTTTTTTTTTTTCAAAAGAAATTTTAAAACTAATTTTGTAAAATATTTTTAGTAAATTATTTTTTTTATAGTATAAAAAAACTTTTTTTTTTCAATTCTTTGATAGCTTTTATTTAAAAAAAAAAGTAAAACAAAAACAAATTATTTATTTAAACTCTTATTTAAGGAAACGAACAAACCAAACCACAAACCAACAACCTAAAATAATACTAGAATAAAGTTTGAAACTTTTATAGATAGTTTTTAAATAAAAAAAATCGTATCTTTTTGAGAAAGATAAAAACGTTTATGACAATTCTTTAAGAAATAAAAATTTATTTTAACTTATTTGTATAAAAATTAAACCTTTTTTTTAACGTTTTTTCCAAATTTTGGATTATTTGAAATAATTCACCTACCTATACTAAATTTTTAAAGAAGAAAAAGAAAAAAAAAAAAAGAATAAAAACAAACAAATAACTAATTAAAAAACAAAAAACAAATAAATTTAATACCTTTTAGAAAAAATAAAAATGTCTGCTATTCCACAACAAATATCTTTTGATAATTATTCATACGGTCAACAACAAACCGTATTGGCTGATGGTTCTATAATAAATAATCAAGGAAATAATATGGCTACTGATAATTTTGGAAAGACTCAATATTATCAAGTTAATAATGGTCAAACCATTCAAACTTTTAATGCTAATCAAACTACCTTTCAAAATAATAATACTTCAGCTCAATTAATATCACAAGGTCAACCTACCGTTGTTAATACAACTACTTATTTACAAACCCCAACTTACTCACCACAAGTATTAAATGAAACCACCACTACCAATTTAATTTTAACTCATGCTGATGCTACTACTCCATCCTCAACTACTTCTATTTCTACTAATACTATTTCTCCACAACCAATTACCATTCCAAATACTGTACCAAGTCAACAACAACAAAATTATATACAACAAACTATATCCCCAATTGAAGGTAATGGAATGAACTTTTTCCCAACTCTTCCAATTAACAATACTATAAAGAATGGTCAAATCATTAGTCAAAGTACTGCTGCTCAAACTACCACTTATATTCCACAAAATAATGATCAACGTTATCCATCTCCACCTATGGGTGCTGTTGATATTAATAAGAACCAATCTGTTGCAGTTGCTGCTCCAATTCAAACAACTTCTTACACTACTACTAGTAGTCCAATTAACCTTATGAATAATACAACTCCAAATGGTTTTGTATCAATGAATCAAGGAGCTGCTGCTGCTACTATTACTCAAGCTCAACCAACTCAAGCTGTAACCATTATGAATTCTAATGGAATGAATGTTGCTAACCCATCCTTCCAACAACAAGTACCATCACAACAAAATGGTTTCCAACAATACTATAATCAAAGTTTCACTCAAACTATTCAAGGAAAGGGCCAACAACAAATCATATCTTCTACTACTAATATTGCTTCTAATTATCCATCACAAACAAACCTTCAAAATAATTTGAACGGAAAAATGGGTCAAGGTAATATTTTAACTGTAAATCAAAATGTCATTAATACACCTGTTACCATTAAAACTACCGGTACTCGCGCTTACAATAAAAATAATGAACCAATTTCATTAGAATTAGCTTTAAAAAGACAAAAAAATACTGAAGCCGCTAGACGTTCAAGAATGCGTAAGGTATTAAAGATGGAAACTTTAGAAAACCATGTCAAGCGTTTAGAAGCTGATAATAAAAATCTTTCTATCAGACTTGCTATGCTTGAATCCAATAGAATAGAGTGGGAATCTAAAGAAAAGAAGCTTTTAGAAAAAATCAAAACTTTAGAAGAACAATTAGTTGAATCAAGAAATGGTCAAGATATAATTGAAACTGCTGATGACATGATGGTCAATAAAGAAGAAGAAGTAATTAAGGAGTAAGAAAAAAAAAGAAAAGAAATACGAAAAGTACGAAGAAAAAATTATTGAAACTTTTTTTTTAAGAAAATTTTAATTTGATAAAACTGAGAAAATTATTTAAATATCGAAAAAAGAAAAAAAAAAGAAAATTAAAAAAAAAATAATTATAATGGAAGTAGATGGAAGCTTTTTTTCTATTAAAAAATTTCAATTTTGATGGTAAAATTTTCCACCATTATGAGATAGAAAGGGAAGAAAAAAAAGTCAAAAAGGAAAAGATTGATTTCAAACAAAAAGGGTCACTAATCTAAACATAGAGTATTTAAATTGGGATTAGATGTTAGTGTTTAGTAGTTTTTATTTGTATATTTTTTTTTTTTTATTTTGATATAGAAAATATTAAACCAAAAAAAAAAAGTTAATGTTTAGACTAGTCTCATCTTCCTTCTTTTCAAGACTTTTTTTTTTTCTAATGAAAAAAAGAAAATCTACTGAAATTAAAAATAGACTGAAAAATCAAATGATAAAAAAAAATAAATTTTATTTTTTTTTAAATCATTTTTTTTCAAAACTTTTAAAGTTTATTTTTTAAAGATTTAATTTTTTTTTTTTTTTGAAATATGTATATAGAAAAAGAAAAATGTTAAAAATTTTAATTTTAAATTTTTAAATTTTTCTTTTTTAAATTTAAAAAATCCTACTAACCTTACCTTCATATTTCAAAAGTCTAAAAAAAAAAAAAAATCAAATGTAAATATTTTTTTTTAATTAAATTAGAACAAAAAGAAAAAAAAAATAAAAAAGTATGAAACATTTAAAAAAGATACGTCAATCTCTCCATTGGATTTTAAGTTGTTTTAATATTTTTTTATTGATAAGAAAAAGATAAATTTAAAGGATGAAAATGAAACGAAAAAAAAAAAAAAAGATGGAAAGGATTACAAATGCTTCTTACACCTCTTTCTTTTCAGGATTGAAAAAAAAAAAGGAAGAAAGAAATATATTTATTAATGGACTTTTAATAATAATGGATTTTAAACATTATATTAAAAAAAAGAGAGAGAAAGAAAGAGGAAAAAAAAAAAAAAACATCTTGGTTTCTTTTTTTGATGGATCAAAAAAAGTATATATATTTTCTTTAAAAAAAAAGGATTCAATAATTATTAGAAATGAAAAGAAAATCATTTTTCTCATCACTATGGTTATGTATGTATATAAAAAAGTTTAATTCATTCAAAAATATGAAAATTAAATATATTATTTTACTTTGGACAAAAAACAAAACAAAACAAAATACTCTCGTATAGTATGAAAATAAAAGTTTAATTCGGACACCTTTTATTATTATCAATACTACTACTCTTGTGTGAACTATTTTATTTTATTTTATAGAAAAAAGGAAAATCTTATATATCTATAGATTTTTCTTTATATTCAAAAAAAAAAAAACAAGATTTTTACTAATTCAAATGATAATTTTTATTATTATTATTTTTTTAATGTGAATACAATTTATATTTAATTCCAACTTTTATATTATATCCTAAAACTATAATTATATAGATACTAAATTTCATATCTTAACATTTATATTTAATATTTGTATATATATATATATAGTTTTTTTTTTTCCCATTTATACATGTATATTATTTTTTTTTTAAAAAACATTCATTATTCATCAATACTTTAAGACAACGACCTATAAAGTTTTTTTTTTTTTTTTTTTTTTTAAAAAAAAACTATGACTTTTTTTTTTATATATATATATTTATTCTAATATTAATAATTAAATTCGTTATCACACCATTTTCAGAAGAAGAAGAAGAAAAAAAAAAAAAAAAAAACAATGTCTATGTCAATATTATTATAATAAATATATATATTTATATATTATTTTTTTTAATATCCTTAATACTTGTTTTATAATACTCTTAATATTTTTAACTTTTTTTTTTTTAATAATTAATCATTATTTAAAAAGTATCTTTTATAAAATAAAATTATATATCCTAATGTAATATTATATATTATGATATCGTGTAATTCTTTTTATTTTTATGGTGGTGATAAACATTTTTTTTAATATTATATTTATTATATCTTATTGGTGTATATTTTTTTATAAGAATAAAAATACTTTTTTTTTATTTTAGAAATCATTGATGCGGTCAATAGTTTATTTATGGTTTCACACAATGTCTATTTTATAATAAACTACCTTTATATAAATTGTTAAATTGGATTTATTTTATATATAAAAAAAATAATAAAAAGTATAATTATTAACTAAATCATCCTTTATTTATTAATACTACTACTACTATTATTATTATTTTAGATTAGCTTATTGAGCTAGTGATACCTATTTTTTTTTTTTTTTTTATATTAATATATTAAAATTTTTATAGAGGAAAATCATTTTTTTTTTTTCTTTACTGAGTTTAAAAAAAAAATGGTGACTAAGATTTTTAACTCTTTTTTTTTTTTTTTTTTTTAAAATTCACTATAAATTTTAAAAAAATAGTCTTTTTTTTTTTTTTTTTTTTTTTAAATGGAAATTATAAAATGTTTATTTTTTTTTTTTATTTTTATAAAATATTTATCCATCATCTTTTTTTTTTTTATTTTTAATTAAAACTATAATTATAATGATTATAAAAAAAAAAATTAATTTAATTTTAAATAAACATTTAATCAATAATTTTTTTTTTTTTTTGAGTTGCTGCTTTTTTTTTATTATTATTATTCTTTTACTGGTAACAACAATAAAAGAATATACTTATAAAAGAAAAAGAAAAAGGATTTTAAAAGAATTATATATTATCATTTCAATATACTATTATATAAAAAGAAAAAAAAATGTATGATAATAAAAGTAATACCATAAGAGAAAAAATTAGAATTGTTGGTGCTATTCATTCCTTGGATAAAAAGTATTCCTTTTTTTTTTTTTTTTCATCATATTTCCATTTTTTTATACATTTTCATTATTCATAGTATTATTTAAAATAATATATTATAAAAAATAAAACTATATTAATATATATATATTTTATAATATTATTATAAATCAATTTTTTTCAATTTTTTTTTTTTATTGTTATCCTTTAAAATAATGCGCAGAATTGAATTTTTAGAAAAGGATATCATAAATACTATTGGATTAAATCATCCGCATCAGCATCTATCGTCATCAAAACAACCTTCCAATACTATTGCTAGTCTAATACACCAATATCAAAAACAAAAGCTAAATAAAAATCAAAGTATAGAATTTTTATTTAACCTTCCTATTGAAACAGAGTAAATAAAAATATATATATACACCTATATACATATATATAAAAAACTTATTTTTATATCCAATAATAACTTAGTTTTTTTTTTATTTTAAAATTTCTCTTTTAACATTTTTAAATATATATTGTATCAAATAAATGGATATTATTATTATTATTATTTTGGATTAATGAAGGGATAATTTTGAATTATTTGATAGAGTAGAGTGTAATAAAAAGTTAGACCATGAAAGTAAGAAAACAATTTTCGATATATCTATATAATATTATCTATTATATAAATTTTATCCCTTTTATTTTATTTTGTATATATATTTTATATTCTACTATGATATTTATATATTTATTATATTTAATTTTGCTTTTTAATACCTAATTATAAAATAACATTTTTATTTTTATTTTTATTTTTATTTTTATTTTTTTTTTTACTATAATTTTAGAAAAAAATTTATCTATGAAATTATCTAAAATTAAACAAAATGTTAATACATTTAAAGACCAAGTGAATAAAAAAGAAAATAGTATTAAATGTAATATATACATATATATAGAATAATAATAATAAGGACACTAATATATTATATAAATATATCTTTGAAAAAACTAATAATTAAAAAATCTTTTATCTTTTTTTTTTTTTTTATTTATTCTTAATTCCTATATCTGTATTTATCTATGTATCTATGTATATAATTCATATTATTTTTGTCATTGACATTGACATATCATTGGAAATGACCTCTCTATAGATTTGGATAATTTGAAATCATTAATGGAAGAAATTGAAAGTAATATTGTACTATTTAAAGAGAATCAAAAAAATATGTAAAAAGAAATATATATATATATATATATAAAGAAAAAAAGGAAAAGAAAATATTATTAATTACTAACTATTTTTTTTTATATTTTAAAATCATGTCATAAAAATAAATATAAATTATTTTATCAATAAAAATTTTTAAAAAAAAAAAAGTTATGAAGAATTATTGATTACAGAAAAGCGACTTCATCAAGAATTATCTATATTTCAGGAACATTTAAATGATTGGAATGAAAAAAAAGCTTTGACCAAGGAAGGATTCACTAGAAAAAATTTATTCAAACAAAAAAATCATCAAAATTCTTCTACTTTCACATTCTCTTCTACACCTTTACCAAATACAAATTTAACCTTGGTTCCCTCCGAGGTTACCATGGAAGCTAAATTAATTATTCAATATGGTTATAAAGAAGGGAAAAAGAAATTTATTTCTTCCACTTCTTCTACTTCTTTCCATCCTGATTTGGATAAGGAAGAGGATGAGGAAGGGGGAGTAGATCAGGAAAATGAAGCTAAAAAATATTTAAAATCAGAACAATTATCCTTGGAAATGGATGATCAACAAAAGTAAATCTATTTGAAATTATCTCTCTTTTATTTTATAAGTATTATTATTATTGTCTTTTCCTCCCTCTTAATAGTTTGAATAGTAACAATGGAATAGGAAAAAGAAAAAAAAAAACATCCTTTTTTTTTCATCCCTTTTCTTTATATATAATTGTTATAACTATTTTTATCTTTATAATTATATATTATTTTTTTTCTCAACTTTTCTTAATTTGTAATTCTTATTTAATTATTATTATTATTATTATTATTATTATTATAGTCATACTATGAAAAATCCAGAGGATTCAGAAAATCATCAAAAAAATTCATCTTTAAAATCTACTTATTTATATGATGTAGAACGTTTTAGAAGTTTTTATGTTAGAAATCATGGTCGTAATGGAGGATGGGATGAACTTTCTCATTCAATGTTTGAAAAAATTTGGAAAAAAATTGGTGTAAATATTATAATTTTTTTTTATATATCAATGAATTTATATGTATTATTTACACAATTTATCTATTTATTAAAAAAAAAAACTGTATTTTTGTATAAAAAATTTTTATTGTAATCATGAATATATAAATAATAATTTAATATTTGAAATGTTTTTTTTTTTTTTTTTTTTTTTTTTTTAAAAAATAAAATTATTTATTTAATATATTATTATTTAGCCGTCAAATTCAAGGTTTGAGCAAATGTGTTTAGATTCTATTCCAGGTTTAGATAAAAATCGTCTTGAAAAACATATTCAATGGTATAAAACTTATCATGAATTGGAACAAAAGAAAAAGGAAGCTTTAGAAAATTGGAGATTAGAAAATAAGGTAAAAAAAAAAAATATTGAAATTAAAAATTATTGATAGATCAAGAGAATTATATATATATATATATCTTGAATTATTAATAATATATATTATTTTTTATTTTAGCATAAAATAAAATAAAAATATTATTCATTATTAATCTATTTTTCTTCATTTTATATATTTATATTATTATTTTTAAATACCAAAATGATGATGATGATGTTTTACCAATTTTATTTTATTTATTTTACATAAAATTTTTATAAATATAATTTTATATATAATTTTTTTTATGTATTTTCATGTAAATAGAAAAAAAGAATTGAAAATCAACAAGCATTAAATATTAATCCTAGTCATATCGAATTAGAACTAAAAAATAAAATGAATAATGAAAAAAAGAAAAAGGAAGAAGAACAACGACAAAAAATTAAACAAAAATTAAAATTATGGAAGGTAATTTATCTATCTAATCTATATATATATATATATAAGGATTTTTTCAATATTTCTTTTTTTTTTTTTATAAGTAAAAAGAAAAAGAAATTTTGAATTATTTCTTAAAATTTAGATCATAAAAATATATACTCTAGGATTTACCTTTATTTTTTTTATAATTATTATAATATTATAACTTTTTTTTTTTAGGAAAAGAAGAAATTAGAAGAAGAAAAAGAAATTTTAATGGCTAATAAAGAAAAACAAAAGGAAAAAGAATTAGAAGCTAAAAAATTACAAATAAAACAAGTAATTATACATATAGAGTTTGTACTTTAGTCTTTTGCTTATTATTAAAATATTATATATATATTTGATTTTGATACATCATTTGGTATATTTATATATAATATCAATAAAAAAAAAACGAAAAAGAAATTGAATAAAGAAAAACTAAAATTATATGAAGCAAAAAAGAAAAATGGATCATCAATATCTTCAAAAATTAATAATGTAATGAATACTGTAAAAGAAAAGAAAAAAATGGATTTAAAATATTTCCAAGAAAAGGTAAATAATTTTTTTTTATTTGTTACTTTTTTTTAAAAAAAAATAATATATATATATATATATATTTAATTTTCTAATCAAAAAAAAAAAAAAAATTATACTAATTAAACTATTAGGACAAAAAATATTTAAATAAAATTTTACAACGTCAAATGAAAAATCAAAAAGAAAAAAGTGATAAGGAATTACGTTTGAAGAAAATAAAATCTGTCAATATTATTACAGTTGAAAAAGATCCTAATCGTATCTTTCAACCAACAAAAACTTTCCAAAATTATGTTAATTCTATTAATAATAATAATAATAATACGAATAAATCAAGAGGTCTCTTTACCAATATAGAACATGTAAATGAATTCTTTCATTCTAACGAACTTCCACATCGGTAAATAAAATATATATACAAAATTTATATATAATTAATTTATTTTATTATGTGTATACTTTTTTTTTTTTATAAAAATTATAATAATATATTAGTATTAATTATTACTATTATTATTATTATTATTATTATTATTGCTATTGCTATTATTAAGAGCTATACCTATTTGGAGAAAAGGAATATCATAAAAAAAATAAAAAAATTGCCACATAATTATATTTAATAAAAAAGATTAATTTCATTTATTATTATTTAATATATAGATACTATAATATATATTAAATAATAGAAAAACTATCTCTTTTTTTTTTTTTTTTTTTTTTTTTACATTATATAAAATATAAAATAAAAAAAAAATACTTTAGATAATATAAATAAATAATAAATATATAAAATAATAATTAAATTAATATTTTAAATATCTTATAATATTCTATAATTTATTAGCAGATTATTATATTAATATATTTAAATAAGAATGTGCATTCCTATTATTTATATAAATATTTGCATAAATATTTAGCTTTTTTTTTTTTTATTTCTTTTTTTATAATATCATTTATTTTTTTTTACAAGTGTCTAATATTTAACATTTATTATACATATATATATATATTTTTACAAAATTTTAAATCTATTATATTTATATTTTTAAATAAATTAAAAAAAAAAAAAAAAAAAAACAATAATTTTTGAAGTAATACTATTATGATCTTATATATAAAATGTATTAATAATTGACTATAACTAATGAAAAAAAAATTATATAATTAGTATAAATTATTTCAAATTTAACTGATTCGTTTTTTTAATTTTTTTTTTCTTAATTCCATATTTTACCACATGTATTGCCTAAACTGATACATGCATTTTGATCTTGTTGAGAATTCCAACATTCTGAAACCTTTTTATAACATTCTTCGGATTTTTGGGATTTACATGAATAATCATCTTTGGCACATGAAAGATAATCTTCGCTGTTAGTAGCATTATCAATAACTGGTGGGGTTTCAATAGTTGGTGGATTAACTGGTGGAACAACTGGAGTGTCAATAACTGGTGGGGTTTCAATAGTTGGTGGATTAACTGGTGGAACAACTGGAGTGTCAATAACTGGTGGAGTTTCAATAGTTGGTGGATTAACTGGTGGAACAACTGGAGTGTCAATAACTGGTGGTGTATCAATAGTTGGTGTTTCAATTATACTTGGAATTGTGGTAGTTGGAGTAATTGGTGTTACTTCTAAATCGGAAATATTAATATTTTTACCAATACCTGCCATTAATCCTTTAAGATATAATGGATAAGTAATAGTAAGTTGTGAACGATCAATAATACCAAAACGTTCTCCTTCACCTTCAAATACTCCATTATCCCATAAAATACATGGAACTCCCATTGATTTAGCACTACTAACAAATAATTCTGCCCATCTCATACGATCCTCATCATTATTACGACTCATTGCTCCAAATTCTCCAATAATAACCGGAATATCTTTGCTTCTAAAGTACGTATTAATGTTATTCATTGCCCATTCAATTGGTTGTGTATTATTAAATACTGAAACAGCGGTGTCATCGGTAGCTAATGCAAAGTTATATGGAGTGTAGGAATGAACAGAAACAATCACCTTATCATCATTATTTGGGTAGTGATAGGCTTCAAGAGTATGTTCATTAAGTGCTGCCGCATAAGTTGGAATCATAAGATGACGAAGTTTATTATTTCCTCCTGAAACACGTACTGTTTTCATGAAAAGATCATTCATTTCATTAACAAATTCCCATCCTTCTTCATCTCCTCCATTCCATTCAACATCAGTATTTACTTTTCTTGGTTCGTTCATTCCTTCGAAAATTAAATGTTCATCAAATTCTTCAAATTCTGCTGCAATTTGTTTCCAGATTGCTTCCAGGATAACTTCAGCAGATGCTAAATTATCGGAAAAGGCATAATTCCAATCTTCATGATGAACATTTAAAATGGCATAACCACCGGTATTGATTGCATATTGAACAACTTCATGAACTCTTTTCATCCAGGCTTCGTCAATTTTGTATTCTGGTCCTTCGCCAAAATGACCAGTCCAAGTTGTTGGAATACGGAAGGTATTAAAACCAACTTCACTTAATTTATCAAAAAGTTCTTGAGTAGCTCTTGGATTTAACCAACATGTTTCAGAAGCAGTTTGATCTTCAGAATAATCTAAGAATTCGAGACAATGGGCATCTAAAGTATTACCTAAATTCCAACCAATTTTAATGTCCTTTACTAATTCCTTGGAAGAAATATCTCTCATAGCCTTTGAACCAACAATGGCTAAACTAATGAAAGCTAAAGTATTTAAAAATCTCATGATAGAATGAATGATAGTATAATATTATTCAATTTTAAATAAAATATTTTTTATTTTTATATACAAAGTGAATTATTAATAATAAATCTTTTTTTTTTTATAGAAAATTTAATAAAAATAATTATTAACCAGTAGTAGTTATTTTTTTTAATAAAATCTTTTATTTTACAAGTATTTTAAAAAGTATATTTTTTATCAAAAAAATATATATTAAAGATTAAATAATTGAATATTGAATATTATTATTTTTAAAAAAGAAAAATATTTTCATATTTATATTTTTATTATTTTTTTTTGCCGCTAGTTATATAATAATTTAATAATTCAATAAACTTTAATTTTTTCCGCAGTTGAGGCTTATTATTGTTGTGCATTGATTACTTTCTTTTTATTAAAAATAAAATAATATCAAATAAATTTAATGTTTTATAAACCAATCGTAAAAATCACTTAATGAATTCTTTTAGTTTTTTTTTTTTTAATTTTTTTTTTTTTTGGTTCTTTTTATTTTTTAATTTTTATTTTATTAAACAGTAAAGTTTTTAATCTTTCTTTTATTATTAATATTTATTATTACTTATAAATAATTATTATTATTTTTAGGTTAAAATCATTTTTAGTGGATGGAATTTTTCTTTTATTTTTAATATTTTATATTTAAAATTTTACGGTTTTATTAAAGGTAAAAAAAAAAAGAAAATTTAATATAAATTTAATATTATTAATAAATTGTTAAAGTATTTGTTTTAATATAAACTTTATTTAAAAAATATTTTATTATGGTAATTACATCGAAATAAAGATTTGGAAAAATAAACTTATATTTATACTAGTTGTGGCTTGATATTAAAATAAAGAATAAATTTATACAACGAGAAATTAATGTATTTCAAAATAAATAAAATATATCTTTAACAACGAAAATTAATAAATTAATATGTTTCAATTAATTAATATATTTTAACAATTATTATAAATATTAAATTTTTTTTTTTTATTTTTTAAAATTAATTATATGCGCATAAATTCATCTAAACGCTCATAAAAACATTAAAAATATGGGAAAAGTGTATTTAAGGCAATGAAAATAATTAAAACAATATTAATGTGAATTTAATGTGGATGGGGAATTAATAATACACTATTATTATTATTATTATTATCTATATACTAATTAATTATTTAATGTTACTTGCTAATTTAAATATAAATCTTTTTAACCTATTAACTAAAAAAAAAAAGAGTATATTTAATATGAATACGTTATATATTTTATATATTTTACATATTTATAACTATATAATAATTAAGAATAATTATAATTTATTATATTTTGTGTTTATATAACAATTCTATCGTGCATATTTAGATTATCAAAAAGTTAGAATTAATATTGTGCGTTAAAAATATATTTTTGAATATAATAAATATGTTAATTATACAAATAATGATATTACTATTTATAATGTGTATAATTTGTATATTGCATATGACATTGATATAAAATTACTATAATCTAGGGTAGGATCAAGTCTATAACATATACTTAACATTAATATATACTTTATAAATCATATATTGTTAAAATATTCGAATTTTTTTTTCTTTAATAAAAACCAAGTGGTTTATTAAAGTATTATTTTATTCATACTAAAAAGTATATCATTCATTATTATCTAAAATATATAAATATATATTTTATTTACAACTTGAGATAATGTAATACCATTTAATTTGAATTAACTTTTATATATTATTAATTTTTACTTTTTTATTTCAAAGTATTCTTATTTCAAATAGTACAAATTTTAAAAAAAGTATTCATACTAGATTATATGTAAAACTTTTTTTAAACTAAATTTTAAAAATTGAACTTCCAACATTATTATATTTAATATTATATATAAAGAAAAACTAAATTATTAGACTTCCATTAATATTTATTCAATTTATTATTTCACCTACAAAAATTCAATATTTTTAGGTCGAGAGGATAATTTTAATTTAAATACTGTCAATTCTAAAATAGAATTTTCTTTTGGTGGTGTATTATTTTACTTTTCTTTATACATATTTACACATAAAATAGTTTTTTTTTTTTTTTTTATTTTGATATTTGTACAGATATATATATAGTATTAAGAAAAAAAAAACAACCTTATTGCATTAATTAATTAATTGAAATATAATTGTATTATTTTTTTTACTATATCATAGGTTTTCAATAAGCATTATTTTGTTAAACCATTAACCCATTTTTCATAAATAATTCTTATTATTATATATTTAAAATATGTTACTGTTTGCTTTTTTTTTTCTCTTGATTTTGAATTTTAATTTTGTAATATATTAATTTATCTAACTATTTATTTATTAATTATTAATTAATTTATTTATTTTCAATATATTTATTCGCTTATTAATTATATCTTTTATCTATATTAAAAAAAAAATTAAATATATTTATATATTTATTTATATTATTATTATTAATATTATATAGACACTAATCTTTTTTTTTTTCTTCTTCTTTAAAGTATTGGTAATTTTAGTATTTTTTTTATTTCTTTCTTTCTTTTTTTTTTTTTTTTATATATATATAGTTTAGTGGAGAAATATATTTTTTCTTTTTTTCTTTTTATTTTTTTTTTATTAAAAAGAGAAAAAATAAAAGTGAATTTAATATAAATGTTGTAGAGAAAAAAAGATTCAACAATTATACATAAATATAATGCAAAACATTATTTAATGAACCATTTTTTAAAATAAAAATAAAATAAAATAAAAAAAAAAAAAAAAAAAAAGAGAGAAGAAGTAGGTGAAGAAAAATGAAAACTGATATACAAAATAAACCTGGAAATAATACAAATGAATACGAGGTAAAATTTCAAATTAAATTATTCATATTTATCTATTTATTATACAAAAAAAAGTACAAATAAATTATCTTTTCATTATTTAATATATAATACAATTTTTAATTATTTGACTAATTTCATCCCTTTTATACACACACATATATATAATTAAAATTATTTAAAAATTGAAATGATAAATTTCATACACAATATTGAATTATAAATCCATTATTAAAATATTTTATAGGTTGAAACTATAAAAAATAAAAAAGTTATAAATGTAAGTAGAATTTTTTTAAAAAAAAAGAAAAAAAAATAATAATATATATATATTTCATTGATATTAATAAGATAATACCATAAGGGTGTACCGTATTATTTATTAAAATGGAAAGGATATGGAGAAAAGGAAAATACTTGGGAACCTGTTTCAAACTTAAATTGTCCAGAATTAATTTCAGAATATGAAAAATTAAAAGGAAATACCAATAAAAGATGGAGGCATCATAGTATTAGAATTGAAAAGCCTGTTAATTCCAATAATTCCAATAAAGATCAATTAGATAATCTATCTAGCACTACAAAAAAAAATATTAAAAAAAAAAGTAAAAATACAAATCGTGAAATTGTAGAATTAAATGAAAACGAAGAAATCAATGAAAATAATATATTTAAAGAGGACTCTGAAACATCTCATGATACTAATTTTGAAATTTCAACAATAAAAAAAAAAACTCGTCAAAGTTCAAGAATTCTTAATAAGGAAAAAGATAAAAATAAAGAAAACAATATCAAGAAGGAAAAAGAAATCAAAAATGACAATGAAATAAAAAAATCTCCAAAAATTAGTGTTATAGACATAAATGATTACGAAAAACTTTACTCAACAAATAGTATCATACCAAAATCTAATAATTTTCAAATTGAAATTGACGATGATTCCGATTCAAATTTTTTCCCAGGTAGCCATAAAAAAAGACGTAGAATAATTGATAATGGTAATTCAAAAAATACAAGATATAAAAAAGTAAGTATAAATTTATCATAACTCTGGTAAAAAAAAAAAAAAAAAAAACTTTTTTAAATTTTTAATAACCTATATCTTATTCTAATATCTTGACCTTTTAATTTGATATTTACTTTAAAAATTATAATAAGGAGAAAAAAAACAGTAAAGAAACTAAAGGAGTAAAAATAAAAGAAGAAAAAATAAAAAAGGAAATAAATGATGATGAAGTAATTGAAGTAAAAGATTATCCAACAACAAGTCCATATCATGATGAATTATACAAAAAAATATACTATAAAAAACTATTCAAGAAAAATAATGAATTAACAGACGATTTTAATACAATTCGAAAGGTTGAAAAAAATGTGAGAGATTGGATAAATATTATTATTGATGGACAATTTGATAAAATTACTGTATATAATGATGTTGATTTAGATGGTCCACCATCTGATTTCAAATATATTTCAACTTGTGAATATGGTGAAGATGTACCTAAACCAGAAGATATATCTGATTTTATTATAGGATGTGATTGTATTGGGGGTTGTGAAAATGAAATATTATGTTCTTGTTCTGTACGTGATAATTACGATGTTCCAATCTCATTTTCATATAATAAAAAAGGAGAAGTAAATATTAAAAGTATAATTTTAATAGTATATTAATTATATAATAATAGATTTATATTTTTTATTTATTTATTTTTTATAATAATTAAAAAAAAAATTATTAATGTTTATTATGTTAAATATTATCATATATAAAATCAATTTTCTCTGAACAATAAAACCACAAAAAAAAAAAAAAAAAAAAAAAAAAAAATAAAAATTGCTAAATATTTTATATATAAGGTTTTAATTACAAGAACTAATATTATACATGAATGTAATAGTAAATGTCTTTGTGGACCAGATTGCCCAAATAGAGTTATTCAAAAAAATTCTATACCATATTTGGAAATATTTAAGACAAAAGGAAAAGGGTGGGGTGTAAGAACTAAAGAACTTATCAGAAAGTCTACATTTGTAGCAGAATACACGGGTGAAATTATTAAAACAGATCGTGTGAGTGAACGAATTAAAAATGATGTTGAGCGTACCCATTATATTTTTGATGTAGATATTTTAGGTGAACCAGAGTATTCAATAGATGCTTATAAAATGGGAAACATTACTCATTTTATAAATCACTCATGCGATCCAAATTTAGAAGTTTATTGTGCCCAGTGTGATTATTATGAAATGAATATATTTAGAATTGCTTTTTTCGCAAAACGAGATATTCAAATAGATGAAGAATTAACATTTGATTATATCGGCATAGAAAAACCAGGTGGTTTATTAAAATGTGGTGATCATTATACTATTAATACCCTATCAACTATTTCATCTACCTCTTCTATACCAATGTCACCAAATACTCCAGAAGAACCTGTTTGCATTAGTCATACCATAAAGAAAGAAAAGCCCGCAAAACATCAAAAAATTGTTATTAATATTAATAGTGAAGATGAAAGTATAGATGATCAAGATTCAGAGAATTCTCGTCAATTATTAAAATATCGTTATAATACCCGATCACAATCAAAAATACAAACTCGATCACAATCTCAAACAAAAAAGAAAAATAATTCTAATACTAGTAATACTAAAGCAAAAAGTAAAGCGGACTTAGAAGAAGAAAAAAATCTTTTTGTAGTATGCAAATGTGGAAGTGCAAATTGTCGAGGATATGTTTATAAATATTAGTAACAAAAAAAAAAACATTCTTTTCAAGTAATATATTTGTCGGTGATAAAATTAATCTTTTAATGGATTTATGTTGACAATGAAATCTTTATATCATTTTATTTATCTAAAGCCAAAAACCAAAATTAAAACCAGAGAAATATGAAACAAAAACCTCTCATATTCTTTTTCAATTATCTATATTATATATATATTTATTAATTAATTTATCGTTTACTAAATGAAAAAAAAAAAAAAAAAAAAAAAAAAAACTTAAAAAATAGAAAAAGAGATTTAAAGGGGAATATCAAGTTATTTCTATATAATTACACAAATTCAATTATTAATTTTTTTTTTTTTTTTTTTTTATTTTTATTTTTATTATTATTATATATTTTCCCCATAATTATCATAACATATATCATGCCTATATCAAAAGTAAATTTATATAAAAATGATGAATATTTAGTAATTAAAAAACTCTGTTATTTTACCAAACTATGTATTAATTATTTATTAAAAAGGAAACAATAATAAAGTATAATAAAATAAATAAATAGACTAAAAAAAAAAATATTATTATAATAATGGATTTATGGTTTTTTTTTTTTTTTTTTTTTTTTTTTAAATTATAAGTAATTTATAGATTTACAATTTATATATTTTAAATATTTTTTAAAATTACAATTTCATAAATAATTATAAAAGTAAATAAATAATTAAAAGGGATAGAAATAAAATATTCATTTTTAAGTTTATGTAGTATATATATACATATCATTAAAAATATATTAAAATATTATTAAAAATATTGAAAAACAATAATAATTAAGAGACAATATCATTATAACTATTTAGCTTAAAAAGTTAACTTTGGTTTAATTGAATAAATTATTAAATGTAGTATTTCTAAAATTTTAATCTACCTGAAATGGAGGACAATTCCAAATATAGATTGATGAAGTATTTCAACCAATCAAGAATACAAAAAAAAAAACTTATAATTATCCAATAAATTTATTTGAGTGAAGAAGGGAAACTTCATTACACTTTGGAATTCTATCTTTTTTTCAAAAATAATGTAGATTATAAATATAAAATAGTAATAAATATAAAATATAATAGAATATATAGATTGTTATTGTTTTATATGTGTTTTTATTAATATTTGTATAAATTATATTCTTTTTAGTGTAAAATATTTATTATTATTACTAGAATAGATGTTCCTTATTAAAATTCACATATGTATATTATATAGTTTATTTTAGTATTTTAAAATATTATAATTATTATTTTTTTTTTTAAAAAAAACAATAATATAAAGTAGTTTTTTTTTTTAATGTAATAGTTATGAATAGTTATGTAAACTATTTTCAATTCATTGAATACTAATGGGAATGTGCAGTATACACATTATATTTCATATTAAAGATGATAAAGAATTTATTTAAAATATTATTTAATTCAAAGAAGTAAAAAGATGATTATTATTTGTACTTTTTTATTGCTACTATTATTTATTTAATTTTATATTGTAATAATTAAAATTATTGGTAATAATAATTTATTATTATACTTTGTATTTAAATCTTTATATTTAAATAATCTCATTTTAAATGTTATAAATTATAAATTGAGTCTATTTAATAACATTTAAATGAATATATTCTATAGTAGAATATTTGCTATTTATAAGAATTCATTTATTGCCTCCTTCAGCATTTTAAATAATATTTATATTAATACAATTTGTTTGATTATAAATTATATTGAAATTCTGTTTTTATAAATTTTTACTAACAAAACATATAGCAAAGTATAATTTTGGATTATTGATAATTCTGTAATAGTAATAATTAAGTATTGAATTAATTAATTATTAATTGTTAGATTTAACAATGTATGTTTATAAAATGCTTTTTAATATTCATTTAAAAAAAAAAAAAATGCCAAACTTTCCATTTTAATATAATCATTATAATTTTTTTTTATTAAATAATTATAAATTTTAAGTGAAGTTTACCTTTTTATAGGTCATAGTATTATTCAATTTCAATTATTAAATAATTGTAGGTGAAATTATCATTAAATAATTATTATATTAAAAGTTTAATTTTACATTGGAATGTTAAAAAATTTTTTAAAAGGATACTAAATAAATATTTATTTTATTTATATTAACATTTATATAAAACCTTGTCATTACTATCATTTTTATCATCATCATTACCATCATCTTTATTATTATTATTTCTCTCTCTTTTTTTTTTTTTATAGAAAAGAAGAAATAAAAAGCTAGATCTACTATTTAATTAAAAACTTTATTAAAGAAAAACTTTACAGTAGATAAACATATTTAATATGCTTCATTTATAGTAAGTTTTTTTTTAGTCTGGTTTAATATGATGGAATTAAAAGAATTATGTAATTTGTACATAATAAACAAAATTTCCAAGATACTTTTAGATATCTTTTTTCTATAAATATTTTTTTTATATTTTCAAAATATTATCTTTAAAGAAAATAATTAAGAATACAAATTTTAATATTACATATTTTTATAAAAGCAATATTGTAAATGATATCACTTTATAATTTATCTGTTAAATGGTTATATTTTTATTATTTGTGGAGATAAGAAAAGTCGTTTTTATACTAATTAATATTAAATAATGATTAATATATATCATTATAATTAAGCTTAAACCTTTAATACTTTTTTATTATCGATCTTTATAATCCTTTAAATATATATGAATAGCGTTGAAATAATATAAACTTTGAAATTTTAATTTTTCAAATTTCATATAGTAAAATATAAAAATAAAATATAGCTTTATGCTTTATTACAATAATTAATATTTTATTTAGTATACCATGAAAAACATAATAAACTTTATGTTTTATTATACTTTATTATGTTTTTCATGGTATACTAAATAAGATATTAAATTTTTCCATTCATTTATTCTTCATTTAATTAAATCCTATTCTTATTTAAGGACTTAAAAAGTAATATAAAAATTAAAAACTTTTATATTTCATTTGAAAAATATAAAAATATAGAATATCAAAATTTATAAAACCTATATAAAATTTAATATTTATATGCTTATAATATTTATAAATAACTATAAATACACAAAGATAAAAAAAAAAAAGAAAAATAAAATTTATAAAAATATCATCTTTATTTATTCATATTAAGGTATATAATATATATAATTATTATAGTATATCTTTAAAAAAATTTTTTAAAAAAAAACCCACACCTTAAAAAATGTGGGTTTTTTTTTAATAAAAATTAAAAAATTTAAAATTTAATAATTAATTTTTTTTAAAAAAAAAAAACAAATTTTTTTTATCACTTTCTTTTTTTTATATAAAATGAATAACTCTTGTTATTATATTATTATACTATAATGTACAACTAATTCCATAAAATCACTAATATTTTGTTTACTGCTTTTATTATTATTATATATAGAATAATAAAATTATAAAAAATAGTAAATTATTTGATTTTAATGAAATTTGGTAAAACACTATATGTTTTCAAAGGTATAAATAGAAAAGTTTATTTATTATATAAATGGAATATTTTCATTCACATTTTTGTATTATTTTTTAGAGAATTTCAAATGAAATGTAGCAAGTTTTTCCTTTCACCTTTTGCTTTTTTTGCTTTACTCTAAAAAAACATAACGCATGATCCATCAACCTTTTTTATAATTTACATTTTGAATTCATTATAAAATTCTTAAAAAGGAAATTTAATATATATTGACATTTAAGGTAATTTATTAAATTTGATGAATAAATCTTATTGGATAATAATTATATATTCTATATTATAATATTAATATATTATTCAATATATATATATATAAAATCTAAAACATTAATAATATATAATATAAAAATTTTAAATATTAAAAAATACTAAAAGTGGAAATTAATCTTTTATTTATAAATTATTATTATATTATAATATATAAGTAGTTTTGTTTTAATTTTAATTTGTGGTGGTGTGTTTTAAAATGGCTCCCTAAAAGGTAGAAGAATAGGCCAGTGAATAATAATTATAATAAATAATAAAAGTTGAAATTATTAGTATTTAAGATTTATTAATACTACTTGATTATAAAATTTATAAAATAGTATATCATTATATTAGTATAATAATAAATGATAATAATGATAATAATAATAATAATAAATGTTAATTAGAGTAATAATAAATGATAATAATTAAAATATACTCTATTGATATATACTTCATTCAGTTTAAAGTTTCAATAAACATAAAATAACAATTGCCTTTTTTTTTTTTTATAAAACTTTTATATTCATCAATATATTATAATTAATTTGGTAATGCCATTATTTTAAAAAAATTAAACTTAAAAAATTAATAATTATACTTTGAAAATAAATTTAATAATTAATTTATAGAATATATATAACCTACGATTTCCTTATTTTTTTATTTTTTTTTTTTCATTTAAATTAAATAATTTTACAAAAAGAAAAAAAAAAAGTATCATATAGATAAAAAAAAAAATAAACTTTATATTATAAAATCATTATTTTTATAATAATTATTTATTAGTTTGAAAAAAAAGTCAACATGGTTAAGAACAATTTCTATGATGAATTCCCACCAGAAATTGATAATTTAAGAGATCAAGCTCAAGAACTTGCTAAAAAGAGAGGTGATTGTTTTGAACGTTCTCAACAAGCTTTCAAGAGTGGTGACAAAGCAAAAGCTAAGGAACTTTCTGACGAAGGAAAAAAATATGATCAAGAAATGATAGAATGTAATAAAAAGGCTGCCAATTTAATTTTTAAATTAAATAATAGTGACAAGAATTTACCAGTTCATGAAATTGATTTACACGGTTTATTTGTTGAAGAATCTAAGGGATTTGTTGAAGAAAGAATAAAATTATGTAAACAAAAGAATATTGATGCATTAATTGTTATTGTTGGTCGTGGTAACCACAGTATTGATAAAATTCCAAAGATTAAACCAGCTATTGAAGAATTAGTTAATACTCATGGCATTGAATATAAAATGAATGAACCAAACCCAGGTTGTATTTCCCTTTTATTCAAAAAAGGTGCTCAAATTCCAGCTTATGGTAATAAGCCAGCTGAAAGTTCTGCACCAGCTACTGATGCTGCACCAGCTGCCACCTCAAGAAGTATCTCTGGTTCAAGAGATATTAACAAGAAAAGTCATTCCAAGGGCAATTGTATTATTTGTTAAAATTATTTATTATTAACTAATAATAGAATTTATATTTTATATTTATTTATCTTTTAAAAACATAAATAATTAATATATAAATGCCATGTAAATATTCATGCATAGATAGCTTTCTTTAAAAAGAAATATTTAATTCACATTTTTTAATTTTTTATATCTAAATGTTTATAAAAAGAAATTAATAAGATATATACACTATTATTTTTTTAAAGAAGAATAGGAAAATAGGTATATATAAAATTTTTAAAATGCGAGCAAAACAAACGAAAAACTAAAAAGAAATAACTAAAAAAAAATTAATTTAAATATTATATAAATTTACAATATAACTATTATAGTATATGCTACAGCGAATTAATGTGTTAAATTATATTTTGTTTATTATAATTATTTTTATTATTTAATGAAATTGCTACTACAAAAGTGTAATATATTTTAAGGAAGTATAGTGAAAATGATTTACAAGATTATAAATGTTTTAAAAGTGAATTATATATATAATAATTTTTAATGTAGTTGCTAATTATTTTTTTGGATTTGATAATTTTTGGTATATTTCAAAATCTTTTGGATAAGCATTTTGAATACTTTTTTGTAAGGACCTACTTAATTTCTATTTTTATTATATTTATTCATTTTTAAAAATTTATTTTAATTAAATTATAAAAAAAAAAAAAAAAAAAAAAAAAATTGTATTTAATTATTAAAATGAAATTAGGTAATTTTTAAATAAGTAATATTTTTTATTTACCTTTATAGCTTCTATTTTACCATTAGTACTTTGATTTTGTGATATTGTTTCTCTTATTAAATTGTCGGAGAAAATATCAGGGTTTTTTCCTTGTTCAACATCACTTTTAAATTAATAATATTCATTAAATGGAATGTGAAATTTAATATTGAATTTATTGATTAAAAAATATATTTATTACAATTTTAAATAAAAATAAAATATTTAAAATAAATTATATATAATATTTACTCTAGTAATTCTTGCGGTATTTTAATATCAACATTATCTTTAATTTCATCCAAATCCTTTAATTCATTCACAACTTCATTACTAATAATTATGTAATTATAAAAATTTTAAAATGGTTAATTATTTTATATGAACTTTAATTTAGATTTTTTGAAAAAATTATGATTTAATATTATATATTTGACTGTTTATTATAAAGGTGATGAAAACAATAATAAAAAATAATATAATTACATTTTATTATGTAATACAGGTGTACTCTCTTTTTGAAAATCATAAACGATCACATTTAAATTATATAAAGTATTAATTAATTCTAAAGTTTTATTTTCCAATAAATCTAATGGATCTCCTACTAATTTATCTTCATAGTCATTATTCAAATTATCATCAAAATTATCAAAGTCATCAATATCTTCAATGTTGATTTCATCTTCCATTTTGAATTAGATTATTTATTTTTATTTGATATATAATATTTAGATAGTAATGGTTTTTTTTAAATATAATTAATATATTTTTTTATATTTTGAATTTTTTTTAATAAAAATGTATAAATTGGCCTTTAATATAATTTTATAAAAAGTTTGATGGATTTTAAACAATTTTTTTTTTTTATTATTAAAACTTTTAAATTTATTAGTAAATTTATTAAATATATCACTATTTGATATTTAATAATGTTTATTTAAATAGATAAATAAATTTAAACATTTTTAAAAAAATATAATATTTAAATTTATAAATTCGTTTATTAGCAAAATAAATAAATAAATAAATAAATAAATAAATAAATAAATAAATAAATAAATAAATAAATAAATAAATAAATAAATAAATAAATAAATAAATAAATAAATAAATAAATAAATAAATAAATAAATAAATAAATAAATAAATAAATAAATAAATAATAAATAAATAAATAAATAAATAAATAAATGAATGAATAAATAAATTATATTTATTTCTTTCTAATAATAAATTTTATTATTTATAAAATTTAAAAAATATATTAAGGATTTTTATTCGTTGAAAAATAAAGTTTTTAAAGTTTTAGTAATAAATTAATTTTTAAAATATAAAAATTGTATTTAAAATTTCAAATTTCAATCCATTCTAATAGGTTGAATAATTATATTTTTAGCCAATCATCCTTAAAGATATATTAATTTTTATTATTTTTTTTATATTGATAAAAAAAATAAACTACATAAAAAAAAATACATATATAATTTAAAACTTGCCAAATTTAATTAAATTATTATCGAAGACTTTTTATTTAGAGACATTTAATTATTTCAAATAATAATTAAATGTTCAATTAGTTCATTATAAAAAATTTAAATTATATTCGATATATACTTATTTATTATTTATTAGTCAGTTATTTTCTTGGTTATTTTTAAGATATTTTTTTTATATAAGAAATCATAATAATAAAAATGAAATCCGTTATTGTTTCTTTACCAGAATTACCAAAAGATATTAATCCAGAAATAAAGGATCAAAAATATATTAAATATGACATTGAAAAACCAGAATTATTCTCAGTTGAAAAGGTTGGAGAACGTTTAATGAAATACCAACAATGTTTAGAAAGTGGTTTTGATAAGTTTTATGAAGATGTTAGTAAGAATGAAAATGAAGACATTGATGATGACAGTGATTATGAAGAAGAAACTCCAGAATTATTAAAATTAAATCCATACAACTGGAAGGTATATTGATAATTGTCTTTTTTTTTCTTTTCAATTCGCTTTATTTTATATTTTATCCTGATATTCTAAAATCAATTTTTATTCATGAAAAATTCATAATTTATATATTATTTGCAACATTTTATTTATTTTAATAAATAATAAAAAAAAGTCCCAAGATCACTATGCTGTTTTAGGTTTATCTAAATTAAGAATTAATGCTACTGAAGAAGATATTAAAAAAGCTTGTAAGTTTTTTTTAAAGATGTATATAAAATTATATATAATAATAACTTTAGAAAAAAAAAGTAAATTAATATTAATTTATATTAATAAATAAAAAATATAAAATAAAAAAAGACCGTAAGAAGGTTTTAAGACATCATCCAGATAAGAAGGCATCAGATGGTAATACTAACAATGATTCATTCTTCAAATGCATCCAAAAAGGTATATTTTTAATATAAAAATATATATAATATAAAATACTTTTTTTTAATAAGTATTTATATAATAAATTATTCATTAAATAACAATTATATTACCTATTTTTAAATATAGCTTATGAAATTATTACTGACCCAGTAAAAAGAAGACAATTTGATTCTGTTGATCCTGAATTTGATGAATCAATTCCAACTAAATGTTCAAAGGAAGAATTCTTTGATGTTTTGACTCCAGTTTTTGAAAGAAATTCTAGGTATATTATAAAATTATTAATATATTAATAAATAGTACCTAAATGTATTTAAAAATAAAGAGTGGAAAAATTTAAGTAGAAAAGATTTAATGAAAAAATAAAATAAGAAAATTTTGTACTAATAAAAATCTTTATAAAAATTAAATATTCATGTATATAAAGATTTTCAAATATTCAACCTGTTCCATCCCTTGGTGATATGAATAGTACTCGTGAAGAAGTTGAAGGATTTTACAGATTCTGGTCAAACTTTGATTCATGGAGATCTTTTGAATATCTTGATGAAGAAGATACTGAAAATTATGAAAAGTAATATAATTATTAATATCTCATTATTAATAAATTATTTTTAGAAAATATATAAATGTAATTTTAACCATAATATTTTATAAATTCATTTATACAAATAAAATTTATTAATATAGTCGTGAAGATAGACGTTACTTTGAACGTAAGAATAAAAATGCTAGAGCCAAACATAAGAAGGAAGATAATCAAAGAATTATTAATTTAATTGGTAAACTCATAATAACCATATTAGCTATTTTTAATATTTGAAATATATTATATGGAAGACAGCACTAATAAATAAAATAAAAATTCTTAATATATATAGATTTAGCTGTAAGAACTGATCCAAGATTAGCACTTTACAAAAAGGCTGATCGTGAAGCTAAGGAAGCTAAGCGTTTAGAAAAGAGAGCTGCTCAAATTGCTGCTGCTGAAGAAGAAAAGAGAGTAATATTAATAATATTTATTATATAGCATAATTAAATTATTATTTTTGAAAAAAGTATACATATAAGAGGGTAATAATGAAATATTTAACAATAAAATATAAAAATATGTAATATATATAACAGAGAAAGGAAGAAGAAGAAAAGGCCAAAGAAAATGCTATCCTTGAAGAAAAAGAAAGAATTGCTAGAGAAAAGAAAGAAAAGGAAATGAAAAAGAGAGTTATTCGTAAGGAAAAGAAAACTTTAAAGAAATTCTTACAAGTATGTTTTTTATATAAATATTAACTCTTTGTGAAATAGTATATTTATAATTTTTATAAAATCAATAAATATATAAATATAAAAAATAATAACACCATATTAATATTTATAAATATTTTTTAAGGATAATAATTACTTAATTGACCCAGCTACCCCAGCTAGTGCAGAACAAATTGAAAGTCAATTAAAGAAATTAGATGAATATATTTCACAAATGGATGCTGATAATTTAACAGCATACCGTGTTTACTTACTCAGAGCTAGCGAAAATGGATGGGAAGCTGCATCTACTTATTTCAATGAAGATCACTTAAACGAAGGTGAAAAATATGCTGCTGAATTAGCTACTATGGCTCCAGTTGAAGAAGAAAAAGAAGAAGTTAAAAAAGAAGTTGTTGAAGAAATTAAAGAAGAAAAAAAAGAACCAGAAGTTGAAAAGGTTGAAGTTGTAGAAGAAAAGAAGGAACCAGAAGTTAAAAAACCAGAAGTTACTAAAATGTTAAAGAAATTACCATCAATTTCTAGAATTGGTGGTATGAGAAGAACTAAAAAGAAAATTATAAGAAAGGAATATGATTCTGAAGAAGAAGAAGAAAGAGAAAGAGAATTAGAAAAAGAAAAGGAACAAAATGCTCCAGCTACTTCATCTAAGAAGAAGAACAAGAAGAAGAAGAAGTCTAAGAAGAAGAACAGTTCTGAAGAACTTAAGGTTAATGTTGATGAAACCTCTCCAATTACTGAAGAAACTACTGAAATAAAGGAAGAAATTGCTGCCCCAACTGAAGATTCTGCTACTACTGAGGAAGTTGTTGCCCCAGTAGAAGAACCAAAAATCCTTGAAGAAATCAAGGAAGAAGTTGCCCCAGTTGAAGAACAAGTAAGTATTGAAGAAAATAAGGAAGTTGATGTTCCAGTTGAACAACCAGCTGTTGAAGAAATTAAGGAAGAAACTCCAGCTGAAGAACCAATCGTTGCTGAAGAAGTTACACCAACTGAAGAAGTTAAGGAAGAAGTCAATAATGTTAATGGTGGTATGTATAAAATTAAATCAATATATGGAGTTATTCCTGATATTGATACAAAGACTAAAATGTATTCTGTAAAATCTATTTATGGTGATAATATAAATGTTGATTTACCATTAACAGCTGAAGAAACTGTAAAAGAAATCGAAGAAGATAAAAAGGAAGAAATAGCACCAGTTGAAGAAAAAACTGTAGTTATTGAAGAACAAAAGAAAGAAGAAGCTCCAGTAGAAGCTAAACCAGAAACTAAAAAGAGTAAGAAAATTAAGAAGAAGAAGTCAAAGGCTAGATTAGAAGCTTCCAAGCCAAAGGAAGAAAAGAAGGAAGAAAAGAAGGTTGAAAAGAAAGAAGAAAAAAAACCACAAGAACCAGTTAAACCAAAGGAAGAAATCTTAAAGGAAGTTAAGAAAATTGAAGAAGAAAATGCTAAACGTATTAAGGATATTTTAAAGAAGAAAATTTCTATGGGTAAACTTCGTTCAAAGAAATCAAGTAGAAAATTAAGAGAAGAAAAGAAGGAAGAAGAAAAGAAAGAAGAACAAAAAGAAGAATTAACTATTTCATTTGGTGATGATAAAAAGAAGACTAAAGCTGAAAGAAAGGCTGAAAAGGCTGCTAAGAAGGCTGCTAAGAAGGCAAAGGAACAAGAAGATAATGAAAAATCTGAAGAACCAGTTAAGAAGGAATCAGTTGAAACTCCAGCTGAAACCAATGAAGAACCAGTTAAGAAAGAAGCAATTGAAACTCCAGTTGCTGAAATTGAAGAAACTCCTGTAGAAATTCGTGGAATGTACAAGGTTAAACCAATTTATGGTTATGTCCCAAAAATTGATACTAAAACGAAGATGTTCAATGTTAAGTCAATATATGGTGATGAAGTTAATGTTGATTTACCATTAACCGCTAATCAACGTTTAACCGGTGAAGAATCATATGGTATTATTGAAGAAATAAAAGAAAAGACTGAAGCTATTGAAGAAGTTAATGAAGATAAAACTGAAGTCATTGAAAAAGCTGATGTTTCTGAAGAAGTTAATGAAGATAAGACTGAAATAGAAGAAAGTAGTGAAGAACAAACTGAAATTATTGAATCACCATCTTCAGAAGAAAAGGTTGAAGTCGAAACTATTGAACAAACTAAAAGTTTAAGACGTTGTCCATCTGGAATATCATTAAAGCCATGGACTCCAGAACAACAAACAAAATTAGAAGAAGCCCTCTTAAAATTCCCAACTACACAATTCAAGGAAAATCCAATGGATAGATGGATTGAAATATCAAACTACGTTGGTCGTAGTAGAACTGATATTAAATTTAGAATTAAGGATTTAGCTGATTCTATTAGAAGAAAGAGAAGTATTCAAAGCTTGAAGAGTGAAAATTAAATTTAAATTTAAAAAAATATTATAGATCAAAAATTATAGTAAATTTTATTTTCATTTAATCTTTTTTTTAAAAGTTTCATAATATATATATATTTTTATTTACATCATTAAAAGTCTATCGATAATAATAAATTTATACTGAACAAAACCCTATTTAATTAATTTAATAATTATAATAATCATTGTATATTTTTTTTATTTTTTTTTAAAAAAAAATATCAATTATATCACATATTTTTTAATATATTTAAAAATAATTCTTGGCAATTTTATATATAAATCAGTATACAAAATACCAAATATATTAAATAAACTAAAAAAAAAAAAAAAGTGATTTATAGCATTATTAAAGAATTCTATTAGTTTTATAAAGGATATATAAAATATATTATTTTTTACTTTTTTACCATAAAATAGTCATACACATAAAATTTTATAAGATATATTTATTTTTTAAGATTAATTTATATATATAATATATATAATTGAAAATAGAATTTCTTTTATTATTAAGATAATACATTTTCTACTTCCATTTTGATATTTTCTTCATTTTTTTCTATAGGATCATCTATTGTTTTTGTTTTAATATCTGTAGCTTCTGTTTTAATTTCTGTAGTTTCTGTATTATCAACATTCATATTCATTTGATTATTTGTTAATATATCTTCCGTTTCTCTTTCAGTATTATTTAAAAGTGAATCCTCCTCACCGAATTCTATTATACTACGGTTTGCTTTCCATTGAAGAAGCGATTTTAACGAAGAAGTATCCGATTTTTGTATCCAATTAAAGAAGCGTTCAAGTTCATTATCGGCTTTGGCTACACCCATTTGAATTAATGCTTCATTAAATTTTTTACTATTTTCTATACATTGAAGTGATTTAACACTGTTTTCAGTGGCAAGACTAGATCGACTATCTTTCATTAATAATGGATCTAGATTATCTAATTTTTTTAGTTTTATTTCATTCTTTTCATCATTATCATCATCTTCTCCATAAAGTTGACTTTGTGAGGTTTCTGATGAGGATGATGTTTTATAAAATTTCTTTCTAGAAAATGATTTATTAAGTTTTGATGATCCAGTCATATTATTTTCTTCTTCTTTAATGGTATTTAAAAGTTGGAAATGCTTTTCAAAACAAACTACCGCTTTTTTATATTCTCCTCTTTTATTATAAATTATGCCTAATTTATTTAAGGCTTCCATTTGAGCCGTTTTTTGTTTTAAATCTTTGGCACCAAAAGAAATGAATTTTTCTAAATGTTTTATAGCATTATCATAATCATTTTTACTAAATTTATCAATAATACAAATTTAAATAAATTAAAGGGAAATGTGTATGTGTATATATTATTAAAAAAAATATAATTATTTAAATATAATTTATAGAATAATAAAAAAATAGGAATAAAAGGTTAATATATTATTTTATATTTTAATTTTTTGAACAATGATTATGTTGTTACCTAACATAACAATCTGCAATAGAAGCATGCGCTAATCTTTTATTAGCTAAATTTTTTTCAGTATCATCTGTATTGTTAATAAATACATCAAATAACTAAATAATAAATCGAAAATATGAAAGTATATATATATAAAATAAAAAAAATAATAGTTGTTTTATTTCATATTTCTTTTTTTTTTTTTTTTTTCAAATAGTTAATTTTTTTTTAATTTTCATAAATTTAAAAAATAGTTACTGAAATAGCTTTATCTAATTCATTATTATTAAAATAAGCTGTTCCTAATCTAAAGGATATTATATTTATTTCATCTTGTTCATTATAACTTTCTTTAATAATTTTAATACATTTTTTGTAATATTCAATTTCCTTATCATATTTCTTTTTTTTATCCAGCTTTATAAATATATAAGAATATTAAAAAATATATATATATATATATTGTTTTAATTTAAAAGATTATAATAATAAATATAATATGTATATAGTAAAAAAATAAGATTATAAATTTAAATCATTATATATTATATATATTGATTTAATATTCTAATTATATTTTTCTCCTCTCATAATACCTTATTTGCTATAATTAATCGAAGTTTTACTATTTTTTGGGATGCTGTTAATTCATAGCTTTTATTATAATTATCAATAGATATATCTCTACATTTTATATAATAGGCTAATGCTTTGGTAATTTGATCTTTTTATAGTTGTTATTGATAATCAATTATTGATTAAATGAGAAAATATAACAAAAATAAAACATATTTATTTTATTTTTTAAATTTATAGTTAGATAATGAACAAATGGATCAAATAAATAATAAAAATTTATAATAATTCATAAAAATTACTAGTTTTTTCATAAGCATATCCAATGTTATATATGGCTTCCATGTGAAGTTCAACTTTATTCTTTAATAGTACAATGGAATCATATGCTTTCTGATAGTATTTAATAGATTCATTCCAATTATTTAATCTACCAAAATATTCGGCTAAATTTTTTTTTGAATTATACGTTTCCAAGGCATTTCCTGTTTTATTATTATTGTTATTTAATATATTATATATTTTGATTTCAATTTATTATTCTTGCCATTATAATTATTATAAACAATATTTTTTGGTTTTAATATGAATATTTTTTAATAGTATATCCCAATTACCCATTTTTTCACATTCTTCAATACTAACAAATAAAGTATTAAAATTAAAAAGATTATCTGTACTTAACATATTGGTTTTACTCATATCAGTTACTGTTTCTTTAGTTCTATCATTAAAAGTATTAATTTCATAATACAATCTTTTTTCTCCTCCTCCTTCTTCTTCACTATCATCATCATCATAATTTTTTTTTATTAGTTCTTTTTTATTATTATCATTTTCTTGTGTATCTTTTGATTTATTTAATTCTTTTGGATTTTGAGTTGTATGGGTAAGATAGAAAAAATTTACAAAAGAATTAATATTTCCATTAATTAACATTTCTTCACAAATATTTTTAATTAAGGACCTTTTTTTTTTTTTTTTTTTTTTTTTTTAATTAATACATTAATATTAAATTATAGATATTTTTTTTAAAAAAAGAAATTAGATATTATATAATAATAAATAATTGAACAATCTAAAATTAACATTATTTATAATTATAACTATTAATACTTTTTATGATTTCCAGATGGTTGATAATTATTTCTAGCTCTCATTTGTCTAGAAAAAACTTCAAGTTCTGGATTCAGAACTTGTTGACTTTGTGGCCTTTTCAGACTTATAATTCTTTTATTTTGTATTTTACCTAAATTCATTTTCTATTACAACGATTTTATTATAATTTTTTCTTCTTTTATTATTTTTTTTTAATTAATTTTTATTATAAATATTGTAATCTTTTTTTTTTTTTTTATATCTTTATATTTAAATCTCTAGATTTCGATAATTTTTTGTACAATAATTTATTATTATTAAAATTAAATACAATTATACATGTATAATATGCTAAATATATTATTAATACTATAAATGTATAAAAATAAAGTATTTTTTTTAGCAAAAAAAAAAAAATTTCAATAGACAATATAAATATTGAAGTTATAAAATAAAAATGTCATAAAGCTAAAAACTCCGATATATAAAAATAAAAAACTTTATTTATATTTCTTTAATAAATTGTGGATGTCTTTTCAAGTTACACAAATTATTATTATTTTTTTTTTTTTAGGAATAAGATTAAGAAAAAATTTTTAATAATTGGTATCATTCTAAAAAAAAAAATAAAATAAAATTAATAAAATCTTGGTATATAAATATATTATATAAATACATATATTGAATGTTTTTAAGAAATCTTCAATGTATTTAATAAATATTTTTCTAAATGATCTCTTAATAGATGAATATTGTTAAATAATATTAGTAAAAATAATAATATAAAAAAAAATAATAATTATAATAATAAATATTAAGAGTTGATTTTTTTAATCCCATATAAATTTTCTTTTTTTCTTATTGATAGAATCCATTGTATCTGTCGGTTCAAAATCATAGTCTAACTCTAAATCATTAATGTCTTCATCCTCATTTTCTAATTCATCCGAGTTTTGATCATTATCACTAGTATCACTAGTATCGTTATATAACTTGTTATTATTAACATTATAATTACTAGAACTGGATATTACCTTTTCAGATAGATTTGATACTTCATTTAATAAAGGTGGTTTGGATTCCTCTGAAGTTGAAGAGGAAGTAGTATTAGATTTTTTAGTGTACATAAAGCTTTTTAACTTACTTGAAAATTTCTGACTCATTGTTATATTTAATTTCTTATCATTCTTATCATTATTTGATGATGACTTATTTGATGTTTCTGATGTTTCTGATTTTTCACTCGAATTATTATTAACGTTAACATTCAATGATGAAAGAATAGAATTTTGTGAATTTTGAATAGATTTTTCTCCTGCTGATTTTTTTTCTGAGTCATATGAAGACAATAAAAAGCTTGAATTTTCTAATTCATCTTCCCAATTATCATTATTATAATCATCTATGGAAGAATCATTTTCGTTATCCTCCATAGAATTAGAATATTTTTTCTTAGATTTTTTAGATCTTTTCTTTGGAGGCTTATTATTAGTTTCTATCTTTTTACCCTTTTCCGGGTTTTTTCGTACTTCATTGTTTTTCTTTACGATTTCTTCAGATTCTATATCATTTTTCTCATTTTTATTACTAACATCTTCTTTGTTATCTTTTTTATTATTATTAGCGACGGTGGTAGTAATGTCAATATTATTATTGTCATTGTTGTTAATTGATCTTAGTGAAGTATTATTTTCTCCATTGTTAGAGGTTTGCGATGAACTTGGTGAAAAATGTTTAGCCTGAAGCTGGGTTTGATAAAGAGTTTGTTTTATATTTGGTGAACCTCCATACATTTCTGGTTTAATCTCAATATCAGGTCCACTATATAAATCACTGAGTTGTAGTTTATCTAAAATTATTTTCTCTGCAAATTAAAAAAATAGCGTATTAATATAAAATACTAATATAATAATTATATAATTGATTATTTTTCATACCTTTTTCATAATAATCTCTCATTGGATCATCCGGAAATATTGAGTGAAGAGTACATAATACATCACCAAAAATAGAGGAGGATTGCATTGAAATTTCAATAATTGAGATTACAACAATCTAATTAAAAATTATTATTATTATTATTATTATTATTATTATTATTATTATTATTATTGTTATTATAATTGTTGAATATTGAGTACTTACAGCATCCTGTACAATAACTAAATCTCTAAACATTAATTTTGCCTAATATTAATTATTATATACAAAAACATATATTTATAATATTAATAAATGAATAATTAAGTAACATAATTTATATTAAAAATGAATTTACATGAGCTTGAGATAAACGGATTAAACTTTCCAATAGACGAATCTTTTTGGAAATATTTAAACAATAAAAGTTATAAGAATGTTAATATATATATTTATAATTAATGTTAAATCATTATTTCTTATATAAAAAAGGATTACAGTTGTTCTTGCTGCATTTCTTATATCTGATTGTCTTTGCAATTGATAATATCTTGAGAGTACTAATTGAGCTTCTCTTGTCATTTTTGGAGAAAATGTTTTAGCGCAAAGAATATATGCTTGTAAATCTTCAATTTTCCAATAATCCGTTATTAAATTAGAATTAAACTCTTTTTTACTTTGTGATGATATATATGCTTTCTTTCTATTTTTCAAAGAATTTTCTTTAATTACAAAACTTGATACTTTTCTATTTTATTGAAAATTAAAAAAAAAAAAAAATTATTAATATATTTAAATGAATTCCATATATATATATATATAGATAAATTTTAATTATTTTATTTTTGAGTTAATACAAAGAAAAAGAAATAATAATAAATTATAATAATTACTTGTCCCACTCCTTATCTTGTTTATCGAGTAAAATAAATACAATATCAAATCTACTAAGTAAAGGACTACCTAATGCAATATTTATTGAAACATTTTGCTCCGGATCATATTTTCCTTTTGGATTTGTTGCTGCCAAAATAGAACATCTCGTATTTAGTTTACAAATTAAACCTGCTTTTGCTACACTAAGGGTCTTTATTATTATTATAACAATAAAATTATATTTAATTATTAAATAATTATATTCATTAAACACATTTCCTTATTTATTATTTTGGTTTTTAATTATTAAAAATAAATTAGTGTTGTTATTTACCTGTTGTTCCATTGCTTCATGAATTGCTGTTTTATCATTCTCTTTGATACCTCCAAATTCATCAATACAACAAATACCCCGATCAGCTAATACTAAAGCACCTGCTTCTAAATGCCATTCTCCTGAATCTTTTACAGCAGTTACTGTTAAACCAGCATTAGTTGTACCAACACCTGTTGTTAATACTGCTCTTGGTGATAATTTTGCTGCATACCGAAGAAATTGAGATTTACCAGTACCTATTTAATTATTATAATAATAAAAGTTAATTTATTAAACATTTTGTGATAATTCATAATTTCAATAAATAACGCATTAATGTTAATATATATTTTACCTGGGTCACCTACTAATAATATATGAATTTCACCTCTTACTTTAATACCGGCTTCAGCCTTTGCCACACCGCCTAAAAGCATTAAGATAATTGACAATTTAATTGGATATGCACCATATATGAATGGACAAAAACTTGATATAATTCTATTTCTTCCTATTAATATTAATAATATTATTATATTTTAATACATTATTTAATAAAATTAAATATCTTTATTAATTATTTATATTTTTACTCTATCGCTTTTTAAAAAGTCTTTACCTGCCATAATATTGTCTTTATAATGTTCCCAAAATTTTTCAAATTCTTTTCTTTTTTCATCTTCAACATTAGTATCAAAGAAACGATCTTCATTTTTTACGTATATATAGTTAGCCCATATAACGATTTCAATATCACATCTTTGACCCTTTTCAAATGGTTTCCATCTTCTTAATATTATTCCACTATTGATAAATTATTAATTTATAGAAAATTATTTTAATATCAATAATATGAAACACATTTTAATAATGATAATTATTAATTTAATTATTTACGAAATTTCAACAGCATCGCCAGCTGCACATTGATCAACTAAATCATCTTCGCATAGCACTATAATTGACCGGGGAATGTATATATTTCAATTATAATTTTTATAATTAAGGTAATAACTATAATTTAAAAGCTTTTTTTTTTTTTTTTTTTTTTTTTTTTTTGATGAATAATTTTTATTTTTTATAATAAAACTTAATTATTATATAAAAAGGATATTCTTCCAAATGCTAATGCATTAATATCTTCTTGAATTTTAATTTCTTGAAAATCATTACAAGTTTCTGAACTCGCTATTTATTTATAATTATAATAAGAAAATAATTAGTATTTAAAATATTTATAAATCATGTTTTTATATATACAACAATAACAATAATAATAATAATAATTTTGTTATATTATTATTATTATACCTTGATCACTAGATATTTTTTTAAATTTCATAGAGTCACAAGGAACTACACCTATTGCTTTACAAGCTTTTGGTTCTGGAATACAATAATATTGTTCACGGTCAGCTTTCATAGCAAATTGTCCTTTGCATTTTGTACATTGATATATTTGTTCTTGTTCTGATACTTTTCTAGGACCTGTTCTAACTACCGTTCCTGATATAGATAAAAACATACCAGTCTCGAGGGAACGGGGTAAAGTTCTATAACATAATGCACTTGGAAGTCTATAAAAATTTTATTTTGTATAAAAATATATATAATAATTTAAAAATTGATAAATAATAATAAATTATTTTTTCATATTATTTGTTTAATAATAAGAATAAACATAATATAAATTAAAATATATATGAATTAATATTTATTATTTAATGGTATTTATTATTTTATTTTCAGTAATTAATTAATTTTGAAATTTAAAATTTTAATTTTGAAATTTAAAATGAAATTTATTTTACCTGGCAATTCTTACTCTACAATTATATTTCCTTGTCATATCCCCAGCCATTGGATGTCTTGTAATAATATCATTCTTAATAATGATGATATATAAAAATTAAATTTAATAATAATTTATATTATTAAAACTAAAAGATAAAAATAATAATTTTTATTTCAATGAAATTTTGAAATATCTATATAAATTAATAATTACTTGAACTTCAATTAAAGCCTCATTAAATAATTGAAGCATAGTTTCTGGGAAATGAAGTAATAGATTACCTAAAATAATTAATTTTATATTAATTTTATTATATAAACTATCATTATAAATATTATTCACATAGTTATTAATTATACTTAGCAATTTTACCTAATAAACTATTTCCATTGTGTAATTCATAATATCTAATAAAATATATAATTATATTTTACAAATTATAATTATTGTTATTATAATATTTTTTTATATTTATAAAAAAACATTATATATTCAATTTGTTTATATTTCTATTTATTTAAATTATATTCTTTTTTTTCTCTAATTTTAATTACGTTATTATTAATGGGTAATATATGGATTCATCTTTAGCAAATAATATTTCTTCAATTTCATTATACTTTAATTCAATTAATTCAGTACAAAATGCTTTCTTATAATCATTATTTTTTGTGGGATCATAGTTTAGTACCATTTTTTATATTATATTGAGATTTATCTAAATATATGAATTAATTAAAAATTTCATTCTAAATTTCAAACTTTCAATTTCTTTTTTTTTTTTTAAAAAAATAGAATTTTAAAATTGATAAAATTTAAAATTTAAATATGGCACATCTGCATCACGTGTATAATATTAATAATAATAAACATATTTTTATTATTTAAAATTATAAATTTTAATTAAAGAAAGTTTCAAAATATTTAGTTTTAAAATTAAAATTTTCTAGTGTTAATTATACTTTCATTTAAAATTAATTTTAAATGAAATAAAAAAAGTGTGAATTCAGTTAATAATAATAAATAATAAATAATAAAAAACAAGCATTTTGAAAAATTATATAAAAATATAATATATATAAAATATAAATGTTAAACATGAAGTATCCTGAAGTTCGTAGAGATGAGTCTATTGTTGAAGACCATTTCGGAATTGAAATTAAAGATCCTTATCGTTGGCTTGAAGGTTTGTTTTTAGTATTATATTTTTCTAATTTCATTATTATACTTATTTATATTAAAACCTATATATAATGTAAAAAAAATTAAAATTTTTAAAAATTAAAGATCCTGACTCTGAAGAAACGAAAAAATTTGTTAAGGAACAAAATGAAATTTCTTTTAATTACATTAATGGTAAATCCATTTAATTAATCTTTAATATCAAAAATAATAATGCTAATAAAATAATAATATATATAAAAAGACTATGAACATCGTGAAAAATTAATGGATAAGTATGTTTTAGCGTATAAAAATAATAATATGAATTTTTTATTATAAAATATTAATTTTTTTTTTTTCATATTTGAACTATAAATAATTTTTTTAAAAAAAGATTATTAGAAAAATATAATTATGAACGTTTTGGATGCATGTTTAAGAGAGGAAAAGGAGAAAATGAATATTATTACTACTTCCATAATACTGGTTTACAATCTCAGAGGCATATTTATTTAATATTCAAATTATATGATATTACTTAATTTAATTTTATTCTAACTATTTATTTATAACAATTAAATAGTGTTTTATATAGACAAAAAACCTTAGATAGTGAACCTGTAGTTTTCTTTGATGTAAAAATCTAGAAATAATTAACAAAACTAATCAATATTTATAATTATGTAATGATATTTTAAAACTTTTTCTAAATCATTTTAATTTATATAAAATTATAAGCCAAATATTTTATCAGATGATGGAACAATAGCTTTAAGTTCTATTTCTTTTTCTGATTCTGGAAAATATTTTGCTTATTCTCTCAGTAAAAGTGGAAGTGACTGGGTTAAAGTATAAAATTAATATTAAAAAAATTTTTTAAAAATTATAAATGCTAATCAATAGTTTATATATTATACATTTAGATATATATAACGTAATAGTTTATATAAATATATTAATATTGAGGAAAAACATTAATTATTATAATTTCAATAAACATAATTAAAAGTCAAATTGAGGATGGAAAATTAATTGAAGTTGATAAACCATTAGAATGGGTTAAATTTTCTGGGTAATTTTATATATAATTTTTGTAAAGTATAATAAATACTTTATTTATTAATAATTTACTATATAATAGTATAACTTGGACAAAAGATGAAAAAGGTATTTTCTATCAAAGATATCCAAAACCAAATATTAATGAAGATAAATCTGCTGGTACTGAAACTGATCAAAATTCAAATGCTATGGTAAAATTAAATATATATATATATATATATGATTTACTTATTCTGAATTTATAATTTATTATTTCTTCTCAGATGTATTATCATAAACTTGGAACAGAACAAGAAAAAGATATATTGTTTTATTCAGAACCGGAAAATCCTCAAAATATGTTTGGTGTTGAAATTACAGATGATGGAAAATATTTATTATTAATTATTGAAGCTTCTTGTGATCCAAAAAATAAAGTATATGTCATGAAGATTAATGGAGAAATTAATGGTTTGTATTATTAACTTCCATAAATATTTATAAAGTATTAATTACTAATTTTATTAAAAAAATTAAATCAAATTATAAGATAAGCCTGTGTTTAATAAACTTATTGATGAATTTGAGGTATTTTAAATTAAATAATATAATTATTTATAAAAGCCATTAATATTCAAATATCTAATTTAATTTAAACCTATAAAAAATAATAATTATTTTAACAAATTTAGTCGGAATATTCATTGTAATTATAAAATAATTAATAAAATAAAATCCAAATTTCGTTATATAAATTATTTATAATAAAACATTGATATAAAAATTTAATAGAATACATAATGTTGGACCAGTTTTTTATTTCAAAACAAGTAAAGATGCTCCACAATATAAAATTGTAAAAATCAATATTAATGATTCCGAAAAGAAATTTACTGATGTAATACCACAAAATAAACACGTTATTGATTATGTATTATTCTGTAACAATGATAGTTTTGTTATTAATTATATGAACGATGCACAGGTATGGATAAAAATGATAATAAAATTATATGTATATGTTTATTATAAAAAATTATTAATTAAATCTCTATATATATGAAATATTTTAAAAAATATTTATAATAGCATTTCCTCAAAGTTTTTGATATTTCTGGAAAATATAAATTCGATATTAAACTTGAACAAGGATCGATTATAAGCTCTATTAGAGGAAAAGAAACTGATAATGAAGTATTATAATATATTTCTTTTTCTTTTCTTTCTTTTTTTTTTTTTTTTTTTTTTTTTTTTTTTTTTTTGGATTAGTATATAATTATTTATTTTATTATGATATTAATTTAATAATGCATACATTTTTAGCTTTTCTATTCTGTTACTTCCTTTATTAATCCCGGAACTGTGTACAGATGTGATCTTAGAAGTAATTCTTGTAAAGAGCTTAAAAGAAATGTTGTTAAAAATTATAACCCAGATGATTTTGTTGTCAAACAAAAGTTTTACCCATCTAAGGATGGTACAAACATTCCAATGTTTATTGTTCATAAAAAGGTATTTTTTTTTTTAAAAAAAAATATTATTACTAAAAAGTATAATTAATAATTAAAAAATATTATTGAAATATAATAGGGATTAGAATTAAATAGCAATAATCCAGCTTTATTATATGGTTATGGTGGATTTAATATAAGTATTCTTCCATATTTCTCACCAGTCTGGATGACTTGGATTACACATTTCAATGGAATTGTAAATTATTTATATATTTTTATAATTTTATAATGCCATATCAAAAATAGTATTAATACTCTATTATTATTATTATTATTATTTTTATTATTATTATTATTATTATTATTATTATTATTTTTATTTTTATTATTATTATTATTATTATTATTATTATTATTATTGAAGTATGTTGTTGCAAATATTCGTGGAGGTGGTGAATACGGCGAAACATGGTATGAAAGCGGAAAACTTGACAAAAAGCAAAATGTATTTGATGATTTCCAATGGGCTGCAAAATATTTAATAAATCTTAAATACACTTGTCCAGAAAAGTATAAATTATATTATATATTAAATCATAATTTATTAATTTGCTTACAAAATAAAAATATTATATAGATTATGTATTAATGGAGGATCTAACGGTGGTTTATTAGTTGGTGCTTGTATTAACCAAGCACCTGAACTTTTCGGCTGTGCTGTTGCTGATGTTGGGTAAATAAAAGAAAAATCAATACTTTATATCTTAATATTTAAAATTTTAAAATATTCATATTAATATTATTAATATAGTGTTATGGATATGCTCCGTTTCCATAAATTTACTATTGGTCATGCTTGGTAAATATTAAAAATTTTTAAATTTATATTTTTATTATATAGAAAATTATGAAATGACTAATAATTTATTTTTAATTTATTTAAATAGGGTTTCTGATTATGGTGATCCAGATAAAGAACATGATTTTAAAACTGTTTTAAAGTTAGTTGTTAAATAATTTATAAAATAAAATAATAAATAAATATTATTTAACATTATCTTTTATTCCTTCATCATACAATTTATATATGTAGATACTCTCCATTACATAATGTTAGAGAAAATACACAGTATCCTGCCGTATTACTTACTACAAGTGATCATGATGATAGAGTGTAAATATTAAAAATTATATAATAAATATATATAATATTTGGTTTTCCTTTATTAATCTATATATAAATATAAATATATAAATAGTGTTCCACTACACTCATTAAAATTAATTTCACAATTACAATATGTTGCTGGAAAATCAAGTGAAAAACCATTACTTATTAGAATCGATACTAAGGTATGATAAGTATTTGATAAATTATATTATTAAATAGAGATTAATAAATTTTATTACTATTAATTTTATTATGTAAGGCTGGCCATGGTGGTGGTAAACCAGTGAAGAAGAGAATTGAGGAAGCTACAGACAAAATTTCCTTTATTAATAAAAATATTCAAGCTGAATGGTGTGATTAAATATTTATGCTACATTATTTAATTAAAAATGTTAACAATGAAATTATGTATATATATATAAAATGAAGAAACAAAAATAAATAAATATATGAAAAATAAAAGTTTAAAAATTATTGACAATAATGTATAAAAATAAAATAGAATAATTATAATTCAAAAGGTTTTAGTTTTAATTGAAAAAAGATTTTTATTTAATTTTTACATTTATTATTTTATAAAAAAAGATATAAATAATGGTTCTCATAAATTACTTTTATAAATTAGTTTTACTTTGTTTTAAATTTTGTACTTTGTTATATAAATTATTTAATATTAATTTTTTAAATGGAAAGGAGTCATTTGAATAGTATTATGTGGAAGATTATATTCCTTTGAATAAATTTTATATATTAAAGCTTGTATAGCTGCTAATAAGCAACCTAAACCATTAGGTATAATAATAAACTTATCATTTATAAAGTATCTGAAAATTTTATTATTATTAATAAAGTTAATATAATTAATAAATTTTATAATTAAAATAGTAGAATAGTTTAATATATCATTCTAAAATAGTTTCTATTAATAATAATTACCCATATAATGTCCTATTTTATTATAAATTTAAATGTATATATTCAAAAATGTTAATAAAAATGCTTGTAATTCTTACTAATAAATGTAAATTATTAATTTATGATATACCATAAACTAGAAGATATAAATGAAATTAATATAAATTGAATAGATAAATGTGAATTTTCTCTAGTTTTTACTACTTCTTTCTATAATTATTAAATATTTATATAAAATAATAAAAATTATTATTTCATTTTTTATAATATATTAAAACAAAAATTGAAAACACAAATTTATGTAACAGTTACCAATATTTTCAATGGTGATACTATATATATAAAATATTTATATTATAAAATGTTAATTTAAAAGCACAATTATTTAATATTACTATTAATCTAATAACTGAATACTTACCAAGCATTAACAAAGAAGAAATAACACATATAAATCCTAATACATTGTAGCTTGTTATACCTCTATTTTCACATTATATATATAGATGTTTTTTTTATTTAATATATTTATATATATTTATTTAATAATTTATTCATTTATGCATTTATTTATATTAATATTTTATTAAAAAAAAAAAGTTACCTATTTAGTTTTACATAAGTTAAAATGCTAATTAATGCTAATATTATTATTGTAAAAGACTTTTCGACTTTTGGCTATTAATTATTATTTATAAAAATTAATTTATTTGATTTAAATAAAAAATAAATATTTACATATAAATATATAAATGTAAATATATAAATACTTTTAAATCTCTAGAATTTTTATAATATCTATAAATAATTAAAAATGGTATAGATTAAGTTTTTAAAATTAGAATTTTGTATGAACTATTTAAAAATAATATTTTTTTTTTATATTGTATATTTCATTTATGATAATATTTTACACAAATATAACATGGGTTGTAATAATTATGCCAATAAAATTTGAGAAAATTATTCCAAGGTCACCTAATAATTATAAATTTATATTTTCAAATTTAATTAAATATCGAAATTTATTTATATAATTAATAAAAAAGAAAAACTCAATTGCAATAATTATAAAACAAATAAATATATTATTTACCTTTTAAAATTCCATATTTTTCCCATAAAGAACAACTAAAAATTTATATACATTGAATAATAGTATCGAAAAAATAATTAATATTTATCGAAATTTCAACTTTCTTTCCAATATACATTAATTTAAAATAAAATTACCTGAAGAAAGTCATTATATGTGGAAGGAATGAAATATTATAAATTGAATTTATATTTCTATTTATTTGTATTGGTGTTTTCCTTTTATATATATAAAACATTGATATGATTATATTAATAATGAAAGTTAATGTATTTATAGATTTTGTATTATTTTATAATAAGTTAGGCTATTATTGGTTATTATTTTTCTATTCTTATTGTTTTATTATTTTACAAAGAAAACATAATTTAAGAAAAATAATTTATATTATTTATTTTAAAATAAAAAACACCGAGACATAAAATTCAAAAATTACTTACATATGAGTTGAAAACAACAAAATCTTAATATATTATTTTTATAAAAAAAATATTAAATTACTAAAAATATTCTTTTATTTTTCATATTACGAAAAAAAAAAGGTATCATTATATTTATAATGTAATTTATATAATATTTACCGTAGAGATTGTTGCACCAATTGATACTAAATTATTGAAATTCATTTTTTAATTTATATATAATGTAAATATTATTTTTTTTATATTTAGAGATAAACAAATTTCTAGTTTTTATATTTTCAAATTTCTCTTTTTAATTAATTTTAAATAATTTGTTTTATTTTTTTATTTTTATTTTATTTTTTTTTGTTGCTGTTGTTGTTGTTGTTTTTGTTGTTGGTTAGTTATTTTATATTTCTTTTTTAATTATTTTCATTTTAGCTTTTCTCTTTTTATTTTAAAATAATATTTTCCTTTATAAAGATATTTATAATACATTTAATTTACACAAATAAAATTTTGATCAATAAAATTTAAAATTTTAATAAATGAATAAATAAATAAATATTTAAATAAATTTTAATATAATAATTAATAAATATAAACTTAATTATTTAAATAAAAATCAATATAAGAAAATCAATGAAATTTTTATATAGAATTGAATCTGTGGATAGCTTTGAAAGAATTACAATTAAATAAACTCTATATATAAGAAATGATATTTATTTATAAAAATTTATTAGTAAAAAGCAATTCTATATTTACTAATTGTATTATTTATTACTAATAAACTAATAAATAAAAAGAAAAATATTATATTTATGAATTGCCAGTTTTTTTTTTTTTAAAAAAATCATTTTATACTTTGCCATTAATAAAAGCATTATATTTTCTTTTTTTAATAAAATTTTTCTATGAATTAAAGTTTATTCAAATGTCATTAAATTTTGAATTTTGTACACCAAAATGTATAGCGGAGTTCTTTATAAAATTTTTTCATTCTTTAAAAAGTAATTAATAAAAATTAAAAAGAATTGAATATAATAAGAAAAAGAAAAGCTCACTTCATAATTATTATCACATTACTATTATTGAAACAGTAAAAGAAATATAAAAAATTAAATACCTAAATAAGTCAAAATATCATTAATTCATTATAAAAAATACAAATATGAACGGAATTACAAATGGAAATGATATTATTCCAACTTTTGATTACACTGGAAAAATAAGAATATTAGAATCATCAAACTTTGAACAATCACAACAATTAAAAGATCAATGTAGAGAATTTGTTGATAGTAATGTATTTATATAATTAATTGAACAAATAATAAAATTATTCTAATAAACATTAATGTATCAATCTATCAATATATAAACATTTGTTAATTTTTAATCATAATGGATATTCTCCATATTAGAAATAACTGAATTTAGTAATATTGTTAGTTCATTTTTGGACTTATTAAAAGAAAAATCTGAGTTAATTGAAAAGGAAAAATTAAAAGTAAACCATAAGTTTAATAAAAGAATAAATAATTAAAATTTTGAATAAATATTAGAAATTCTATTCCATAAAATTGTTATTTATAAATAATAAAACTTTTTTTTTTTCAAATTATTTTATTATGGAAATCATAATATTATATCTAAATGAAGGTTATTGGTTTGAGAAACAAGGCTGAAAAGGAAGCTGAAAATAGAAAAATTTCAGAACAAAGATTACTTTTCCTTATAAAAGAAAGAAAAGCAGAATATGACAGGTACTATTATATGAGTATAAGATTATTCATAAATTTATTAATTATTAAATATTATATAATATAATTAAATGTTTCTTTTCACTTTATATATATTAATATATAACTATTCTTATTTTATCAACATTATAAATATTGCTTTAATATATAATTTATAATCATATTATAACATAATATACTGTTTTGTTTTCAAAAAATTTCTATAAAATAATGGAATACACCTTATTGATATTATTTAAAAGGCTAACAGCACAATATGATTCATTAGTCAAAATTGAACAAGAACAAACATCATTTATTGAAACTTTAAGTGGAAAATAAAATAAAAAAAGCCCTAATTACATCAATTTTTAATATATAATATATTTAAATCATAATCACTTTTTTTTTTTATTTAACAACTACTATTATTTTTACAATAGAAAGATTTTAAAATGTTTAAATAAAATATCTATTTTGCTATTAATAAAATTTTTTAATTCCTCATACTAAATATATTAAATAATATTATATTTTTAAAAAAATAGAAAAAATAAAAATAAAATAATATCAATAATAATTTTTTTTTTGTTTATTAGTTATTTATTCCTGTTTTGCCTTTTAAATAATTTATTATAGATAAACATGTTTAATTATAGTTTTTATTAAAATGAAAAAATATATTAAAGAAACTGTTTAAATTTTTATTTTATTTTAGTTATTATATAAATAAAAATAAGATTTCATCTTTTTTCTTTTCTTTTCTTTTTTTTTCAATAATGCTTTATTGATAATAATTATATATTTCAACTATCAATTCATTATTACTATTATACTATGGTATATGATCTTATCTAAATTAAAAAATATATATTTCTTTTATAACACCTTTAGTGATAGTTCTAACTATATTATTTAAAAATTCTCTTTTATCAGGTATTATTTTTAGTATTCCAAAGAATGCCTTTCTCAAGATTAAGGGCTACCATATAACAAGCACATTGTAAAAAATGTTCATAGGATAATTCAGACACAAATTTTAATTCATAAACAATATCATTCTTTATAACATCTGCACATCCTAATATATAGATTTTTTGAAATTGAGAGTTAAATTCCATCATACATTTTCTTTGTACCTCTTCATTCGTTTGGAAAATCGTTTTAAGTCGATTAATAATCAATTCTTTTTGTTTTTCTGAAACAAAAGGAACTTTCACTTGATATCTATATCTTCGTTGCCTAGTTTCAAGCATAGCTAAATATAAAATTTTTTCGTCTAATGAAGTGAGGAAAACGTTGTTTATGAATCTTTCGTCAACTTTATGTTTAACCTCTTTTTCTAAATTTTTAAATTCCTTTATAGGACCATCTATTTTTTTTACCAATTTTTGAACCTCTTCTTCTGTTAATTTCAATTCAATGGTTTTATTAATATTATAATTTTCAAAAAACACAACTTCTTGATAATTCCCAATACACGGTGACAAATCAATTAACCCATCACTATTGTTAATACGAATTTCAGAAGTATCCTCCATCTCTATTTTTTTTATATCCAATTGTTTGTAACATTGTCTTATATCCTCTTTATACTTAAAGTCAAACATCGTTGATATATTAAATACTCTAAAATTATGACTAGTATTTACATTGATAGATAACGTCGTTTCAGATAGACGATCTTCACCATTATTTAAAAATATAATTTTTTTTTTACCTCTACTTGCCGCAACACAAAATATGTTTCTTATTATTTCATAACGTGTATTAGGTATATCTATTCTTTTTTTCCAATAATATTTATTAAAATCACATATAACACAAATACTTTTTTCAAGCCCTTTACTACTGTCATATGTAGTAAAAATTGCTGAATTATAATTTGATTTTGTTAAACCTATTGATTCATTATCTGAAATCTTAGCATATACGGTATTTTTATTAAATTTTTCTGGATAATTCATTTCTAAAGAATTTAATAAATTATCTCTCATACCTTTACTCTTTCCTAAACAGAGAATATCTTTTGGTTCTTGTGTAGACAAGAATTCGACAACATCATCTAATGTCATATCTTCTACTGATAAATCCTCATTAACACCAACTATATTTTTATTCCACACTCTGCCTAACATATTAGCCAAATCACTAGAAAGTCTAAAACATTTGGTAAATTCCAATTTTTTATAATCATCTAAAAATTCTTTTATAAAAGAAATAACATCCAACGTTGTACAATCATAAATTTTTTGTTCCATATCGCCTACAGCAATAATTTGAATTGAACTATTATATAATTTTATATATTTAAGTAATTCAGATATTTCTTCATCAATATCTTGGTATTCATCAAGTATTAAAACATCGTATTTACTAATTGGTGGTTTTACTTCCAGGAATTTTTGGATTAAAAGGGATTGACTAGATTTTATACCAATGTTTTTTAATGTCATATAAGAAAAACCATGGTAATTTTGAACTAGAACATTTCTCTTTTTTATTTTACTTTTAGCATCAATTTTAAGTAATCTATTATAGGTAAGATATAATATCTTTTTTCCAAGATCAAACTTATTACAAAGATTTTGAATAGCCGTAGTTTTTCCACTTCCAATGCACGCATCAACTAAAATATTTTTACCTAGTAGAGCTTCTTTAATAAATAACTCTTGCTCTTCTGTTAATTGAATATTAGACTCTTCCATTCATCACTACAATTAATTTATTAAAAAACTTTAATAAAATTTATAATTATTTTTTATTTTGTTTTGATTTGATTTTTAATTTAATAAAATTTAATATTCATTGGATAATATACAAATATGATTCATTAATAATTTATTAATAAATGAATTTATTAAATTTAAAGTATTATATCACATTTTTAATATATTTTATTATATTAAAAAGGGTATTTTTATTAATAGAAATTTATTATAAAATATAATTAAATCTGAATTGTATAATAGTTATCTTTTAATACTATAATATTAGTTTTATCTATGAATTTTATAATACTAATGTAAAAAATGTTTTCAAATAATAAAAAATATATAAATTTATTTTATTTCGATATATTTTTATATTATTGATATTAAAAATTTTTAAAATATATATATATTTTTTTTTTGATAAATACAATTATCATTTATAAAGTAAAATGGGAATCAAAAAGGTATTTAATATATAAATACCTTTTTTTGGTATAATAAATTAAAAATTTTTAAATAACAATGAGTGAAATAAAATAAAAAAATTAATAATAATTAATTTTATTTTTGTAGTAATATAATATATATGATAAATATAGATAGAAAAGAATATTTTATAAATATAAAGTTTATTATAGTTTAATATAAATTCCACGTTTATCAAGTTCTCTTCTAAATCTTAAAGCTATCTCCTTCCAGTGATCACTTTCATTTTTAATCTATTAATAATTATGAATATATACATATATATATAATATAAAAAGAAAAATTAATTTATTATTTAAAAATAAAAAGGAGAATTTTATTTTTTTTAATAAATAGTTATTTTTTACTTTTCTAAGATATTTTATACGTTGATTCTGATTCTTTGGCATAACTAAATTAAGATTTTCATTTTTCAAAGCTTCATTTTCCTTTTCCAATGAATTAATTTCATAATTAAGACGTTTAATTTTATTTTCATAATCCTTTGTTAACTTGTTTTTATCATTTGTATTAGCTTCTTTTAATGAATGAATTTCATTACGAAGTGCTTTTACTTCTCTTGATGATTCTTTTTCTTTTTGAGTAAATTTTTTTTCATACTCTTTAATTATTTCTTCTTGTACTTTTTTATTTTCTTCATAGGATTCCTAATTTTTTTTTATAGAATATTTTTTTTTTTTTTTTTTTTTTTTTTTTTTTTTTTTTTGAAAAAAAGATTAATTTTTATTTTTATTTTATATTTTATACTACAATATTATTTATAAATGAACATAAATTTTAAAAAAAAAAAAACTTACCAAAATGGTATTTTTCTCATTTTCTTTATATGAAGCAATTAAAGTTGCTTCTTCAGCAAGTTTTTGGGTATCATTTAATTGCTTTGTTTTTTGGGAGAGTTCTTCGATATCTTTTTCATGAATTGCTTTTAATTCTTCTAAAGCATTTAATTTTTTTGATATTTCAAACCTTTCTTTTTCATATTCCCTTACTTTTCTTACATAATGAAGAGATTCCTGGGTTTTATCTTCTAATTGAATCTTCAAATCTTGATAGTTTTTATTATGTTTATTAATCTGTTGTTGAAGCTCATGAAGCTGTTCAGTAAGTTTTTGATTTTCTTGTTGAATTTGATCCTCATTTTTTAGTTTACCTTTTAATTTATTATTTAATTTTTCAACATCTAATGTTAAATTATTAATAATAATATCCTTTTTCTTTTCATCCATAGTGTAGGTATTATGTTTTTCCATAAGTTGTATTTTTTCGGATTTTTCTAAAATCATCTTTTTATAAACTTCTTCATAACGTAAATTTGAAATTTCTAATTTGAATTCATAATCTTTAATCTTTTTTTCTAAAGCTTGACAAAGAAGGACTTGCTTTTCTTTTTCTTTATTCATTTCAAATAATTTAATATTTTTACCTTTAATTTCTTGTTTTAATTTATCTATATTTTCTATTTGACTAGAAATCTCTGATTTATACTTTGATTTTTCTTTTTCTACTTTTTGTTTAAATTGATTATGGTCTTGTTTAAGTTTATCAATTTGTTCATATAATTCCTTAATTTGTTCCTTATCCTTTTTACTAACTTCTTCCTTGGAATGAATATCATTTTTATATTGATAATACATATTAAAAAGTTCTTTCAACTGTTCATCAAATCCCATACCAGTTATATTTTTATTTAAAACATTTTCAATTTCTTTTTTCATTTTTATTTCATATTCTTCAAATTTTTCACATTTATCTTTATATGACTTTAAATATAATTTCATATGGTCAATTTCGTTTTTCATATCTTCATTTAAACTCTCCGTTTGATCAATCTTTAATTGAAGTCCAATCTTTTTATTTATTAATATAATAATATTTTATTTTATTTTATTATATATTATTTAGATAATTAATATTCATCCAAATTATATATTAAAAATTATATATCCTATATATACTTACATTTTCATTTTTAGTTAAATTATATTTATCTTGAAGCTCAAGTTGGAGATTATTCTAAAATATAAAGTAATATTATATTAACATTATTATTTATTTGGTAACTACATAGAATGAAATATATACATATATATACATATATTTCTATTATAAATTATTTTTCTATTTACATTTTTCGTTTGTTCGTCTTGTTGTTTCTGAAGTTTATCACTTAGCCCCTTTTTTTCAGACTTTTCTATTTCATAAGCTTTTTCAAGGATTAATATTTTGCTATTTAAATTAGAAATGATTAACTACAATGGTTTATAATGATAATGGATAATAACAATAATAATAAAATAATACCCCAATTAATATCATGATGAAACATGGTTAATCAATATTATAATACAATATTATAATGTTTACCTGTTGTTCTTCAACTTGCTTTTTATTATCCTCAGCAAATTGTAAATCTTGCTTCAATGTTTTATTTTCTTCTATGATACTTAATAACTCTTTACTCTTGTTATCATATTGATCAAGAAGCTTTAATGATTCTAATTCTTTTTCTTTTAGTATTGCTTTGTGCTTTTCATTTACTTTAGAAAGATCATTTTCTAATTGCTCAACTTTACTTTGTAATGTTGAATTTTTACGTTTTAGTTCTTCTTCGATTTTTACAAATTGCTCCGTTAATACTTTTTCAATTTCTTCTTTATCTACAACACTATTATCATTTAAAGGTTCTGTGTATATAATTACATCATTTTTAATGTTCATTTCTTCTTGTTTAATTTTATTTTTAGTTTTATTATCATTATCTGATAACACTTCTTTTTCTACTCTATTTTCATTTTTAATTAAATTTCCATTATTTATATCATCATTATGTAAATTATCAATATCTGAATTTAATATTTTTTTCTGTTCTTCTTCTATTAATGAAATTACTTTTTCATTTTGGTCTAGAAATGAATTTAATTTTGTTTCCTGGGTATTATCTAAATTCATATTGTTTGTAGATGATGGATGCAAAATTGAAGAATGTTTTACTAATAATGATGTATTATTAGGTGGTGAAATACTATCAGATAACTCTGTTTCAATGGAAAATCGTTGCTTTTTAAATGAAATTCCATCGAAACTATCAAAATCAAGATCATGCTTTTGACTTAGACTACCTTCTTTGATGCCATAAATATCATCCATATTTATTAAATCTTCTACATTTTCATTTTCTGAAAATAAATCATTAATAGCTAAAGTTTCTCTTCTTTGTTTTTGATTAATAGAAAATGGACTATTAGTCAATGATATTTTATCATTATTATCTTTTTCTATTTTTTTATTATTTTTAATTAGTGTTGCACTATTAGAAAGATAATTTATTGCTTTACTCTTTAAATTTTGATTAAATTCTTTCACAAATTGTTCTGATTCTAATAATTTTTCTTCAAAATTCTTAATATTTTGTTCTTGAGTATTAAAAGTTGGATTAATATTAATTAAAAAGTTGGTGTTATGATTGATATTAATTTCATTTGTATATGACGTCTTTTTTTTTTTTCATAATATAAAAAGTATATAATCATAACAAGAGTAAAAAAAATATATTTATAGTTAAAAATTAAAATTAGATTTATATTATTATTATCATTATTATTATTATTATGTTTATTATTATTATAATGATTTTTACCTTTGAACTTGATAGCGATAGTGATTTAAAAGTATGTTGTTGATTAGAATGTTGAAAAGGATAGTTATTTTCTTTATCAATAGGATATAATGGTGGCTTCATTGATTTTAATGTATTATTAGGGGTATAAGATAATTGTTGTAATTGTTGTTTTAAATATTGATTTTCTTTTTGAGAATCAAACCACTGATTAGTTAATAAACCAATATAACGTTGATAATATGTTTTCAGTTGAAGATAATTTTCATATTCAAGCTTACACTTTTTTAATTGATCAATTTGATTCTGAAGTATAAAATTTTCTTTTTCTAACTTTTTCCTCTCAGGATCTTGATTATGTAGAAACTTTAATTCCTGAATTTCATCTAAAAGTAATTTATTTTCATTATCCCATTGAAAGAGATATTCTGGAAGATCCATAGATTCATCTTTATTTAACTTTTTTTCAATAAGTAAAGATTTTCCTGATTCAACTTTTTTTCTTAATTGTTCTATCATTGAATCACGAATTTTAATTATCATTGTATAAGATTTAATCATTTTATCTTGGTTCTGTTTTATTTCTTCTAATGTTTCCAACTTTTTAACCACTTCTTTTTGATTTCTTTCCATATCACTATGAATTTTTGTCCACTCCTCAAAAAAATCATATATATTAATCTCTTCCGATGATTTTTGAAAATTCATATTTTTAGTTTCCTTTTCTTTAAATTTATTAATTTCTTGTTGTAATTTAAATATTTGATCTTTTAAATTACAAATATTTTCTTCGATGTTCTTTAAATATTAAATCATATTACATATGGAGTTATATTAATATAAATATATAAAATTTTATTTAAATATTCCAGTTTTTCATCTTAATATATATTCATACCTGATTCACTACAGCTTTGTTAGTTACTTGTTTAGTACATTGAGCAAATCTTAATGTTGATAGAGTCTCTGCTAAAGAAAATGTTGATGGACTGATATTAGCAATTAAAAATGTTTTTGAATTACCACTATTATGCCATTTTTTTTTTTAATTTTAAAAATAATTAGAAATTTTAAAGTGACAATCATTTTATTAATTTGTATAACTATTTTTTTTTATAAATCTTTTTTATAACATACCCTAATGAATCTTTTAAAAGAAAAGTTAATTTACTGTTTCTATAACCTACATGAACTTTCTTCTTATTATTATTCATATCTACAAGAGATTGAATAACTTGACCAAGTGCTGATAAACTTTTATTAATATTTCTTGCTTCTAATAAACGTTGACCTGTTGTTCCTGTTAACTTTTGTCTTTCACTTCCTATAATACATAAATAATATTGTAGTTTTATTATTTTAAATATATTATATATAATATATAGTCATTTAATTTTTATTTACCTGCTAAATCAACTAAATTTAATTTTGACTCTTGAATTTGTGTAATACCATCTTTTTCTATTTTACTTTGAAGCGTAAGAGTAAATACAGAATGGGAACGAGAACTTTGTGTATTCATCCTAGTTGATGCTGTACTTCTTTTCCAAGCACCAATTTCTAGAATTTTATATGCTTCTTCAGCAGTACTAATACTTCTTGTAGTTAATCGATCAATAAATACACCACGTTTAATATCCTCTTTTTTTTTAAATATATATATATATATAATTTCGATAATGAAAAAAAAATATATATTAAAAAAAATGAATATTCATCTAAATTTATTATTAACAGTAAAATAAATATTTAATTCTTACCATGAATATTTAATGGTTCATCCGAACCTTCCGTTAATAAATCAAATATTTGTTCATTATAAATTTCATAGTATGAAGCTTGACAAAGATATTTAACAGGTGAAGATTTTTTATCATCCTTAGTATTACGTTCAGCTTCCCTTGATAACTGAGCAAAAATATATGATATAATTCTAGGTATAAGACCAAGGTATTGTTTTTCTGAATAAACATCACCATTATCAAAATTAGGATCTTCATGAGAATAAAAAGGACCTTGCATAGTATATGTTTTTCCAGTACCAGTTTGTCCATAAGCAAAAATTGTACCATTATAACCTTTTAATACAGAAGTTGCAATAGGTATTCCTACTATTTGAAATACCATATCCTAAACAAAATTTAATTTGAATTTTAAAAGTATATATGTTAATTTAAAAATATAAAGATATATATATTATAATAAAATTAAACAATTTATTGTTTTGTTATATTTATATTTATATCATTATTTAATATAAAAGTAGTTAAAGAAATACATTTTATAAAAATATATTTGAATGTATTTCTATTAGTATGATAAATTTATTGCATTAATCTCTTTTATAAATTATTTTTCTTTTACCTGTGTTGTATTTCCATCTCCAATCTATTTAAAGAATAAAAGAATTTTTTTATTATTATTATTTGAAATTAATAAGTATATAGAACAACAATAAAAATTTAGCATTATGAATACAATTGTAAATATACATATATATAATAACTAAATTATATTTATATTTAAAATTATATATATATTTTTTATATTTTAAAGGAAATGATAATAATAAGTTTATTTCATCGTCTTATTACATAATCGAATAAAAATTGACTATCCCCTGCTGTAATAGTATTTCCGTTAATTTTTAAACAAGAATCGACATCGTTTGAAGGACCTTTTACTCTTACAAAAACTTTTATATTTTCAGAACTAACAGAAATATGAAAAATAAAATGTTTGATATTTATAAAAAAAATAATTAATAATTTTTATTAAAAAAAAAAAGGTCATTTTTTATATATATATAGAAATAATATTGGTAAATATGAATTACCTTGCATTATTTTTATCATTAACTAAAATGATGATATTAAAAGAATTGTAAAATATATTTAAAAATTAACATTTTTTTTTAAATTATTATTCTTAAAATTTCCAATTACATAATTAAATGGGTTTATTTTATTTTTTGTATAAATATTCACACTACCTGTCTCATTCATTTCGAATTAATAAAATAAGAATAGTAATGCAATAGTTTTTATTAAAGCATATAATTTTTTTTTAAAATTGAAATTTCAAATACATTTTTAAAATTTTAAAAATGTAACCAAATATAGTTTTTTTGTTGTTTTGTTGTTTTATTTCTTTTCTTTCGATATAATACGAGTTATATATTATATTAACAATAGGTTTACTTCTAGTATCTTCAATTTATATTATAAAGATTTAATAATAAATACTTTATGTAAAAAAATTTTTTTTATATAATGATTTTTTGAAATTTCAAAACTTGATTGCTTTAATAAAATAAAAAATAAAAATGAAAAAATATAAAAAAAAAAAAAAATAAAATTTAAACTTTTAATAAAAATATAATTATTTATTTATTAAATCAATAAATTAAAATTAATTAAAAAGTTGGCCCGTGGATGTTTAAGTAAACACATTTCTACTTTTTTTTTTTATTTTAAATTTTTTAAAATATTTTTTTTTGTATTATTAAATATAATCTTACAAAAAAAGGATGATGATTATTATTATTATTATTATTATTATTATTTATTATTATTATTATTATTATTATTATTATTATTATTATTATTATTATTATTATTATTTTATTATTATTATTATTATTATTATTTTATTATTATTATTATTATTATTATTATTATTATTATTATTATTATTATTATTATTATTATTATTATTATTATTATTATTATTATTATTATTATTATATTATTATTATTATTATTATTATTATTATTATTATTATTATTATTATTATTATTATTATTATTATTATTATATTATTATTATTATTATTATTATTATTATTATTATTATTATTATTATTATTATTATTATTATTATTATTATTATTATTATTATTATATTATTATTATTATTATTATTATTATTATTATTATTATTATTATTATTATTATTATTATTATTATTATTATTATTATTATTATTATTATTTCATTTTCAATATCAATTAAATATCAAAAAAAAAAAAAGATAGAAAATATTTAATAGTTTTATACGCATTCTTTTTTTTTTAAAAAAAAAAAAAAGATATTTAAAAATTTTCCATAATGGTTATAAAATTGACATTTGATGTAATTCTAATTTCTCACCAATAATATTCATTCATTCTATAAAAAATAAGAATATTAAACTTTAAAGTTTATGGTAGGAAAATTGGCTTTTTAGAATAAAGTGTCAGAGAACATATTTATGTTTGTTTTCTAAAAATCTAATTAAAACTGGTTTGATCCTAGTATTACATTAAAAAGCTAGTGTACCATAATATACTTTGATATACAACAATAGTCATTAGTTTATCTTTTAATTAAAATATTTAAGAATATATAATAGGATAAATATCATATTCCATTTTTTGTAAAAAAAAAAAAAAAATTTAAAAACATTTTAATGATGAAGACACTACTACATCCTTTTAATACCATCTTTTTATTGATTACTTTATAATTTTCAAAAATAAAGAAATCATTTTATTTAATTCATCTCTTAACTTTAAATATTGTCCATCAAGTAAACAATTAAAAATCATTGAAATAATTTTTTATTATTTATTAACTTTTATATTTTTATTCAAATAAATATATACTAATGGATAAAAGTTTAAAAGTCAAAAGTCAGAAAAAAAATAAATAAATAAATAAAAAAAGGTATAAATAGTTAATATATTTTATTTATATTTTATATATTAAAATTTTTTTTTATTATTATTATTTATTTTTATTTGCATTAAAAGTATTTCTAAAAGTATTAGTTTTATATATTTAAATTTATAGGTATTAATATTTTTTTTATGAATCATTTATCACTACTATTATTATTTTATATTTTCAATCTGTTTTTTTTTTTTTTTTTTTTTTTTTTTTTTTTTTTTTTTTTTTTTTCACTATTGTATTTACACAATTTTGATTTTTGATAAGGTTGAAATGAAATAATAAATATAAAAAAAAAAAAAAATTCTTTTTAACAACTATGAAAATGTTTTATTTATCTCGAAAATTTAGTTTAATTAATATAGAACAGTTAAATATATAATGACTTGATGAGATGTAAAGAAAATGAAAAAGTGAAAAATGAAAATAAAAATTTTTTTTTTTTTTTTTTTTTTTACTGGTTTTAATTTCTATGATTAATGACATTTGTATTTTGAAGATGATATAATTTGGCAGGATATGAATTACCAAATCTTCCAGTATAAATATTTATTAAATTGAAAATAAATAATGTGGCCAAAACACTAGCGATAACATATAGGGATGGCATAGAATCTAATGGAAGTCGGTTTGGATTTTGTTGAATACGCTTTTCACGCCATTGATAAATATAATATCCAAAAGCAATAAAGATTAAACCTGCAAAGGTATAGGATACACCAAAGACAGGATTGCCAAAGTAATAAATTACTGTGGATACATTACATACTAAAATACCAAGCTTGAAATATTTCAAGAAAAGTCGTTCATTTGCTAATGAAAGTTTTGGTTCACGACGTGTTGGTCTTGTAATACGATTTTTTCGAGAGGTGATACTACGACGTAATGTTGGTGATATAATATCAAAATTGGTAATAACAGTACTCATATTCCATGGCATCTTTACAGGACACATGGATGTTTCACGAAGGGTAGCAACATTAAGTGGTGAACGAAGATTAAAATCAGCTTCATACATACGATAGAACCAATATGGATTAATTTTGACTTTTTCGGGTATGAGCATAGCACAACCATGCATAAATTTAGAAAATTTTGGTACTGGTTCTACCAAATAACTTGTAGTTAGTTCATTAATCCATTGTGGAGGTTCTTGACCAAATTGGGTTTGTAACTTTACTTCTAATACAGCATACGGAAATAGATACTTTTCCGTATTTTTTAAATGACGGTATGGCCAATTCATACCAACATCATCACGTTTCCATTCTCCCTTCTTTGCCTTTAAATCTTCACGTACAAAAGTTAATTCTGTATCGAGGGAGACACGAACTCTTTGATCATCTGGTAATTGAAAAGCCGTTCTATTATAAATGGTACGCATGGTTGGTCTTAATTGTCGTTCAATAATTGTTGTTTGAATCTCTTGAGCTAAGGCAACCTTGGCTAATAGTTTTTCTTGTTCCTTATAATATTCTTCTTCACTCTGTTTTTCACCTTTGTTATTCATCTTGGATGCTTTTCTTTTCAATGGACGTATATTATTAATATTGTCCGTGGCATCAATTTTATATTTGCCACGATTAAAATCATTGATTTTGGAAGGATCAATAGAGAATCTTTCCTTAACACTATTATCTCCTGTCCAATCCTCTTTATGGGTCTTCCTTTCGGCAAAAACTTCACTTTTATTAATGGCTTGATTGGCTTGATATTCACTCTCTAACATTTGATGATTCCATTTTAATTCTCCATACCAACGATACCGGAATGCAATGGCAAGATGGGATTTATGTAGACGATGATGATACAACTCTAAGTCATGATTATCATAATAAACCGAGGAGATAAGAGGATTCTTGGGATGGTCAAGATCATGATTATCGCCAAAAACATAAATAGGTAAATGTCTCAAGATAATGGCCTTGACTTCTGTTACATAATCAGGATGGATCCAATATTTAATCGATTTACGTACAAAAGATTTATTATCTACCTTTGGCTTTTTCGAATTTTCTTGTTGCGTAGCTTTAGGCAAATCGTCATCACCACCCGAATCTTTCTTATTTTTTTTCTTATTCAATAAACCCTGTAGACTGGATTGCGAGGAATTGAAATCGGTATGTTGATAAAAATCATTAAAATGATTTGTTGCTGATGCTTCGTCATCAACTGAAGTAGTCGTAGAATGAATATACTTTTCACGAGTTTCTAAATAAAATTTTTCAGATTGACGAATTTCATCATACAGTTTACTAAGTTTTAATAAACAAATATTAATCATTGATTTAGGAAGCCAGAGTTCTTTCCATATGTTTTGTTCTACTCGATTAATAAATTTAGTTTTAGTTACCCTTTTCGTATTAATTTCAGAGTTTTCATCTTTTATTGTTACTGACGGTCCATCCTTTAAAGTTTTTTCCTTGGTGGTATCATTGATATAATCTACTGTTGAAAAAAGATAAGGATGGTATTTGAAAAGAATTTCGATAGCCTTGATAATATTTTCCAAAAGTCGACGATGACTAAAAGCATACTTTTCGAGAAGACAAAGTTCTAAATTTTTACGTTCTGCTTCGTAAAAGGCATTTTTCCAAAATTCTTTTTGTACATTTGGGTTGGAAACAGAAGCATGATATCGATGTTTTGCTTTTTTTATACTGGTATTTGATGGTGTAAATTTTGTTTTTAAGGGGGATGATTCTGAAGGATTACTACTAACTGACCATAATGCATTATTATTTAAATGCGCTGGTAATGAATTTTCTAAATTATTTTGACGTAAGGGATCCTCCTCCTCTCCTACAGATTGGAATGAATTATTATAACTGTCCTTTGACTCATTTATTCCTTGGGCAATACCATTAATAGTATTACTATCTAAACCTATATTTAATTCATCTAAAAAATCTTCAGTACCCTCTATTTTTGATTTCATATGATTAACTTTATCTAGATTACTTTGAATATTTTCATGTATTTCCTTTAGTTTATCTTTTAAAAAGTGTGATGAAACTTCAAATTCCCTAGCAATTAAATTAAAAACATCATCGTAAGAATTACATTTTTCTTTTATTTCCTCAATATTAACTTCTTGGTTTTTATTTAGAAATAGAAACTTAAAATTTTCTGCATTAACATAACTATTTGCCCATCCTGTTGTTTTACTTTGGTTATATTCTATAAGAAAAATTGGAAAATTTATTGGTTTCATATTGATATTGTATAGTTATATTAATAATAATAATAATAATCGAAAATTTGGTATTATTGCTTGATATTCTAATAAAATAGTTTACTTTGATGAAAAAAGTATTACTATATTACTATTATTGTTAAATCTTTTATTTATATCAATGAGTAATGATACGGTAATAATTATTGTTATGATAAAAGAAAAGTATAGAATATGAGATTAAATTATATATAATTTTTTTTTAAAAAAAAAAAAAGGAATTAAAAAAAAATCACTAAAGATCTATGATAATAAAAAAAAAGAATATATAGAATAGATATCTGCTTGATATTTATATGTATAGAAAAAAAAAATAATAGGGTTAATAAATTTATATAGGTGGTTATAATGTTTTAAATGAATATTTTTAAAATATAAATGATTTTTATCTACTCTATAATTTTTGATTAAATTTCTTTTTTTTTTTTTTTTAATCCATGTTAATTATTTAAATTAATAATTTTGATTCTATTTATAAAATACCTTAATAAATAGGAATAAACAGCAATGGTGGTTCAATGTAAAATTGCTTTTTATAAGGAAAAAAAACTCTTTTTTTAACTTTATAATTCCAGTTTATAAGTGCTTTTTACTTTTTTTTTTTTTTTTTTTTTGTAATATTTCTTTCTTTTCCTTTATTTTTTCTTTTATTGTAATATTAAAAAATTGTTGATAGTCTGTTTTAAAAATATCTTTTTTCTTCTTTTATTTTTTTTTATAGGTTAAAACCTTTTGTTAAAAACTAATTTAATTAAAGTTAACTTTATAAAATTAAAATGTATAAGGTTTTTTATTATTTTGTTATTTCTATATTAGATTATGACTTAACTTGTATCTATGGTTCTTTTCTTTAATAATTGGAAATGTTTTATTGTTATTTATTGATTTAAATTTATTAACTATTCTATTCCTGCTATAATTTATTATTTTGTTTTCTATTTATTTAAATACTTTTATTTATATAGGAGTGAGACTTATTTAAAAATAAAAATAAATTACAATTTTAAATTTTGAAATTCATTTTTATACATGGATTATTTTAAATAAGTCTATTTATATAAATTGGATTTATTATTAATCAATTGGCTTATCAATCGATTTCTATGGTATTATTTGAACTATTTTTGTTTAGAAATATTTCCTTAATTAAAGTGTTAATAATAAAAGAAAATAATATATAAATAGAGAATCTATTGAATTTTTTTTTTTCTTCTTTCTTGACTTGTCGTGACAAATGCTTATGAAAAATTAATAAAAAGAAAATGTTTTTATTAATTATTATTATATGTAATAGGAAATAGGATAAAAGTAATATTTATATTTTATTGTTTTTATTCTATATATAAAAACAATTTTTTTTTTTTTTTTTTAAAAGATTTAAATTGATGAGTGTATTTATTTCAAAAATGAATTTCTTTTGTTTTCTTTATTTTCTTTTTCTTTATAAATTATTTTGTTCTATTTAACTTTCTATTTAATAGTTTTAATAAGAAATTTTAAACATTTCTTTTTTAAAACTCTTTTTTTCTTATTTTTTACTATTTTTTTTTTTTTTTTTTTGATTGCGTTTACTTTTACTTTTTTTTTTTTTTTTTTAATTCAATTTTTAAATATTTATTTTTATTTACTTTTTTTTTTTTTTTTTAATTATACAAATTAAAAATTAAAAGTTTTTTTGATTATGAAGTCAAAATGCCTAAATAATAAAATAAAATATAATACTAAAAGAAAATCAATATTAATTTTAATATATTATTAATAATTTAATTTAAAATTAAAATATAAATAAATTAAATCAGTTTTAAAATTTTAAAGCATCTATATAAAAAAGATAGGTGGTATTATGGATAACTAAACTTTAGCTATTGCTTTCTTCATCTTTAAATATTTCTAATGAGAAATGAAGAGTGATGCTTTAAAAAAAAAAAAAAAAACTTCAAAAATAATATATTCAAATCATTCTTTTTTCTTTATGAACTTCTTTTTAGTTACTAATAAATAACACGTGTTCTCATTATTATTATTGAAATGTTTTTTTTTTAATTTAGAAAGTATATATCACGTGTGTGTTTCATAATTTTATGTAATGAGAAAATTATAACTTTTTTATTTAGAAGAGATAAATTATGGAAGAATAGATCTTAACCTCCCTTCTAATACAATAATAATTTAGTTTATATGGGTTTAAGAGAGTATGTATATTTACTAATTAATCATTTAATTAGAATATTATTCCAAATACTTTAGTCATTATCCTAAGAAGTAAAAAAGATATTCTTTTTATTTAAATTAATATACAATAATTAGGTAATACTATTTCATATCAAATTACATAATTTCATGTTGTTATGAAAAGTATCAAAGCCTGACTGTAATTCAATAAGTTTATTATAATCTGTTAATAATAAGATATTTATATATGAACCATGACATAAATATAAAAATAAAGAAATATAAAATGTATTAGTAAATGAGAATTATAAACTTTTATTTATATTCATAAAGAAATAACTATGAGTTAAAATTAGTATTTTAAAATTTAAATTACTGAAATAGTATGGTAGGGTAATGAATACCATAAGTTTTATTTAATAATAATTGTCAGAGTTATAATACGATATTTTATTCTATTCCATTATCCAAATCATTAAGATTTTTAATATTAAATTAAAAATCATCTTTAATTTTTTTTTTTATTTTCTGCAAATATTAACTGTAAACAATATAAATTTTTTTCATTGACCGCTAACTATAAATGAAAAAACAATATATTTTTTTTGACCGCCGCTCTATAATTATTACTATGCAATACTTTAAAAAATGCTCCGTGAAAACTAGATCACACCTCTATTTGTAATGCATAAACGTATTAATTATTTATATTCATAAAGAATCTTTATAACTTTAAAAGAATGAGAAATTTTGTGACGATGTAAATATTTTAAAAAATACAATATTATATTTTCAATTATTTTATATATATTTTTAAGTCTTTTATTATAATATATTCAAATAATTATTATCAAGAATCTTGACAAATTATAAATAAATATCATCATTAAATTATGAATATAAAAAAAAAAAAAAGAAAAAAGAAAAAGGAAGAGAAAGAAAATTTTACTACAATTATTATTACAGAACATAATAAAAATTATTTAGTTTTATAAAGTATATATATATTATTATATCAATATTAAAAAATATAAAAAGTTTGCTTTTTTTCAGAATCAAAATTGAATTTAACTTTTTTTTTTTTTAAGTAATAAGATATAAATAAGGATATGGTTAGAACATTTATAAATATTGATTTATTTGATGGTCTCGAAAACTAAAAGTTTTTTTTTTTTTTTTTTTTTTTTGATATATATTTTCATCTTATTTCTTTGTAATAAAAATTAATTGTTACATATCTATAATTAAATATTTATAATGCAATAAAACAAAATAGAATTAAATGACTACCTTTATTAATAGCAATATAAATATTACCTTTTTTATTTTATTAGCATTATTGTTGTTACATTCTTATTTAATAAAAATAGTTATTCATTTTTTATATATATTAAGAGAATAAGAATATATCAAAGTAAAGTAAAAAAAAAAAAAAAAAACTCAATGACATAATTAAAATAAAAAATAAATATAACAATTCATTTATTTATTAATGATTATTTGTTTTTTATTATAATTCTTAAATAAATAAAGTTTATCTTTACACTTTTTTTATACTATTAATACTTTATTATTTTTCCTCTTATTATTTTATAATTAATGAAAGTCATTCGTCTTTGTAAATGTAAACATTATTCTTTTCTATTTTTAAAATATAAATTTTTATAAATACGGTCATTTTCATTTTCTTTTTTTAATTTTTTTTATATTCCCTAGATTCGCTTTTTTTTTTAATTATCACCATATTTAGAATATATTTCCTAAAAAAGAAAGAATTTTAAAATTTAGAAAAAAAAAAAAAGTATAATTATATGACTTTAAAAAAAAAAAAGGTATATTTATGTATTTTTCGGTAGTTTATAATGATGATTTAATCATAATAACGACAAAAAAAAAACCCCCCATAAAACTATGTAAAAATAAAATTATGTATAAACAAACAAGAAACATATACACATGAAATATTCTTTTAAAAAAAATGCATCTACAAGGATTAAAGATTTAAATTACGATCTATGAAATTAAATACATAGAAAATAGGAGGATTACATAGAAAACTAAGATATTAAAATATCTTTTTATTCATAATATTATTCTTTTTTCTTTCTTTTTTTTTTTATTTTTTTTTACTTTAGCCAGCCATCTAGAAATTATTATTTTTCTTTTTTTTATATTATAAAGTTGATTATTATTCTAATTATTATAATTATTATTGTTATTCTAATTATTATTATTATTATTATTAGTTTAAGTTATTAATTAAAAAAAAGGATTTATTATTTTTTAAAATTTTTTCCATTATAAATTCTATTATAAATTATTATTTATTAAAGTTAATTAATCATAATGAATTAATAAATGGTTACACAAAAAGAATAATAAATTAAACTATTTTTAATTAAGTTAAATTAAATTTTATTTCAATATAATTCTCCATATTAAATGAATAAATTTTTAATGACAAATTTTATAAATATTATTGTATACTCTAATATATAAAATGCATTAATATACAAAATACAATGGATTAAGAAAATGATACGTTTTTTTTTACATAAATTTTAAATGTAACAATTTAATCCTATCCATATGGTGTTGATAATGAAGGGAAAGATCATAGAACTTGAAAGGTGCCATGATAAAATGAATTTTTCTTAATAATATTATTTTTACTAAAGAATAGTATTATGTTTTTTATTTCATAAAAAACTTATGACATAACAAGATTAAACAATTAAAAAAATAATATTTATTGACGTATATATATCAAGGAGTATTAAACTGCCTTTTTAGGAATTTATCTTTTAGAAATGAACAATACTATTTATTATTAAAAAAAAAAAAAAAAGGAACAATTGAAATCTAGCATTTTTAAAAGGAAAAGTAATAATAATAAACTATAATATTAAAGCAGTATTATTCTTCATATAAAATACATTGATAGATGGATTCATCCATGATTTTTTAAAATCATTGGTTTAAATCTAAATTCAATTTAAAAGGTCATTAAAAGTATTTCTGATGCGTCATTTTTTTTTAATGGGATTGCCTATAAAATATTATCCCTATAACTTTAATAAAGAAAAATCAACACAAACAAAAAAAAAACATAGTATAATTGTAAATAAAGCATTTAATAAAACCATATATTCTTCATTTAATTTTTTAATTCTTTTCTTGTTCATATGGTTACTACTACTATTATATAATGTTTTTTAATTTTCATCTTAAAAGATATTATTAGAAAGTAATTAAAAAGTAAAAACTAGTTATAATAGTAAAAATAAAACATATTAATGGAAATTAATAACATATATATAAATAATAACATCTTTTTTATAAAATCCCCTCATAAATAAATAGATGAAAAATGTGTGCCTACTTTTATTGCATATATTTTTTTTTAAAATGTTGTATTTTTATAAAAAAAAAGGGGGGGAAAGATGGTTCTTTTTGTTAAAGGTTAGAATAATATCTTTAATTTTCACATATATTACAATAGATAAATATTATATTCAAAATAAACTTGATTCTATTCTACTAATATATTAAAATATGATCATCCATTGTACTAGGTAATATCCATTTAATTATCCACAAATTATTACTCATTCATTAATTAATTTATAATTTTATTAAATAATAAATTAAATTTTATAATTAAAAATGTAACAAATTTTCTGTTACAATTGATGGTAGTATGATTTAGTATGCATGAATTTACTTTTTAATTGAAAGAAAGGATAAAACCTTTAACAAGCTTTTTTACTATTGATATTATGGTAATGAAATATTTTACCCTACTCTATTATTGATTTCATGAGATTAATAGTTTGCCACAATCTATATATTAATATTGTGGTGTTTACATGAAGAAGATATATTTTATTTATTCTTTGTGGTGAAATTTATCATAAAAGTTTAATTTTAAAATTTGGCTATTTTAGCCTTTTTATTGTGTTTCATGTAAGGTTTGCGTAAAACAAAATTTTAATTTTTTAGTGGTCATTCTTAATTAATTTTAAAATATTAAATTTTAATTTTAATTCATTCTTTTTTACTATTAAATTTTCTTATGATGAAATGAGGGAGAAAGACCGAAAAACAAAAACAAAAACAAAAACAAACAAACAAAAAAAAAAAACTAGTAATAGTAATAATAAATGAATTGGGATGAAATAATATTGATAATGATAATGACAAATAAATAAAAAAAAAATATTCATTTCGATGAAATAAAATGAAATAAAATGGGATGGATTAATATTTGAAAATGTAAATATATTAAATTAATTCTTATTACAAAAAAAAAAAAAAAAAGTAAAAGATCATAAGGGGAAGAGCCATGAATTTATGTCGCAATCTTTCCTTTCTTTTTTTTTTAATTATTTTGTTTAAATTCTATATACTTTTTATCAAATTACAAAATATTAATATTTATATGTAATTATAAAAATAATATAATTGAAATGAATTATAAGAATAATGAATATAATATACAGTATTATATACAGTAGTAAAGTAGTATTAAATTCTTACATCAACATATACATCTTATTAATTAAAAAAGATCTATCAAAACTTCATTTTGAATGTCAAAGTCTCTATCATCAACGTTATGTTTGGGTTATTATTGTGACAAGTCAATAAAAATATTATAAATACTAATAATATATGTTACTATTTATTTTTATATATTATAATTAAATTGCATTTTGTAAAAAAATATATTTTAATAAATTATTACTATATATTATAATATAAAGGAAGAAAATATTAAAAAAATATTTTTTTTTTCTTTTTATATTAATGAGCACTAAAAAAAAACAATTTCATTTAATAGAATATAATAATATATTATAATATAATGTAATATATAGTTACAATGTTTTATATATTCACATAATAAAATAAATAAACAATAAAACAAACATATCAATGAATTATTTACTTTTTATAATAGCAAAGTAGATAAAATTAAAAGGTAGTAAATATTGCTTTAAAAAAGGATGTGCTGTATAAATAATGATTTTAAAGTATATAAAGTAGTGTCTATTGGTTACTGTGAATTACATTGAATTTTATATTTAACCTAGTAAATCTAAATCTAAATTTTTAATAATTAAATAATAGATCTTTTTAACATTATAATATTAATGGAATAATACTAATACTAATAGTGATAGTATTAGTAATTTAACCTTTAATAGTTATATTTTATTTATTAGTATCATAGAGTTATAATCTTATTTATTAATAATGCTATGATTACTTTTTTATATTTTAAATAATAATAAAAGTTTATATTTTATATATTTCTACCACAACCTCCTACCATAATACTAACAATTTATCATTTGTAATTTTAATTATTTATTTTTGTTACAAAAAAACTTTGATAATCCTAAAAATTATCACAACCATTTATGGTTAAATTGAGTTTTAATTTTTAAATTAATATTATTTTTAATAAATTATATTCAGAATTTAAAACTGAAATTGTTTGAAGTACCGATTTATTATGGTTAAGGTTTATGTAATGTAAAAAAAAAAAGGATGAAAGTTTTATATTGTATGGCTAATGCTTATCATTATATTTTTAGCTGTTATTTCCGAGCTTTCTTTAAATAAAAGGAATATAGGGAATAAAAAAAAATTAGAATATTATATATGTTTAAATATCATAATAAAATAAAAGGTATTTATATTAAGAATGATTATTTTGATATGTAACCATATACATAAATATATAAAAGTACGTTATGAGAAGGTGTCACAGAACTGTACAAGTATATACTTTTATATAAAAAAGATATTGTATTTAGGGTTGATATTAAAAATATATTGTTGCTCTTGGGTAAGTCAATCCTATGAGAAAGGGAAGCTCCGATTTAAAAAGGAATGATTTTTCGTTCCATCTTATTGGAAGGAACAAAAACATCTAAAATTTTCTTTCATCGTATCATAGTCCATGAAACTTTTTCATTTTTAAAATTACTATAGAATTTGTTCTGATAAAAAAAATAAATTCTTTTTTAAGCATAGACATCAAGCTGTGAATGAAAGAATGAAATGAAGAAATAGCCCTTTAATTCATTATTGTTTGGCGAAATAGAGTTTAATGTTTACAGATTAATTTTAAACAGGGAAGGCCAAACACCAAATTAAAAATTTCATTTAATAAAAAAAAGTGTATAAATCAATAATTATATTTTAAATTAATAAAAACTTTATATTATTTAATTTGTTCTATGATCTATTTGTGCAACATAAAATTAATTTGTATTACATAAAATATATTAATATTTCTAAGTCATATAAATAATAAATTGGATTATATTGTTAGAGTGTATTACTCCATATAATATTCATACTATTTATATTTGTGAAACCTTTAAATTTTGTTCTTTTTTTAATTAGGGTAGCATTTGTATTTATAGTTTTATTTTGTTATAATTAAATCGATAGAACCATATTCTTTTTATTTATTGTATAAATACTAAATATACAGATATTATTTTATGATGTATATTTTACCTTTTTGATAATAATCTGAATATCAAGAAATAAATGATACCATACACATTAAATATGAATCAAAATAATAAAAAATATACATTTTCATTTTTAATTTAATATAAATAATAATTATATATATTTTAATTTATTCGTTATATAATAATATTGAATTGATATCAATATCAACTTTTTTTGAACTTTATTATCAAATAAGATTTGCCGTTATTAATAAATATAAAACATTAAATAAATTAAATGCCATTAATAAATCAAAAGAAACATTATATATTAAAAGAGTATATTGGAAATATATAATATAATATATTACTACTCATATACATCATCTTTTAAAATTTATATATTATGGATGAGATGGAAAATTATTCATTTCATTAAATATAAACATATATTAAGGTTCAATACGGTATATATGAATGAAATGAAAAATGATTTAATTTATAAAGTGTAAGAATATATTATAATATACTATAAAATAAAATGTTCATATAAAAATTTGTAATTTCTATTTGCAGAAAAAAACAAAACAAATTATTCCAATTTTAGTATTAATGATTCTTTAAAAAATACCTTTTATATTCAATATATTATTTATATATATTATTTATATTATGTATATTTAAAATTAATATTCATAATATATTAATCATTTTTAAAAAATTAAAGTTCAGAAATCCAAAGTAAAGAATTTTGGTATAAAAATAATAAAATATTTCTTTTTTTTTTTTTTTAAAAATTATAGATTAAATACTATTTTTTTTTTTTTATTAAACATTATCTTTATTAAAAAAGGTTTCTCTTAGGAAGAAAGAATAGTTATTAAACTAATGAAAAAGTATTGATATAAATACCTTTTTTTTTTCTTAAAAAAACAATCCTAATTGAACTTGATACTTTGAAAATAATAAACTTTAAAGTTTTTTATTCATATGTTCTAAATACTTTAAAGAAGCATTACGTTTAATTTTTTTTTTTTTTCAAATTATTAAAAAGATATATTTCTATCCTATACACCCTCTTTTTTTTTTCTTTTTCTTTTTTTTTTCAATTATATATAAATATAATATTTTTTTTTTATTTTTATTTTTTTTTGAAAAAAAAAAAACTTTATTCCATTAAACTAAACAATTTTTTATTCAATAAAAAGTTGTTTTTTCACATTCAATACTGTTAACAATAGCAATAAAAAAAAAAACGTAAAAAAGTAAAAAAAAAACACACACACACACATTGATTAGAAAATAAAGTATAGTAATATATTCATTTTTAGTAATTACTTTTAAAAAAAAAAAAAAACAAATATTTTTTACTTTTTTAGTTTAAATTACTTTGGAGTAAAAAGTATTTCAATTAAATTTTAATAAAAATTCAGAAAGAAATATTATCATAACTATAAAAATATAATAATATTTCAAAAAAAAAAAAAAAAAAATAAATAAATAAATAGAAAAATCAACATTAGTATTTTTTTATATTTAAATATATTAATTAATAGCGAGCTATTAATAAGAATTTAAAAAAAATATCTAATTATTTCTTTTTATTAAAAAAATAAACAAATTGTGACAATATCTTTGAATATAATAAAAATAAAATAAAAATTATTCAAACAATAAATAATAAATAATAAATAAACAAATCATAAAAAAAAAAAATAACTATATCAATAAAACAATAAATAAATAATATATAATAAAATATATAATTATACAATCAATATCCTGAAAAAAATTATTAAATAATAGAAAATAAAGTAATATAAAATATTATAATTATTATAATTATTATAAAATATTATGAATTTTGAATTAATATAAATAATTTATTATTATTATTATTATTTAAAAAAAAAAAACAGATATATATATATACAAAATGGGTTTCAGTATTAGAAAAAACAGAACTTCCTTTATTCCAAGAGGAAATAGCTACCACAAATTAAGATCAATTGAAGATATGTCTAGTTTAATTAATAAGAGGTATTCTTCCACCTCAATTCCAATGCCAGAAAGCTTATACAATAAGCGTTTCTCTGAACAATCATTTAATACTGTTTCTAATGTTTCCATAGCAGATACTATTTACAGTAATGTTTCTAATGAATCAACAGATTCTGGTAATTTCAATGATATTTCTGCTTATTATAATCAATATGAATATGTTGAAGCACCAAAGAAAAAGAAGCATAGAAAAAGAAAGGCTTTATCAAAGATTATTCAATCATTTTCTATTAATGATCCATTACAACAATCTTTGCAATCTCCAGATTTTGGCTATTACTATAATCAAGTTAATGGAAGTAATTACAATTTTAATTATTTCCCTTACTAAGGAAAATGGAAATAAAAAGAATCTACTTAAAATTATCTATTCTTTAAATGAACAAGAGATTTTATTTTGATTTTGATTGTGAAGACAGAATGTACTGAAACAATTGTGAAAAAAATAAAATAATAACAAAATTCTTTTTACTAAAAAAATATTATATCTAATAAAATAAATGGATGTAATAAATCGTTTTACCTAATTCGCATCCTATTAAGAAGGAATCTTTTATATATATAAAGAAACCATATATCCCATTGATAACTATGCTATTTAAGCTATTGATCAATATTTTACCTTTTATTGAAAGAAATAAAAAGGGTTAAACTATGTGAACTATTTTAAGGATTAAAAAAAAAACAGAAATCCTTCATTTTCAATTGTTATTAATATAAAAAAATAACAATAATTATATCATATCTATCCTATCAAAAGTTATATATTCATTTTTATCATTGTAAGTATTAATATATTAATTATAACAAACAAACAAATAAACAAAAAGATCGATTGAAATTTTTTTTCATTAAAAAATTAACAAATATTAATTTTATTTATAATTTATATATAACAGATTTTTTAATAATATATATCATTATAAATACCACATTATATATAATATAAAGAGTAGTAAAATACAAAAATATCATCATCTTTTTTCTTATTGATATGTTATAGAGGAGAAAAAAAAGGATGGTAAAAGAATATAAAGACGTTTTGTTTTTATTTCTAATATATATATATCTATTTACAGGAAATGCATCTAATAAAAATATAAAATTTAATTATTTGTGTGATATTTTTTAATTGGGAAAAAAAAAATTTTTTTTTTCATTATAAATATTTTTATTTTTTATGAATTATATAATAAAATAAATTAAAATTAGTACAAAAAAAAGAAGTTGATTATTAAATAGATTTTTAAATTCTTTTGTAGAAAAGTATTATATATTATAAATATTATAAATATGTTATTTAGTATATTCTATTTTATAAATTTATTTTTATTAGAAAAAAAAATATTAATATCTATTTTAAAAAATACTATTCATACAAATAATATACACTAAAATTCACTTTTTTTTTTTATTCTTTTATTTTTTTTTTTTTAAAAAAAAAAAAAAGAAAGTCAACCACAAAAAATTAAAAGAAAAGCAATTATAAAGCAAAAGTAATTTCCCAAAAAAATATAAAAAAAAAAAAAAAGAAAATCAAGTAACAAAACAAATTATAAAAAAAAAAACTAAACAAAACAAAGCAAAAATCAAAATATAAAAAAAATTATATATTGTCATGATTTTATATGTGTCTTGTATTTTTCAATTTTTCGTTTAAAAAAAAAAAAGAAGAATATATTCCTAAGTTGAAATAATAAAGTTGAAATAAAAAAAAAAGTAATAATAATAGTAAAAATATAAAAGAAAAAAGTATATTAATAAGAAATGAAATATAAAATTTTAAAATTGAATAAATATTTTATTATTGAATAAAAAAAAAAAGAAAGAAAATAAATAAATACAAAAGAAAAATATTATTAAAACCATATAATATATATAATATAACAAAAGAAAAAAAAAAAAAAAGTAGTATAAAAGCAAAATCAATATAAAAATTGTAAAAAATAATGAAATAATGAAAAGAGAAGGATTAGTAATATTTTTTATCTCTACTATAGAAAGTAGAGTTGAAATGGATATTCATACAACTCTTTTTTTTTTTTTTTTTTTTTTTTTTCATTATTATTACAGCAAAAAAAAAAAAAAAAAAAAAAAAAAAAAAAAAAAAAAAATTCTTTAAATTACAATAAAATCAATATATTATAAATAGTATATATTAAATTTTTATATATTCCTATTCACATTTGTTCTTATCGTTTATTACAAAAAAAAAAAAAAAAGCATAGTTATTATCACATTAGTTTATAATAAATTAGATATCATCAAGCTTTTTTAATTTTTTTTTTTTTTATTTTTCTTATATAATCTATTAATTATAATGATTCTATACATAAAATGCTATTATAGTTAATATATAAGAAAAAAAAAAAAGTAAATAAATAAAATAATATAGAATAATAAATAAACGATAGAATATATTATTCATGTTATAAAAAAAAAATAATAATTCATAATAATCATGATAGAAATATTTATTTTTTTTATCAATTAAAAATTGGGTGTCTTTTTATACATATATATATAATGTGGTTAAAAATTCAAATAAAAATTAATATAAATATATTTTGGCGGCCCAATAGCCTTTTTTCTTTTTATTTGGTAAACACTGTCGAATATACCAATCTTCATCGTACACATGGCTTACAAAGTTTGAAGTTTTAGCAGCAGTATAGTAGTAGAACTCTGATAGGAATGTAGAGGATAGATGAGATGAATTAGCTGAAAGGGTTTTATCTGGTATGGCTGTTGTTACCGTAGTATTAAACGAGGAGGGAAGGTTTTTAATTATTTCATTATTATTAAAATAATTATTATTTGTTTCTTTTTCTACTTTAGGTTTAGTTAATAAATCTGGTAGAATTTGAATTTCTTTTTTGTCTAGTTCATGATTTGTTTCTACAGAATTGAATAATTCTTCTTCTTCTTCTTTATTATCAGGACTATTTATTTCTAATGTTTCTATTGGTGGTAAAGCATGTTGTCGATGGATATACCATTCACGTACTTGATTGGTAAAAGATAATAAATTGTTTTTAACGGTTATCATAACTTTTGGTTTTTGAATGGGAATTGGAATTGGATTTGAATTCTCTATGGAATGGGAAGAAGAGGAAGACTTTTCTGTTTGTAATATAGAATTCTCAACAATGGAAGCGGAGGAATGAGATATAGGTGATGATTTTGATTGAGATGGTATTTGATTTGAATTCGATGATTTAATAAAGGTAATGGGATCTTCTCCTTTTATGGGTATTTGAAGGCTAAATTTTTTGGATACCATTTCATCTAGGGATTCATCTGATTTTTTATTTTCTTTATTAGGGTCATTGGCAGTAGAATTTAAATCGGAGGAGATTAAATTTTCAATAGAACTTGTTGATTCAGAAAATGACGATGATACTCTTATTTTTTTCCCTTTTGTATTATTGATATTGCCATTATCATTTGACGACGATGATAATGATGATGATGATGGTAGTAATGGTGGTAGAGTTGATGAGGAAGAAGCGGAGGTGGTAGTGGAATTAATATAAGGATAGAGTGATTCAATATTAAGAGATCGTGCAGATAATGGATTACTAATAAAAATTAATTTTGGATTAGATGGATTCAAGGCGGAAAGAAAGGAAGGATGAACCTGACGTCGACGACGCGTTCTACCCATTTCTTGGTTTATCTTAAATTCTTCCTCTGGATTAACAAAATGACAATGAATAGACGGGGATCTCAAGAGAAGAATTAAAGAAGTATAATAGAAAAAACCTCTTAGGCCTTCATCTGGATTTGAAGCAATTCCAGAATAATATTTAAATATTTGATCATTATCTTCATCATAAAATTTTAATATTTCTTCAATATATCGGTCATAGAGGTAGAATAGATGACAAGAAGGGTACATTCCTAAATAGAAATTATGGGATAAAATATATAAAATATTATGTTGATTGGATGGTAGGGATGATTCCGATGGTAAAAGAGATGAAGGAATGATTAAATTTTTATTAGGATCCTTTATTGAAGGAGAATTAAACGAATTGGGATTATCCTTAGTTCCTTGATTTTCCCTATCAATGAGGGATGGAGAAGAAGGGCGGCGTAATACTCTCCATGTTGTCAAAGGAAGATTATTCAATGTATCCAGAATAAGGGGTTCATATGCTGTATGATCGAAAATAAAATCCATATATCCTTGATTTTTAATTTTTGAATGATCTATTTCTTCATACCATTCTTTTAACGTATAATAGGTTAGTTTTAACATTTGTCCTTGACAACATTCAAAGGTATGATTTAGGTAACTAAAAAGCTTCAATACTTCTTTTGTCATTTTAATTTTTATAAAAGAAGGATGATAATCCATTAATAGTTGATGATGCCATTTGGTTTCTTTAAAATTTAAACTACTTATCATAGCGTATAAATAGATAAAACAATACTCTGGATTTTCTGTTTTTTCAGTTGCTGATGGAATACATCCATTAGCGTCTGCAATTTGACTTTTTATCCTTTTAAATTGTTGTTGAATCACTTCTATTAAACGGGTCATTGCTTTTTCATCTTTTTCATTTTCTTCTTTTATATAGGTATATTCTCCCGTTTGAAGTTGATAACGAATAACCCATAATAATCCTTTTTGAAAAACAGTATCCACTTGAATAAATTTAAAGGAGGGAATCCGTTTAAAGGATTTCCTTGATTTTCTTTTATTTTCATGCTGATGTTGAGGTGATGATGGTTGTTTAAAATGAACATTATATATTACATTGGATTTAAGTGAATTATTTAATAATTTTTGTATATTATATTGAAAAGAGGTGGGGAGGTATTGAATTTCTTCTTTATACACTTTACACAGTCGTTCCAGTATTTTCTTTTCTCCATTATAAATTAAATAACGTAATATTGATGGAAAAGTGTAATTTTGTTGAAGTAACTTTTCAAAATTTGTCCTATTCCATATTCCATTCAATAAATAAAAGAAGGGGTTTTGACTCATGATAGAAATACGATAAGCCAATTCTTCAGGAATTGATTTCATTTTTTTTTTTTTTTATTTTTAAATATTTGTTTTTTTTTTATAAATTTTATAATAAAAATTTTATCTATACATAAATATCTGCCTTTTAGTAAAAAGAAAATATAAGGAAATGTAATGAAATTGTTAAAAAATATAACTGTTCTAGTATTATTATTAATTTTTTTCAAATAATTCTTTTTTTTTATTTCAATACATTTATTTTCATATAGTTTAAAGTTTATCTTAATTATTTTAAATTATATATATTTATTATTTATTTTATAAATACATACCTCTTTTTTTTTATTTCGTGTTAGAAAAAAAAAATAAAAATAAAAGAAAGAAAGAAAAAATGAATAAAGATGTTTAATCCATTTTTCCTAGAAATTAAAATACATTTTAGAAATGAAATTAATTATCAAAAACTTTAATTATTAATATTTATAAAGATGAATGAAATTAATTTTTTTAATTAATTTTTTTTTTTTTTTTTTTTGATAAAATTATTTTCATTTTTTTATCTTTATAGTATTGAAAGAGCTATAGTTTTTATTTTAAAAAATAAATATTAAATCAATTTTAACTAACATTATTTAATATTAATATTATATATTTTATTATTATTATGATTAACATATTTTTCTTTGTCATCTTTTATAAAGGGTAGTCTTTTTTTTTTACTTTTTTTTAAATAGTAAAAATATCATTATTTATTAGTTAAATTATAATCAATGTTTTTTTTTACTTTATAAATTTTATCTTAATTCTAATAGATAAAAAGTTAAAATAAAGCTATTAATGATTATATTATATTATTATTTAGGGTGAAGGATGAAAAGAGTTATAAAAGTAGATATTATCAATAATTTATATATATATATAAATTTATTTTAAAAGTTTTTGTTTTATCATAAAAAAAATAAAAACCCAATATAAATATAAATATTTAAAGTTTTGTTCATTAAATATATTAACAAAAATTTTATAGAAATTTTTTTTTTTTTTAAACTTTAAAAGAATTATTATTATCTTAAAAACCATTATATTTATTGAAATTTTAATTTTCATAAAAAGAAAAATTTAAAATAACAATAATAACATATATAGAGAGAAAAGATATAGATTAATAAATAATTGTTGTTATTATTGTTACCTACAAACAATTAGAAATAGTTCATAATTTTGTAATAAAAAGGATTGGAAATTCAAATTTCAAATTAGTTTTTTTTTTTTATTATTTTTCAATATCCATAATATTCATAATAATAAACAATGATACAAGCTGTTTATATTTTTAATAACCAAGGAAAGCCAAGATTAATAGCAGATTATCGTAATTTGGTATGTATATATATATTTTTTAAAAAAAAAAAAAATTAATTTTGAAATTTCATTTTTTAAATGAAATTTTTAAAAAATGAAACTATATAGTTGTAAAATTTTAGTATATAAAATACTATATAATATATATAAATTGTCTATAATTCAATTAAAATTCTTTTATGTAATACTAACTTTTTTTTTTCTGTATTATTTTTATATATCATAAATTATAACTCGTTTTTTTTTTTAATTGAAATAAATGTTTCATCAATCAATATAATTATGATAATATTTTGTTATTTATTCTTGTATCTATATAATTGAATTCGTCATTCATAATTTATCAGGATGTACAGAAATCACAGGAATTTTTAAAAGAAACTTATAATCTTATTAAAATACGTAAGGATAATCAATGCAATTTCATAGAAGGAAGTAAACTTTTAGGTGGTGCCAACACTAAAATTATTTATAGAGTAAATATAGTTTCATAACCTTTAATATCCTTTTCCAATATTCATAAGAAATTCAATTTTTCCAATTATATAAATAAATAAATTATTTTATTAAAAAGCTAAATATATTTAATTATATATATATATTGAATATAAAAAAAAAAAAAATTGAATTATAATTTCTAATTTTTTCTTTTTTATTAATCTATTAATAATATTAAATATTATCTTAACTTTTTATAATAGCATTATGCTACTTTATACTTTGTATTTGTAGTTGATAGTTCTGAAAGTGAACTTGGAATCTTGGATTTAATTCAAGTTTTAGTTGAATCGTTAGATAAATGTTTCGAAAATGTTTGTGAACTCGATATTGTGTTCAAATGTGACCAAGTAAATTTTTCATTTCTCATATCTACATACATACTATTTAGATAGCTTTTTTTTTTTTTTTTTTTTCTAAAAAAATATATGAATAATAAAGATAATAACAATAATAATAATAATAATAATAATAATCTATTTATACATTTAAATAATATATATAACAGGTTCATTATATTCTTGATGAAATTATTAGTGGTGGAATGGTGAGTTAATAAAGTATACTTTAAAAAAAAAACCAAATATTTTTTTTTTCTTTCTTTTTACTAATATTATAATTTATTTAATGATATATATATTTTTAAAATTATTATTATTATTATTATTATTATTATTATTATTATTATTATTATTTTATTATTATTTAGGTTTTAGAAACAAAGTATAATGAAGTCGTTTACGCCTTTAATGAACAATCAAAAATAAAATAAAAGAAATTTTTAATCATCACTTATTATCAAATAATTAGAAACTATAATATTAATAATAATATTATTATTATTAATAATAACAATCAAGTCTATCCTTTAAGATGATTATCCTATCCTATTTATCTTTTTTTTATTTTAAAAAAAAAAATTAATAATGAAAAAAAAAAAAAAAAAAAAAAAAAAAAAAACATAAAAAATTTAAATCTTTTTTAAAAGATAAAATCAAATAATAATTATAAAAAAAGCATCATTAAAAGAAGAAATAACAATAATAATAATAATAATAATATTGTCTGTGTATATATAAATAAATATTTTAAAAGCATAAAAAAAAAAACATAACAAGTAATATTTAAATTTATTTATTTTGTTAGACTTTTTTTTTTTTATTTATTATTAATATGAACTCCTAATATTTGTATATAAATTAAAATGAAGTTTTATATAGATAGGGTTTAGTGTTTTTTTTTTGGTTGCTTTGTAATTTATTTTTTTATTATTAGTAGTATTGTTAATTTTTAAATTATTTTCTTTTTGATAAAAAAATAGTTAAAAAGAATTTTATAAAATTTATATATGTATATTATAATTTTCTTTTTTTTTTTATGTATATATATTACTATATTACTCTTAATTACTCTTTTTTTTTTTTTTTTTTTTGAAAAAAAATAAAAAAATAAAAAAAAATATTTATACAAAAGACATCTATTTTTAAAATGCATTATAAAGAATTGAATAGGGATTATTTGGCATAATACAATAAAAGAAAATGAAATATAATTAAAAAAAAAAAAAAAAAATACAATTTAAAAATATGAATTATTAATGATAATAATATTTATCTTTTTTTTTTTTTTCCTTTTCTGAATTCATATATTTATGAAATTTTTTTTTTTTTTTTTTTTTTTTTTTTTTTGGTTTACTTAAAAACGTCATATATTTGGATATAATTAATGAATAAAAATATAAAATAAAAAACATTATATATATATATATTGTTATTCAATTAATACAAAAAATTGGTTGCAAGATTAGTATTTCAGTTGTTTTTTTGTTGTTGTTGTTGTTGTTGTTGTTGTTGTTTTTGATTTAATTAGGATTACGGATGATTTCAAGGGTGGGGTTTAAGCTATAATTTAATTATCATATTTCATAGCTAATAAAATTATCTTTATTGAATAAAAATTCATGATCTACAACACTTGAACCAAAGTTCCCGTTAGTTGTAGTTAGTATTGCTGGTTTGGGATGAATATCTTGATAGTTATCATAAAGTGTCGGTTCGCTTATTAAATCTAAAGTATTTGAAGCGATGGCTTTTATTGTACAATGATCATTTTTATTATTTATAATGACTGAAGCTCGTTTTGATTTCCCAGCTTTATTTTTAGGTTCATTCACACCATAGCCTAGGAGTGCAGCATCTAATGAATTATAATAAAATAAATATATAAAATAAAGATTAATTTATAATTCTTCTTTTATAATTTTTTAAAAAAATATTAATATATATATATTCACATGGAAGTAAGGTAAAAAAAAAAAAAAAAAAGACTTACATAATGAATTCAATTCAACACCATCTACATTTTTTAATTCTTTATCTTTTTTAATTAATTTAGCTAAATATTTATGAGTTGAAAGTTTTGGGGTGTAAGGAAGTGGTCTTGTACCACCTATATATTCAAACTTTGGTCTATCACCAATTTGTTTTTTTGTGGCTTTTTTAAGTTCAGGTAGGAAATCTTCCCATTCTTCGTTATTTTCTAAAAATGATTTTAAGAAACAGTCAGGTTTACTGTCATAGGTAAATCTTATGTGATTACACATGAGTATTATGTACCCTTTGCAATCAATAAACTGTGTATTGTTAAAGTTATCTATAAATCTTTTAATTAAATTAGTTTCCATAAATAAACTATTTAATATTGGTATATAATTTGATTTTAATGCAAAATCAAAAAATTTTAAAAAAAGTTGATGATAAATATTATTGGATTTATTTTCGAAAAACCATTGGACTAAAAGTTTCCATGGTATATATTCCAACATTTCATATTCATCCTTTTTAAGTTGCTTTACGGTTGTTATAATAATTCTTAATAAATCAATTTTATTACATGTTAAACGATATCTTGATCTTTTACGAGGTAAGGATGAATATACTGAATAATGATCATCATCATCATCAGTATAGATATGATCCTCTCTAGTTTCCGTTATACCTAATCCTTGGCAAAGTTCATCAATGTTATTTTTTAAATAATTTAATACGGATTTTTTTAGAGGTTCAAGAGGCATTTTGTCTGAAAATGCAAAAGAAGATGTTGTCAAGGATACATTATCAGATGAGTAAATGCACTTTTCTAAAAATGCTAATAATAACTCAATACAGGCATGTTGTTGAATTTCGTTATCATTTGCAGAGATATGACTGATAATTACAGAAAGACTTGAAGGGTTTAATTGGATAGGAGAAAGAAGAATATCACTATCTTCTGTTTTTGAACCTTCTTCAATCATTTGAATTAAGAACTCAGAAGTAGCATTTACTACTATTGGGAAATCATTCAAGTCTAACATTGCTAATAAAGTTTCAATTAATTCAACCTCCTGAAGTCTTGTAAAAAGTTCAACTTGAAGACCTGGCTTTGCGTCAAATAAAAATATTGTTGAAATAAGTGCTGAAGTGATGGCGGGTTCATGGATATAGCGTAACATTTGGTAAATTGGTTGTTCTTTAAATTCATCACTGGTAAGAAGCAAAGCAATATCACCATGAGTTATCTCAATTAAATGGTTCCAGAGTGGTTTAAAATGATTAAAATTACCTTCTGATTTTGGGTGGAATATTTTTAATAGTTCTTTACCAATAAATCTAGCATTTTCAGCAACCACTTTAATTACCGATGATGATGTTAATACTTTAAAAGCATTATATGATCTTTTCATCAATACAACATCCGTACATTCTCTCTTCCTAAAAATTGACTCATCAATTGAAAAACCTTGATAGGTTTCTTCTTCATTATATAATACAGCATCCGGTACTCTAGTTATTTTGTGAATAAATAATTTCATAAAATCTATTTATTTAATATATAAATAATAAAAATATTTATTATATATTAATAATTATTAAAATTGATGTTCTTTACACAAATTATTATTTCTCTCATAAAATTTTATAATATTTATAATAATGGATTAAACAAATAACTACCATTCATTTTCATCAATTCAATCATTTTTGAACTCAAAACTGGATTATCCAAATCTAAAAAGTTATTTACAAGTTGTTCAGAGTTTTCACGCATATTTAATGAATTTAAACTAAAATCTTCAGGGTCTGGAGAAGGAATATCATATTTTATAATGTTTTCTTGATTCCATATAGTATTTTCTTCATTTTCCTAAAATAAAAATAGATGTAATTTTTTTAATAAAATTTTTATTAAAAAAAATGTTGACAATACTTTCGAATTTTTGGATTCAAAAGTAATTACAATTTATTCGAATATTATTTACAATTCTTTATAATTACCATTTTTGAATCTATCATATCATCCCAGGTTGTATCATCAGGTATAGTTATATCCTCATAATATTCAACTTCTTCATCGTCTTCACACATAAAATCATCCTCGAAAAAAAAGTTATCAATGGATTCAGTATAGTTTATTTTTACGCACTTCATTTTTAAAATATAAATTTATTAAATTTTAATTTTAGGTTTTTTTTTATTTATTAATATCTAATTTGTTGTAGAATAGGATTTCTTATAATTATATTTTATCAATGTAATTGCTTTATTATATTTTTTTAATGTACAAAAATAATGCTTATTGGTTATTGTTTTTAAATTTAAAATGATACTTTTTTGTGAAAAATATTAAACCTTTTTACTATTTTTGTTTTTTATTATTTTATTTTACGTATATTATCTTTTCATTGAATAAATTTCATTATTAAGTTTTATAATTTTGTTGCTTTTTTATTGATTATTATTATATAATAAATAAGTTAAATAAATTAATTCTACAATATATAACCCGGTTTTCCAACCTTTTTACTATTTTTTAAATGTATTGTAAATGTATAAAATAGAATTTTCAAATAATAATTTATATTTGGAAATTTTATTTTATTTAATTTTTATAGAGTAATTGTAAATATACAACTATTGTATTTTTTTTAATATACAAATCTTTGAAATCTTTATTGTTTCCTTGTTTGATTTTAAGTATATATATATATATATATATGTTTTTGTTTTTGTTTTAATTGTCAATGAATTAAAATCACAATATATTGGTATTGAATTTTTTTAATGCTTTTTTTCTTTATTAATTACAAACAAAATTTATAAATTTTATGTTTATTAAATTAAATAAATAAACTTGTTAATAAGGATATTAATTTAATATTTAGAATTTTTCTTTTTATTGGAAAAAGTATATATATAATTAATAGTTTATTATAAATTCATAATTAATTTAAACTATCAAAGGTGAAATAGTGACACTTGTAATTATACTTTTTATCAAATTTAAAAAAAAGTGTTAGAATATAAATAAGAAAGCTTATTTAATTTCAAATATCTCTCTTCCTTTTGTTTTGTTTTTTCTTCTGAATTTTATGTTTCTTTCTTATAGTGACATAAATAATACTAATTGAATCCAATGAAGCATTAAAAAAAAAAATTTTGTTGAGTGTGTGGAGTAAAAAAAAAAAATTATTATTATTTTAATTTTTTTTTTTTAAAGTTTAATTAATAAAAAAATTGATTTTTTTTTTGTTCGTTCAATATAAAATTAAAAAATAAAATTATTTTTGAATAAAAGGTTAGATTTAAATAAAATGAACTTATTGGCATTTATTATTGTTATGGTTAATAAGCCTAGCTTGAACCTATCAACGCAAATAAAGAAAATGACTAACTATTTATTTAGGTTAAAGTAATAATATCTACCTTTCTATATAGATTTCAATTTTACGCTTATAATTTAGGTACTTTTATTACTAAACATTCATTTTATGCTAATTAAATTTTTATGGTAGATATAAAAAAAAAATGAATCATGAAAAAGATGGAAATAAATTATAATTTATTACAATTATATATTAGAATATAATCTAATATACTTTACAATTTTATTTATCCATGCCAATAATCAAAAAATTTAAAGTTTAACTTTTGATGATGTTTGATGTATTAACAATTTTCTATTATATTAAATTTATACAGCGTAATATATTGTAGTACGTATATTAAATATATTATTTAGTATAATACAATAATGTACAGATAGTAAATGTATACATATAAATTGATTAAGATTTATTAAATGTATACAAAAGTATATCTATAATATATTTTTGTATTTAATAAAGTTTATATATATTTAAATTAGAATTATATTCTGTATTTTTGAAAATAGCAGATATTTCATATTTTAATCACTCCATATAATTAAAATTTATTGTAATATATACTATAAATTAATTTATAGTATTAAATAAATATTAATTATAAAATCTAAATTAAATATTCTATAGTTATTTATATTGTAATATATATGATAGTATAATAAAAATATAATGTATTTTTAAATCTTAATTGAACTAATTTTCTAATGAATAGTCCTCATATTAAATTACACTATAATATATTATGTCCATATATTGGATTGGATAAAGTAAAAAAACTTCATCCGGATTTTATCTTAATCTTTAATGTTATTACATGTGATAAATATGTCAATAGAGTGAATTTCAAACCATAAATATATGTTGTGTATAGTGATAATCACATGATGTTTTTTATTTTATTAAATTTCTTATAAAAAATAAAGCACAAAAAAAAAATCAGTAAAATTATAAAGATATTTAGTAAATGTTTAATAGTAAAAAAAAAAAAAAGAAAAAGTATTTTTTTTTAAATATTAACACTTTACAATAAACAGTAATGTAAAAGTTTTTATATTTTGTAGAGATAATTGTATTAATACATTTCATTTTTTTTATAGTTATACTTATTGTTTTATAAAAAATATGGAAATATTAACTTTTATATGAAATAAAATAAAATTGGTTTTATTGTTATAATTTAAAATTAAACTTGGGTTTATTAAGAATAAACTTAATTCAAACTCTATAAAAAAAAAACGTTTAATTCTAATTTTTATTATATAAAATTACTATGTAAATCTATATGTACTAATATATTTTTAAAAATTACTAATTCCATATTATTTACCTAGATTTTACTAAATATTATTATTATCTTTTCATATAATGAATAATAACAGAGTTGGAAATTATATATATTCATGTTTATTATTTATATTCATTTCATTTTTTATTTAATACTATTTTTGACCTATATAATTTATATCTATTATCCTTTTTATAATATTTATATTATTTTTTTAAAATTTTAATAAAGGTTAAAAATAATTATATATAAATATTTTTATTTTATTAAATATTTTTAAAATAAAATATATATTATATATGAAAAGTAAATTTAGGTTTAATAAAGTTTATTTATTATGTTTATTAAATTTAATTTAATAAAGGTAATTACAAAGATTTTAATAATACATTTACAAATTCCTTTTTATACTAAAGTATGTGGCTAATGTAAATTAGTAATACTATATGTTACGATTATTCTAAGAAACATTACATTAGTAATTACATTATAATTTTATTATTAATTAAAGTTTAATATTAGTAATATAAATTTTTATTAGTAATTTAAGTTCTAGCTAAATTCTATTCTTTCACTTCCCCTCAAACTTAATTATTTATTTTGTTTATTAAAAATTAAGTTTGTGAATTTAGTCATTTTTGGCCCATTAGTATTTTTGGTTAATGTATCAGCAAGCATATTTTCAGATTTTATATATTCTAAAATTATTTTATTATTTTTAAAAGCGTCAAAGATAAAGTGTTCTCTTAAGTCTATGTGTTTCATATTGTTGTTGAATTGTCCATTTTCAATTGTCTTTTTGCTGGATAAATTATCTGTATATATTTTTATTGTTATATTTTTGTTCAAAATTTCTTTAAAAATGTTTCTTAGCCATAAGATTTTTCTTGTTAGTTCTGAAGTACTTATAAGTTCCGCTTCAGCTGTTGAAAGAGCAACTACTTTTTGTTTCTTTGATGACCAAAAGATTGGTTTATTTCCCATACAAATTAGATTGCCTGATGTAGATTTTCTATCATTTTTGTCTCCCCCAAAATCAGCATCAGAATAAGCAATAAATTCACCAGATCCATCATAAGTGATAGAGTATTCCATAGAAAAATTGAGATATTTAAATATATTAATGATTTTATGCCAGTCACTAACAGTAGGATTTTCACAATAACTGGCGGCATTATTAACAGCATAAGCAATGTCAGGGCGAGTGCATTTAGCTAAGTGAATTAAAGAACCAATAGCCGATTTGTAGATAGTTTTATCGAATAAAGAATTGTTCTTAGAAACATAATTTACACCAGTACAAGGGGTTTTAGATTTTTTAATATTGTTAAAATTATATTTTGATAAAATGTTTTCAATATATGATTTTAGGGAAATAGTGTAACTGAAGTTTTTCTGTACAACCTGAATGCCTAAAATGAAATTAATAGTTTCACATTTTGAAATAGAAAATTTATTTTTAATTTTTAATATAGTGCTAATAAGTTCCTGATTAGTGCCAGAAATAATCATGTCATCTACGTATAGACCTATTAAACAAGTTAAAGAATTATCAAAAGTTTTATAAAATAAACAAGATTCCGATTTGCATTGAGTAAATCCAATTTTTGAGAGAAATTCAGAGATAGTGATATTCCAATTACGGCCTGATTGTTTTAATCCATATAACGATTTCTTAAGAAGCCAGAAACCTTTATTGTAGTTTTTATCACCTTGGGGAATAGAAACATAAACATTTTTGTCTAATGGAGCATTTAAATACGCGGCCTTAATATCTAGTTGGTAGGTGTTCCATTTAAATTTTGCAGCTAAAGATAGAATGAGTCTAATGCAAACAATGTCTAATGTAGGTGAGTAGATATTGTCATAATCAATTCCGTATTTTTGTTTGTATCCTCTAGCAACAAGTCTAGCTTTATATGTTGAAATTTTATTGTTCGAATCACGTTTTATGTTAAAAACCCATTTTGTAGAGATAACATTTGTATTTTCTGGAATATTTTTGGTAAATATCATAACTTTATTATTGTATAGATTAAAAAGTTCATTTCTAATAGCGCGTCTCCATTCTTTCCAATCTTCTCTTTTAAATATATCATTGAAAGTAAGTGGAACCTCAGTATTAATAGAAAATAATGTGTTACATTCAGAATTTTTATCGTTATTGTCAATATTATAAATAGTGTTGTTTACAATATTTTCGGAAATATTTTCTTCTTCAGTTGTATTTGTAATTCTATATTTGCTAATATGTGTATCTTCAGTAGGTGAAAGTGGTCTTTTATTATTGTTATTGCTGATATTTTCATTATTATCTTTGTTGGAATTCTCGGTAACTAATTTTTTATTTTGAATAATTACATCATTTTCATAATTGTTAAGATTATTTTCATCTTGAAAAATTTCTTCTGTGTAACCATCATCACTATTTTCATTATGGTAGGATAGTGGTTGGTATCGATCTCCTCATAGTTAGATTCCTGATCATGTTTATATACCATTGTACCATTAGAAATTTTTGTTTTTGAAATATTAGAGTAACCAGGATTGTTGCCGGATACAATTTTGAGATTGCCTGGTTTTTCTTCTATGAAAATTGCTTCTCTTACTAAATGTATATTATGATCGTAGAAATCCATAATTATAAAACAGTGAGTATTATTATTAAATCCTAAGTAAATTCCTTTTCTGGAGTTGATATCAAATTTTCTTTTGTTTTGGTTGAAATTCTTATAGTATGCAATGCAACCAAAAGTTTTTAAATAGTTTAGATTTATCTTTTTATTGAAGTATATTTCATTAGGAATTTTATTGGAAATACAACTGTGTGGTATTATATTATAAATATATACAGCATGTTTTACTGCATATTCCCAAAAGTTTAAACTAAGTTTTGCCCAAAACAAAATTGTTTTAACGCACGATGTAATAGTTCTGTTGAAACGTTCAGCTATCCCATTGTTTTGAGGATTGTAAGGTGGGGAAAATTCTTTCTTAATACCATTTCGTTTACAAAAATTTAATAATTTTTTATTATTGTATTCTTTTCCATTATCAGACTTAAAGATTTTAATTTTTTCATTTTGGTAGTTATTGTTGATTAATTTAATAAAATTGATAGTCGTACTAGTAACATCTGATTTGTTTTTTAGATTAAATACCCAACCTTTTCTAGTAGCTTCGTCAATAAAAGTTAGAATATATTTATATTGATTTATTGATGGTGGTAAAGGTCCCATAACATCGGAATGAATAACTTCGTTTCTTCTAGTCGCTTTGGGTGGGATTCCATTGTGTGGTTTTCTATTTAATTTTGATATTTTACAATGTAGGCATTCATTATTTTCAATTTTGTGTGACTTTAAAAAATTTTCTAGATTTTTGTTATAGTAATGTCCTAATCTATTGTGCCATATATTATTTGATAAATTTTCATTGATACAATATATCTTTTTATCATTGAAATTATTATTTTGTGTTTTAATTTTGAAATTATTCCTTTTATTGACATGTGTTCTAAATATATTTTTATTATTGTATTTGATTATTAACTGTGGTTTGAAATTTTTATTAATTATTTCACAATTTATGTGTGATTGTGCTAATTTTATTCCACTTATTAGATTTTGTGCTATATCCTTGGAGTATAAAACCCTTTTTAATGTTATGTTATGGTTATTTAGTTTTCCTTCGTATGTACCGAATCCCTGAAATTCACAAGTAGTATTGTTGGCACACTTCATTTTTAATTTTTGTTCAACAAAATTTCTTAAAATACTTTTATCATTAGTTATGTGTTCAGAAGCACCTGTGTCATATATCCAGGTAGTAGAGTTCGAAGATTTCTCATTATTTTCTTTATTATTGATGTTATTAATATAGGCAAGTCCATCATTTGATAAAATTTCATCCATTTCTTTCTTGTTTAAATAATTGATGTTGTTTCTATTATAATTTCTTTTGTTATTTTGATATAGTTTCCTTCTGTTGTTGTTGCTGTTATTGTTGTATTTGTTGTATCTATTCTTGTTTTTTGTGTTATAACCGCATTCACTAGTATTATGATTTTTCATATTGCATATATGACAGTATTTGCTTATTCTAGAGTTATTGTTGTTGCCCTTGTTAAATTTCATTATATTGTTAATTAAGTCAATGTCCATCATATCTTCATCATAGCTTCTTGTATTTCTAATTTCTTTATTTTTTCCTATATGATAGAGTAATTTGTATTTATTTTTAATATCTTCATAAAGGTCATTTGCAGTAGTTGTGGTTCCAGAAATGAAAATGATTTTTAGTTCTTTTGGCATACATCCTAAGAGATAATCTATTTTTTTTTGTTCAGTAATTGGTAACTTTTTCTTCTCCATTTGTTTAAATATGGACATCATTTTACTAGTTACGCTAAGTATTTCTTTGTGATTTTTGACCTTCATATCTCTTAATTTGTTCATCCATTCTTGTAAAGTTACATCTTCGTCTTGCTCAAAGAGGATTTTTAAGTTTTCCATAAGTTCGTGGGCAGTATCAGTATCGGTTATCAGCGGGTAGATTTTATCTTCAATATTGTTAAGTATAATAGATACAGCAGCTGCATTTTCCTTTTGTATTCTTAGGATTTCACCTGGATCTTGAATTTCATTAGTAGTAATATTTTGGTCTAAATAATTCTTGAGATTTAAAGCGGTGAGGATGCTGGTAATTCTTAATTTCCAAGCACTAAAATTGTCACCGTTAAGTGGACGTCCGTGGTTAGAAAGAATATATTCGGTAGCCATTGAGACTCTTAATCTGAAAAGTAAATTTAGGTTTAATAAAGTTTATTTATTATGTTTATTAAATTTAATTTAATAAAGGTAATTACAAAGATTTTAATAATACATTTACAAATTCCTTTTTATACTAAAGTATGTGGCTAATGTAAATTAGTAATACTATATGTTACGATTATTCTAAGAAACATTACATTAGTAATTACATTATAATTTTATTATTAATTAAAGTTTAATATTAGTAATATAAATTTTTATTAGTAATTTAAGTTCTAGCTAAATTCTATTCTTTCAATATATAAAACTATTAGTTAATATTTTATTTTAGATTAAGAATTACCTTTTTTTTAAAAAAAAAAAAAATAAAGAAGATATAATTAGGCGTTTAAATAACTATACTTTAAAAACGTTAAAAGACATAAATGGAAAAAGAAAATAATAAAGTATCATATATAGATAATATAATAATAATATTTAATAGAGAGATGGTTTAAAATAATAAACAACATTATAAATAATATTGAAATATAAAATAACTTGAATTTAAACTCTATATTAAATTCAATTTTTTTTAAATAATAATAATATTTAAAATATTAATGTAAAGTCGACACAGAAAGAATAGATTAGGATATCTATTCTATTACAATAACACTAAATTTAAAATAAAAATAAAAAATTGTTTTATTAAAAATATCTTTTATTATAATAGAATTTTAATAATAACAATTACATCGATAAAATGATGAAAAATATCTTCTATTTATATTTTTCCTAAATACATTTATATTATATTATAACTATTTATTTCTTATATATTATTATTTAAAATCTACACTAAAATCTTAATTATTAATAAATATTTAAACTATAACTATTTTTAGTAAAATACAATTGGCAATTCAAATTAAGTACTATTTAATTTGAATATGTGCCCATGTATTATTGATATATTAATCATTTATTATTTATCTATTTCTAAAAAAAACAATACTAAAACTAGGGATTTAAATTGAGAATATTAATTTACTTGTTAAACATTAAAAATAAATTAATAATTTATTTTGTTTTAAACTTTAATTATTAATAAATAAATTATGTCTCATTTTCTTTTTCTGAATATAATTTGTGTAACTTAAACAATAATACTTGTGGCTTAAGTTACATTAAAGATATCAAACAGAGGCGTTTGATATCTTTACAATCTCTCTCTCTAAGTCGAGCTCCTGCGAGATTAATTTATAAGGAATCTTTTCTCGAAGGAATTTCAATTACAAATGGTTGGTATCTGTGCTTGATTAGATTACCAACTTTATTCTTTCTAATTTTCATGGAGGAGTCGTTCGACTTATATTTTGACTTTTTAGAGTTTCTTTCAAACTCTTGTATTAATTGTTTATCTGGAATCTGATCTTCAGAAATCCAAGTGGATTTGTCAAATCCTTTCCATGATAACTTATAAAATGTTTCACCATTAACAGATTTCATCTTTTCAATTTTCTCTGGAATTTTTTCAATTAAATCTGTGTTAAGGTGAATGTTCCTCTTCCTACGATTAGACCTGTCGTTAAACTTGTTTTCAAAGTATGGTTCTAACAATGAAACATGAAAGACTGGATGACATCTCATTGTCTTTGGAAGTTTCAATTTGAAAGCGAGAGAACTAACTTTTCCAATTATCTCAAATGGGCCAAGCATTTGAGGTGCTAATTTTCTCTTTAGGTTAGTTCCAGGAGAATCTTTCAATAACCATACCTTCTTTCCCACTTCGAACTCCGGGGGAATCATTCTCTTCATATCGGCATATTTCTTATATGTTTCTTTTGCTTTTTCTAAGTTTTCTTTTAATAATTTAAAGTTTTCATTCATATCAATTACTCTTTGTTCAGCTCTACTAGGTCTATCATTAGCTGGAATTTCTAAGCTGAACTTTGGATGAAAACCATAATTAGCAAAGAATGGAGATTGATTTATAGATTGTTGTAAAGTATTATTATATGCAAATTCAGCAAATGGGATAAGATCAACCCAGTTATTCTGCTTTTTATTTATAAAACAACGGAAATATTGTTCTAATATGCCGTTCACCCTCTCCGTTTGACCATCTGTCTGCGGATGGTTGGCAGTTGATAATGAATGATTGATATTAAGAAGGTCACAAAGTCTTGACCAAAAGTCAGAAGTAAATTGCGAGCCTCTATCAGAAATGATGGAATCAGGAAGACCATGCAAACGGAAGACATTAGCAATAAAAGCATCAGCAGCAATTGAAGCAGTAGGAAGACAACGTAAAGGAATGGCGTGAGCAAATTTAGTAAATCTATCGACAACAACCATGAGAGTTGTCATATCTCTGGACTTAGGAAGATCAACAATAAAATCAATAGAAATATCAGACCAGGGCCTACTGGGAGTGTCCAAAGGGGATAACAATCCATAAGGCTTATGTCTGGGGACTTTGGATTTGCAACAAGTCACGCAAGATTTGATAAAAGATTTAACGTCTGAATGAAACCTTGGCCACCAAAAGTTTCTGGAAATCAGTTCAGTGGTTTTCTTAATACCGAAATGACCAGCAGCAACAGAATCATGATGAAGTTCCAAAACTCTTGTCCTAAGAGATTTAGGAACATAAATAAGATTATTATATAACAAAAATCCCTCGTTATCAATAATAACTTTATCAATATTTTTAATAGGTGCATTACATGCAGAACCATTCATTTTAAATTGGACAATAGAATTATACAAATCGTCATTTTTAAGTTCTAATAAAATAGAATCGATTAACGGTTTGTTATCGCTATGATGAAACGAAATAGTAAGACAAGAAACATCAGAATTAATATTATTCTCTAAATGGTCACTTCTACGAGACAGGATATCAGGCTTACCGGATTTCTTTCCAGCTCTATAAATGAGTTTAAAATCAAATCTGGATAAGAACAAATTCCATCTAATTTGTCTCTGAGATAACATTTCAGGTTTTCTAGGAAATGTTAAATTCTTGTGATCAGTATAAATTATGAACGGATGGCGTGCACCTTCTAAATAATGACGCCATTCTTCAAGAGCAACTACAATAGCAAAAAGTTCCTTGTCATATATAGGATAGTTTCTTTGACAACTCGTCAAACTTTTAGAAAGAAATGCAATAGGATGTAATTTGCCATCAAATTCTTGAGAGAGAATAGCACCGACAGCATAATTACTAGCATCAGTTTCTACAATAAATTGTTTATTACTATCCGCATGTTTCAGAATAGGAGCTGACGTGAACAGAGATTTTAATAAAATAAAAGCGTCCTGATCTTCTTTCACCCAGTTAAAAGCAACATTCTTTCTAGTGAGTTTGTGAAGAGGGTTTGCAATTTTAGCAAAGTCTTTAATAAAAATTCTGTAATAGTTACATAAACCAATAAAAGACTGAACCTCTTTAACATTCTTGGGAACCGGCCAATCGAGAATTGCTTTAACTTTATTTTCATCCATTTGCAATCCATCCTTTGAAATGACATAACCAAGAAAAGTGGTTTTCTCAACATCAAACTCACATTTTTCTAATTTAACATAAAGATTATTTTCAAGTAGTTTCTTAAGTACCTTTTTAACATGCTCATGATGTTCTTCGATATTATTAGAATAAATAAGAATATCATCAATATATGAGATAACAAAATCGTCTAAACAGTCACTAAGGACATCGTTAATGAAGTGTTGAAAAGTTGCAGGAGCATTCTTTAATCCAAAAGGCATAACCAGATATTCAAAATGTCCATATCTAGTACGAAAAGCCGTTTTGTATTCATCACCTTCTTTAATACGAACAAGATTATAAGCGGATTTAAGGTCTAATTTAGTAAAAATCTTAGCATTTTTCACCCTATCCAAAAGGTCACTAATTAAAGGTAAAGGATATGAATTACGAATGGTAATATCATTCAACTTTCTATAATCGATACAAAGTCTTAGGGAGCCATCCTTCTTTTTAACAAATAAAATTGGGGCACCAGCAGGAGACGATGATTTCCTAATAAAACCTTTATTTAAATTATCATCAATATATTTTTTAAGTTCCTCTCTTTCAACTTCAGTTAATGGATACAAAGGTCCATAAAATAAAGTCGAATCATCTTTAAGTTTGATTTCACAATCATAAGGTCTATGAGGAGGTAACACTTCACAATTTTTTTCATTAAACACTTCACTAAATTCTAAATATTGGGTTGGTACGGCGACCAATTTATCTTTATTAATATCTTTTTCATTATCATTATTACTACATGATTCGTTATCATTATTACATATTTCATTAATTTTTGTTACAATACATTTAACTTTTTTATTAAAACTAATATATTCATCATCGCTATCATCTTCATCATTGATAGTTCTAACAAGGCGGCCTTTAACATATTCTTTTTCTTCATTGTTTGGGACAGAGGGATCTACTTTCGGCTTTTTGGTCAAGCTTCGGTCGAGAACATCATGATCTAACTGATCATTCTTTGACTTCTTTCTTGGTTTTCTCTTTCTTTTGCCTTTATTACAATGTCTGGCACAATAACCAGAACTAAAAGCGATTTTCTTAGAGTCGTAGAAAGCATTTGGATTATGCTTCTTTATCCACGGCAAACCAAGAATAACATCAACACCGGGGACTTGTAATCCATAAAGTTGAATTACTTCGAAGTGATTTTTGCAGCGGAGCATGCACTTCTCAGTCCTTTCCCAAACACTAACAACTCCATCACTAACACCTGAAACACGGAATGGTTCCACTTTTTCCAAATTAATACCAAGTTCTTCAGCAAGACTTGGATTAATGAAATTTAATTCAGAACCGGAATCAATTAAAACCTTAATTTTAACTTCCGAAACTTCATTGGTACTCAAGTAAAAGTCCACAAGGTTTAAATCACTTTTCACTCCCTTGACTCCAACTTTGTAAATTTTTGGATTAACAATTTTTGGAGTCCTTTCTTTAACAATTCTTAACACTTTTCTGGGCTTTACTCTATTAGGACAATTAAACTTTAAATGTCCCGGTTGTTTACAAAGAAAACATAACCCTTTTTTCTTTTCTTCTTCAAAATTGTCTATGTTTTCATTGTAATTTTTACTTGATCCTTGGATATTCACATACCTTTTGCGTTTATTCTCTCTACTAATTTTAAATACATCCACATCCATAGGATCATTAGCCCTTCTACCATTAAAATAAAATTCACTTAAAGAATTCCTTTTCATCATATCTTCAACTAAAATAGTTGAAGAAATCAATTGTTCAATTGAAGTTGGGTTTGATTCAATGAAAGCCAACTTCTCCCTAAGTGGTGGTAATAAACCTTTCAGAAACATGTAGATTTTTGCGCTATCATTAAAGCTTGAATTTTGGCTAATACGTTGAAACTCGGTAATGTAATCTAATACCTGACCAAGTTTCCTTTGGCGAAGATTATCTAATTTTCCGTTAGCTACAACGGTATCGTATCTATAACTGCCAAAATTAGCCTTCAACCTATCTACAAATTCATCATAATGATTTAAAACCCCACTATTATTCTTCATCAACACTGAAGCCCATTCCAAAGGTTTACCAGAGAAGTATGATATAACGAAGTCGACCTTGACTCGATCTGTATTATACAGTGTCGGTCGAGTACGAAATACCAACTCAACTCTGGTTAAAAATCCATCCAATTCTCTTTGTTTACCAGAAAATATCGGTGGAGCATTAATAATGTTCCCCGAATTCCCAGAAACATCCACAGTCCTATCACCCATCTCTAAATTTAAACTTTCAAACTCACTAATTAAGGCCTCCAACGTAAACTATTAAATAAAATAAAAAATGTTTTCTTACTACTGTTTCAAGTAAGTAATCTTAATTTTTTTTTTTTTTTTTTTTTTTTTTTTTTTTTTTTACACTAATACAATCTATTTAAATACAAAAGTTATTCAAACGCGTTCTGCAAAGCAGTGTCGAACAAGTTTTGTATCTATATATTGATTCCTTCGGTAGAATTCCTTTAACAAGGGCAGCAACAGAGTTTAACCTATAATTGTTTCAGTAATTCTTCTTCTATGGTAGCAACCAAGTTCTTCTATAAATTCTTCTTCTGTGGTAGCAACCAAGTACTTCGGTAGATTCTTCTTCTATGGTAGCAACCAAGTTCTTCTATAAATTCTTCTTCTGACAGTAGTAGATATCCTAACGTACTCTTGAAGTAGTTAGGTAATTGTTATTGTAAAGTCGACACAGAAAGAATAGATTAGGATATCTATTCTATTACAATAACACTAAATTTAAAATAAAAATAAAAAATTGTTTTATTAAAAATATCTTTTATTATAATAGAATTTTAATAATAACAATTACATCGATAAAATGATGAAAAATATCTTCTATTTATATTTTTCCTAAATACATTTATATTATATTATAACTATTTATTTCTTATATATTATTATTTAAAATCTACACTAAAATCTTAATTATTAATAAATATTTAAACTATAACTATTTTTAGTAAAATACAATTGGCAATTCAAATTAAGTACTATTTAATTTGAATATGTGCCCATGTATTATTGATATATTAATCATTTATTATTTATCTATTTCTAAAAAAAACAATACTAAAACTAGGGATTTAAATTGAGAATATTAATTTACTTGTTAAACATTAAAAATAAATTAATAATTTATTTTGTTTTAAACTTTAATTATTAATAAATAAATTATGTCTCATTTTCTTTTTCTGAATATAATTTGTGTAACTTAAACAATAATACTTGTGGCTTAAGTTACATTAAAGATATCAAACAGAGGCGTTTGATATCTTTACAATTAATAAATATTATAAGAATTCATCATTATTCACCACAAAAATAAGATGTGATGTAATTTCAATATAATTATTGCTTTTACTGTATGTCTTTTTTTTTTTTTTATCATGATACATTCCAAATTAGAATTTAATAAGTGGTGACTTAGGTTAATGCCAAAAACACATAATATTCCTTAATCAATTTAAGTGTAAACATTAGGGGGCGGTTGACACGTGATCAAAATTGACTATAAGAGGCTTAGTATTGTAGTTGTGAAATATCGTACAACGACATGCATCTAATGTACATGGATTAAGTGAGCGTCGAAGCTGAAGAAACAGTATGACAGACCAGGAGGGTCACAACCACCTAGCAATAGGAATGAGCCAACGTTTCTCTAAGAACCACCATTGGGACTAACTTCAATTGATGGGAGAAATGCACTCGGAAGTTAAATAAAAAAAATATAGGAATTATGGTTGAGTTAAATATATATTAAAAAAATATATGTAACATTTAACAAAAAACAATTAATTCTATTAACAATTATATATAATTTTTATATGAATAAAAGTTAGAAAGAAAAAACAGAAAATAAAAGTTTATAATTATAAATACACAATTAAAAACTAAAAATATCTTTATACATAAAAATCAATAATATATATTATCTTTCGTTTACTAAAAACATATAAACATATTAATACAGCATAAATATATTTAAAATATTTTGAATATTATTATTGTGATTGTGAAATAAATTTAATTAATAAATAATTTTATTAATAAGGTTAACAAAGAGAAAAAGTTACATTGTAAATATTACAGTTATATAATGAGATGTAAGGTCATGTGACCATAAAAAATAAAATAAAATAAATAAAAAATAACTTTCTCTACAACACGTAGACATTACGTTTACAACACTTTTAATACATGTTTATGTTTTTATAAAATAGTCACGTGTGTAATAAATATATGATATAGATAAATAAAATTATGTGTCCATAAATGTTCACACTCCCCCTCAAATTAGATTTTCTTTAAGAATATCTTATTTGTATAATCAAACATTCTTGGACCAGGTAGATCTTTAGTTAGAGGGTCAGCTAACATTTCTTTAGTATTTACATATTCGATTTTTATATTGTTCTTTTCTATGTTGTCAATAATGAAGTGGTAGTGTATATTTATGTGTTTTAACTTTGTGTTTATTTCACCGTTTTCTATTATTTTCTTGCTTGCTTTGTTGTCGGTGAATAAAGTTATATTTTTGTTGTAATTAAAAATTTCGTCCACCATGTTTTTGATCCATAAGATTTTCTTCGTATTCATGGACGTACTAATGTACTCAGCCTCAGCGGTAGATGTTGCCACACAAGTTTGTTTCTTGGATAACCAGCATATTGGGCTATTTCCCATTAGGATTATCCCTCCAGAGGTAGATTTAAAGTCTTCTGCGCCTCCGTAGTCCGAATCAGTGTATCCTTGTATTTTTCCTTCTCCACTGTATTCGATTTTGTAATGTTTGGTAGTAGATATGTATCTGAAAATATTTACAATTGTATTCCAGTCAGATACTGTTGGATTTTCAGATTTTCTTGCAGCTTTGTTTACTGCAAACGCTATATCCGGTCTTGTACATTTTGACAGATATATTAATGCACCTATTGCACTTTTATATTTTGTTTTATCAAATTGGTTATTATTTGAGGTGTTCTTGTCGGTTGTTGTACATGGCGTATTTCTTCTACGTACGTTTTCCATATGAAATCTTTGTAATACATTATTAATGTAATTCTCTTGGGAAATAATGTATTTGGATCCTTTCTTTTCAATCTTTATTCCTAGAATGTAACTAATAGGGCCGCTATTTGATATTTTAAATCTACTTTTAATTTTGCTTATTACTCTCTCTATTGTATTTGTTTTTCCAATTATAACCATGTCGTCTACATATAGACCAATTATACATTTTACGTATTTATTTTCTTTTAACGTATAAATACATGGTTCGGATTTTAATGGTTTAAAGTTATTATTTTTCAGGAATTTATCTATTGTTTTATTCCATTGTCTTCCTGATTGTTTTAAACCATAGAGAGCTTTATTCAGCTTCCAGTATCCTCCCCCAAAGTTGCTATCTCCAAGCGGAATTGTGGTATAAATATCTGTATCCAATGGAGCATTGAGGTAGGCAGCTTTTATATCAAGCTGATATATATCCCACTTAAATTTTGCAGCAATAGCAATAATAAATTTTAGACTGTCAATATTTAATGTAGGGGAATAGGTTAAGTCAAAATCAATACCTTGTTTTTGACGGAAACCTCTAGCGACAAGTCTAGCTTTAAAACGTACAATATTATTATTGCTGTCCCTTTTAACAGCAAAAACCCATTTGGTAGATATAATATTCTTGTTTTTTGGGATATTTTTAACCAGGGACATAATTTTGTTAGAATATAAATTATTTAATTCATCTTGAATGGCTGCTTTCCAATATTTAGAATTCGTACAAGACATAGCTTCTTTGTACGTAGTGGGAGCATCAGTAAAAACGGTAGCTATAAATTTGTTTTTGTGCTTCTTAGGAGTACTGGAATTATTCAGAGAGGTAGGACTGCAAGGCCTTTTTCTTTCAGGATGGTAGGAATCATCAGATTTATCGGTCATGATATCATCCATGATATCATTTTCATCTTCCAAGTTTGGATCAGGATCATCCATAGATTTATTGTCATCTGAAATATAAGAATGGGAATCACGTGTCATATCAGGAGAATCAGAAATTTTTGAATTTAAATTTTTAGTATCATTAATGTGAATATTATCAGAGTAGATAGAATTATCCTGTGTAACGTTAGAATTTTTGCTAGAATTATGACGTGGATTATTTGGTTTATCATCCAATAGAATGTCTTCATTTTTAATTTGAATTTTTGAAAAATTTTTATTAATAAAATTTTTTTCACTATGATCAGTATTAGGATATTCAGTAGTATTTTCACCAGTATTTTTGGTATAGGAAATATTTTCGGTGGTAGAATATTCAGTAGGAGAATTTTTATAATATTCAGGATTTTTAATGATTTCATTTTTGTTTTTGTCGGCAAGAGTATTACCATAACAAACGTAATCAGGACCAGGAGTTACAGGATATTGGTATTTATTATTTTCGTCAATATTATTAGAAATTTTGTAATTTTTCTTTTCGAAATTGCAATTGTCATTTGCAATTTCTTCTAAAACTTTTAAAATGTCATTTGTAAATTTATTTTTATTAAATTTCGAATTTGAATTATTATTTTTGTTATTGGTTTGAGTGTCGCTTTTTAAATTACTGTTTAAATTGTTTTTTGAATTTTCTTCCATTTTGGAATTAATATTAGTCCTTATATTAGTTTCTTCTTTTTCTTTGGTAGTTATCTCTTCGTCTTTATATTTGGTATTTTCATAAGCTGGGTCCTCGTCCATATTGTTGTTATTACCTTCTTCAACCATTTCTTCTTCTACTTCTTCTTTTTCTATTTCTTCTTTTTCTATTTCTTCTTCATCATTATTATTGGAGTGGATATTCACCATTTTCTTGGAAGTAGTCCTTTCTGTGTTATTATTTTCTTTATTTATGATTGAATTTGTATCCGTATTGTTGTTGTTCTTTGATGATTCTGAGGGGTCCTTTCTGTCGTAATTATTGATATTATATGAATCATTGAAAGAGAAATACGGATCGTTTATATTTTTATTTTTATAATTATAATGTGCCGGCTTATCTTCACAGCATTCTATTTCCCTAGAATAGTGGATTTTAAGTTTATCACCACATATCTCCATGACGATATATGAGTGATGTGCTTCACTGAACCCAAGAAATATTCCTTCCTTCGAGTTAGGCGCGAATTTTGACTTTTTAAGAGAATAGTCCTTAAAGTAGCATATGCATCCAAATACCTTTAGGTATTTTAGATCGGCTTCCTCGTTCGTAAACACTTCATCAGGAATTAAGTTATCGTTTCCTTGGTGTGGTATTTTGTTGTAAATATAACAAGAATATTTAACAGCAAAACTCCAAAAGTCTTCAGATAATTTAGCCCAATATAAAAGCGTTTTAGCAGAATTTTGAATTGTTTGGTTTATTCTTTCTGCTTTACCATTTAATTCATGTATGTAAGGAGGTGAATTTATCTTAGATATACCGTTTTCCTTACAATATTTTATAACTTTACTACTATTATACTCTTTTGCACCATCTGTCTTGAATGTTTTGACTTTATATTTGTCAAAAGTATTATTGGCATTCTTTAGGAATTCAATAATAATGTCCGGTGCCTCAGACCTTGACTTGAGAATAAATCCAGAGTTTTCTTGAGTATTCATCCAGCATAGTCATAAAATACTTCTTATTATTGACGGATGAATTAAACGGGCCTGAAATATCGGAGTGAATAGTCTCTAGAACTCTTCCGGCTTTGGGTACAGTTTTGTTATGTGGAGACTTCTTCATTTTAGATATTTTACAATCTAGGCAAGGAGTTACTTTAATTTTATGTTGTTTTAGGTATTTCTTCAGATCCTTCTGGTAGAAATGGCCCAATCTCTTATGCCATATACCTAAATCATCTTCAAAATTTGCAATAAATGGTTCATTTATCTTTTTATCAATGTTTATGAGCTTAATTTTAAATTGGTTTAATTCATTTGAATACGTTTGCATTATATTTTTATTTTCAGAGTCCTTGAAAATAAGCCTGACTTTTCCATCATCAGTAATATCTATAATGCTTCTTAAACCAACTTTAGCAAGTCCTACACCACTAATTAAATTCTTGCTAACTTTGTCTGAGTACAAAACTTTTTCTAACTTGTAAGTTTTGTCTTTTACCTTAAACTCATATGAACCATAACCACTAAATTCACATGTAGTTCCATTTGCACATCTAAGTTGAATGTGCTCTTCTGTGAAGTTCTCTAGAATGTCCTTATTATTAACGATATGTTCGGCGGCACCAGTATCATAGAACCATTCGTCGTATTTATTTTCTCCATACACATAATCTATATTCTTTGTGTTAGGAGTGTCTTCCTCTGTAACTTCATCCTTTTCAATTAGGTAGATATTTCTTTCTGTCAGAGGTCTGATATCTTCGAATTCTACGTTAATTCCATAATTTTCATTATCGTCATAGTCTTCGACGAAATCTACTTCTTGTTCGAATTTCTTTTGTTGTTTTTTCTTGTGAACTTGCCTCCCTTGTTGTGAATTTCTCTTTTGTTTACTTTGGTTAAAGGCCCTGTTGTTGTTTTTTCTTTGGTCCCTTTCCATTTTGGCCTTTTGGTTGTATTCACACATTTCGGTAGAGTGTCCATGTTCACAACAGATATGGCAGTAGGTACGGTGGCTTCTGTTTATATTTCTTCTATTACCGTAGCTTTTATTCTTTGTTGATTTGTTTTCTCTACTAACAAAATCAACATCCATTGGATCATCAACTTCGTCATCTTCATCTTGGTCGTTGTTGGTCCAATCTTCGAAGTAGGATTTGGCGTTGATATAACTTTTGACCTTCTCATAGAGCTGATCATAAGTTTCATCTAAGGTTACACTTACTTGGTTCTTGACACTTCTTGGAAGGGAATTGTACATATATTTTAGTTTTTCCCTTTCACTTAAGGACATTTTTAATTCAGACATCTCAAGGAAGATTTCCTTGATTTTATCGATTGTTTTACTGACTTTGCTTACATCTTCTGTATGTAATTTTCTTAACTTCTTTAGCCAGTATTCAATGTCTGCATTGGCGTTACCGTATTTTGTATTCAACTTTTTGAATACTTGGTAACTATTGGAACTATGACCAATCTCTCTGAGGATCTTCTCATCCACATTTTGAATGATCATAAGGTAAGTATCAGCATTTAGCTTTTCAGCCGCTGATATAATCTCGGCCTTATAAATTGACAAGTTTGCCAATTTATTGGCGGCTACAACATTGTTATTAATGTTGCTGCTTGTATTGGCGTCCTCCCCCGTAGTCTTAATGAGGGTTTTATAAACAGACGCAAGATTGCTGTTAGGACGGTAGTCCGCGGCTTCAGCAATAATCCTCATAATAGCCATATTATATTCATCTTTGAGATTAAGGTTTATCTCAAAGTTGTTGTCTTTAATGGTTCCAACTATGTCTTGTTCAAGGTAGCTAGTTAGACCCTGTCTACTCCAAGTATCAAAGTTGGACTTTCCATGAAGACGTTGGTCATTGGCTAAAATGAATTGTTGGGACATATTAAAATTTTTAATACACAAAATTTTGTTTTAAATTTTTCTTAAGAAATTTTTATTATTGATTAGAGTTTGAGACTCTTAATCTGTGAAATAAATTTAATTAATAAATAATTTTATTAATAAGGTTAACAAAGAGAAAAAGTTACATTGTAAATATTACAGTTATATAATGAGATGTAAGGTCATGTGACCATAAAAAATAAAATAAAATAAATAAAAAATAACTTTCTCTACAACACGTAGACATTACGTTTACAACACTTTTAATACATGTTTATGTTTTTATAAAATAGTCACGTGTGTAATAAATATATGATATAGATAAATAAAATTATGTGTCCATAAATGTTCACAGTGATTATCCACCTTTATTTTTGTATCAATGGATTTACATAAATTTTCATATAAATTTTGATAGACCAATAAAAATTTAAAAAAAAAATTGTTTAAATATTTATAATATAAACCACATTTTTTAAATAATTTTTTGACTTTTTTAATATTTGTATTCATAATATTTAATAATAAAATTTAAAATTTTAATAGACCAATAAGATTTCTACAAAATAATTATTTTAATTTTTAAAATAAAAATATTTATGAATATGGTTAAGATAATTAATATATAGATATTCCTTTTTTAAGAATATTCTAATATTAAATAAAATAATTAAAAATGAATATAAATATGCTATTTTATTTTATTTTATTTTTTTTTTTTTTTAATCTAAATTAGATTCTTAGTATTATATAAGAATATAATATCATAAATATCATAAGAATTTATTTATTGTAAAATAATGGATAATTTAAGTCCGGTTCTTATAAGAAGATGTAGAAAAATTTTATTTAATATTTATGATAATACAGAATATAGTATAAATAACTTTTATATAGAAAATATTAGAAATGCAATTAAAGAAAATAAATATTTTGCAAATAGCTCATATAATATTACAGTTGAAGATTGCAACTTTTTAAATTCTACCATTAAAGTAAATGATGAAATAGTTTTTGTATTTAAATATAAAGAAATAATAAGTATCAAGAAAAATAAAAATTTAAAAGAAGATATTACTAAAAATGAAACCTTTATGAATAATTTAAATGAATTGATAAAAAATGAAGCTACAAGAATACTTGAAAAATTAAAATTACCTCTTGTTCTGAATGATAATATCTCATGTTTTAATTATTGTCTTGACATTAATATCATTAATAGAATTGCATTTTTTAATGAAAATCAAATTGAATCTTTTAATAATGAATTAGTAAAAAATATTGAAGGAAATATGTATTGCGTTAAATTTCCAAATTTTCCACTAGTGAGGTTAGATATACCAAACATTTACAAAATGTATAATGAATGGTTATATTGTTTGCAACATTCATCAGACTATGATATTAGTAAACTTCCCATAGATTATAAATCAAAAAATAAAAAACAATTTAGAATGGTTATTTACAAAAATGTACTTACTGAAGGAACTACTTTGGAAATAGGTCAAATAATGACATATATTTTGGAATCTCCAAACAAATTCTTATATGATGAGAAAAGAGATATAGAAACAATTATCAACTACTTTGGTGAATATGAAAATTTTGTTCCAGAATCTTTACCATTAATTATTGAAAATTTATGCTTTGTTTGTAGTTGTATTTATAAGAAAAGGTATAATAGTAATGCTGTTGAAAAAATAAAAAATAGATTAAAAATTGCTATTCAAACAAATACATTATTTTCTAAAGATGAAAGAATGGCTATAAGTTTAGCTCTAATGAAAAAAAATTATAATTATAATGAGAAAGATCAATTTAAAGATTTTATCCCTCAAATTATACCAAATTATAAAAATTTAGTGTTTATTATTTCTCAAATACTTCAAAGATATGGAAATGAAGAAGAAAATTTAATTATGAATTTATTAGAAAATTCAAATATCGAAATTAATGTAGAAAACGTATTAATTATGGCCTGCGGTTTTTCCGACTATTATGATGATCCTTTGAATAAATTTTTAATATTTAATCTTTTAAATTATCATGTCGAGTTTTTAATGAAATTATTAAATCGTTGTACAAATAGAATTGAAGAATATTCTAAAAACAAAACTTTGTGGTATAGTTTTTCCAATTCATATTGTGTTCAATCATTTCTCACAAGTAAGGCATATCAGACTGAAGAATATCGTGAATTAATTTCTGAGTTTAAAGAATTTTCCAAAAGACATATTTTTAATAAAATACTTATGAACAAACGTTGTAAGTTTATCACAGATACAAAAGAAGATTTAAATTTAGTATATAAAGAAATTATTGAAAAAGCAATTCAAAAAGATCCAGTCATATCCAGATTATCCAATCCAGTAACAGTCAAAGAATGCAAACTTTTATATTGTGTTTTAACGATAGAGGATAAAGATATTGAATTTGAGAATGGAAAACAAATCAAAAAAAATCAAGTTATTAAAAATACAAATTTAAAAAAAGCAATTCATTCTTTAATTGAAAAAGAAACTAATATATTTTTAAACAAATTAAGTTCAGCACTCTTTTTTAATGAAGTCATATTCAAATATGGCTATGTTATTGATATTCCTCTTTTAAAAACTATTGCACTTTATAATAATATTGAATTTGATGGATTTTGTCATAATATAATATCTATTATAGGAGAAAATCTCTACAGTGAAGATTTAAAAGATTTAAAAGAAAAATTAAAGAATAAAGAATTATATCAAAGTTTTGAAGAACTTTACTATTATTATTGTAAATGGCTTTATGTTTTAGAATCATTAAATTATTCCATTAAAAATATACCAATGAGCTATAAAAGTAATTTTGAAAAGGATGATAATTTATTTACCATAAAATATGAAATTAAAGATGTTAAATTAAAAGTTATTTCGTTAGGACAAGAATCCGAATTCAATCAAATAATATCTAATTTAACCAATTCGCCAGAAGCAATCTCAAGCAGTGATATTAATGATGTACAATTGTTTATAACTTATGAAAATAACTTTTTAAAGTATATTCCTGAAGAAATTATCAACAAAGAAAATTTTGCTAAAATCATGAATATAATCATTGAAACTTTCATAGATGATATTCCAATTGAAGAAATTGCATCTAAATATCATAATGTAAATGATGTTCTTCGATTAGCCGTAGTATTTTCTAATGATAATCCAGCTAACATAACGAAACGTCCAAAATTTAAATCCTTTAGTAATCTCCAAAGACGTATATTAATGGAACTATTAAATCATTGTACCAATCGATATGAAGATATTATGAGTAATAAAACAGTTTGGGTAAGATTTTGTGAAAAAGTTCATCCTAACAAATATAAATCAAAATACCCAGATTTAGTGAATGATTTATTAGGATGTTATTGTATTGTTAAAGAACCACAGAACAAAGATATTAAATACGAAAAGCGATTATATAAACTTCTTTTAGAAAAAGATGAACAATTTACACAATATATAGAAAAAATAATAAAAGTCATTAATCAACAGAATATAGAAATGGAAAATATTTTACAACAACAAATTCTTAATAATAATAATAATAGTAGGAGTAACAACAATAATAACAACAACAACAACAACAACAATTATAATAATAATAACATTTTTAGAATTGGAAAAGGAAGAACTGGGAATAAAATATTAAAAAAAATGTATTCTCAATTATTTGGATGTAAAGATCCTATTGAAATTAATGAATATGAAAATATTTTTGAATTGTTAAATAAAATCAAATTTATGCCAAAAGAAATAAAAGATTACCTTAATAATTATTTACTTAATATTTCTACTATTGTTTATACAAATGTATTAGATTTATTGGTTAATGAATTTATCAATAATAAAAATTTCTTTAAACATGAAAATAACCATTATTTATTAAAGAATGGATATAAAACACGCCATCAACATTTACAAAAATTATTAATTGAGAATATTAAAAACCTTATTCCTAAATTAAATCGAGAACTTCTTAGAGAAAGAATAAATACCGTTTCTTCAATTAATATGAGTATTAATAAAAGTTGTCGAAACTATCGACATGAACGTCAACCTTTTAATTCTAAAGTTGTTGAATATCTTAAAGGAAATCGTACTATGGAAGCTGCTCAATTGTTATCTCAACGTCCTGGTATATTCTTGAGAAGATTAGATGAATTATTAACCAAAAATAATCAGACTGATATGATTATTCAACTTTTTGAATCGATTGTTGAAAATTCCTCCGTAAAAGTACTTTTAAGTTTAAAATCCTATTTCCAACGAAGAAGAAAAATTCAGAGCATTTTACATAAAAAATATCCAAAGTACTATTTATGTTACATCCAAGGTGAAAGAGCCATTAAAAGAAGAACTTTACCAACAAATTATTAATATATGTGATAAAGCATTAATTCATAAATTTGAAGGTAAAACAAAACTAAATGGTGTTTACATTAGTCCTGAACTCACTAAAATAATGTTACCATTTGATTTAAGAAATGCCACCAAAAATACTGAGGTTTTAACCAAAGGTTCACGATACAAACTCTCTTATAAAAACATTACAGAAAAAGAAAAAGAAAAATTAATAGAGAATGCTGCAATTAAATTGAAAATAAGTCAAGATGAAGAAAAAAAATTACATATTGCTGAAAAAAGATTAGAAATTAAAATAAGAAATGAAATAAATTTCAATAAAGAAAACGTTTTAATAAACAGACTGAATATAATTAAAGAAAAAATTTTTGAAACTATAAGAAATATATTAAATCTCAAAAAAGAATTAGAAGAAAAGAAAAATTGTGTTATTGGTCAAAGTTATAAAAAAGTGAGATTGTTTGTTACAGGATATAATAATAGTATGATATTAGAATTATTTAATGATCAGTTTAAATTTGAAGGCATTTTCACTGAAAAGGATCAACAAATCAATAATTTATGGGGTATATATCAAAATTATAATCGACATAATGAGAAAAATTATGTCGATATTGATATCGAAAAAATATTGGAAAAACATGGGCGTTATATTATTATTAATCTTTTAGGAGGTCACAATTATGGCGAATTCGGATGGATGGAAATAGAATTCTTAAATTCTAGTGAACCTTTTATAGTTGCTAATATTCGTCAAAAAATCAAACTTTCCACTATCACAAATGATTATTGTCCTCTTGTGTTAGATTGTAAAACCCGAGAATTTATATGGATGGATCACTCCTTACCTATTAAATATATGAATGATTTTATAGAATATTATTGGAAGTATCAAAATCTTCAAACTCCTTATCCAAATCAATATAATTATGAGAATATAATTAGTCAAAATGAGATAACTAAAGCTAACTATCTAAAATATTCTGAAATGAATAGTAAATACAAAAAAGCACTTCTTCAATATTATACTATACCTCATCACTTAAGTATTTATGAATTGATTCGACTTCATATTCAAGCACGAGGTGGAATGGAACTTCAAAATGAAGAAGAATTAAAAGCAGGAGACACTTATTTTGCTCTTAATCAACCCTTTTTCCCTAAAGAAGATATTCAATACATTAATTGTGATCAAATTGATGTTATTCTTTCTGAATATATGGTATAAATATTAAATAAGTAAAAGAACAATTTAATTTTAATTTTATTTTTTTTTTTAAATTATTTTTATTAATAATTGTATTAATTTTTTATAAAATAATTGTATTTAATTTTTTTTTTATTTAAAAAATTATTAAAAATAAATATTATATATATATAGCTAATAAAAATATATATAAAAAATAAAAGTAAGAATAAATATATAAAATTGGCATTTATAATATTATTTCTTTTATTTAATATATTAATGGTGGATGTGTTTTTAATATTAATTTTTTTTTTACTTTTATTCCTTAAAACAAATATAACCATTAATTTGAAAATGTTAATAAATATATAAATAACTAAAAAATTATTAAAATTGTAATTTATCTATATAAACTGAAAAATTATATAATAATTTGTTAATGTAATGTGTTTATAAATATTTATATCATTAAAATCATATTTCATATTTCTTAATTCTTAAAAATATATTTTTATTATGTAATATTTTTATAAATAATAATAACATTGAGAATATATATTAATTAAATTAAATATATAATAGTAAAAAAAAAAACGAGTGAGCTTAAAATTCATTCATTAATAATATATTTTTAATCTTGTTTAGTTTTGATTATGATAGCTAATAAATGTTAAAAAAAATTAGTTACACAACAATTACACAGCAATGTTTGAAGTAATAAATATTATTTAAAAAATTCTATTAAAGCTTCAACCTTATGATTGCTTATTGTATAAAAATAGTAAATTTTAATTTTAATTCTATATTAAAAATATAAATAATTATGTTATACATCATCAATATGCTAATGAATATATTCTTTTTTTTTATATTCTATCAAAATATATTTTAATAAATTAGATATTTATAGTATGTTAATAAATTCATATTTAATAGTTATATTAATATTATTTAAATTTGGGAACAACACATAAAATTAAATGAAACAACAAAAAAAAAAAAACAGCTTTTTTTTTTCACAGCTTTATTATTTTTTTTTTATATATTAATTGAATATTTTGATACTTTTATTAGAATAAGCAATAAAACAATTATAGTAAATTTTTATATTAAAAATGATTATAAATAGAATTATTCTCAAATTATATTTGAAAGATTTATATTTTTATTAAAATAGAGTTTGCTAAATTTTATTAATGGCAAAGAAATTATTATAATTAATATCAATAATAATCTATACAATTATTTAAATTAAAAGTAACTATAATTAATAATAATAATATTTATTACTTTGATCGATTTAAATTTATAAAAAGTATATAAATAGTTATTTTCTCTATTATATTTTTTTTCTTTGTGCTATTATTTTTATTAAATAAAATTAATATGAAATAATAACATCAAAAAAAAAAAAGTATTGTATTTTCTTGATGATGTTTATATACCCAAAAATTTCTTATTATTGAAATTTTTTAAATATACCCTAAACTACCTTGAAATACAAACAACACATTTTTTAATATATGTTATAATCTTTTAAATGAAAAAATATTGAGCTAAATTAATAAATTTCTCTTAACGTGTTTGTTATTGCTTTCTCCCCACAAAGAAGCAAATATAAAAAATTAATTAAAATAAAAGAAATTTGGTACAAACTCAAGGCGGATTCCGGTTAAAATAAATTAAAAATAAAGGGATTGACTAGCGCTTGAACCAGATTTATTCTTTTTATCAACAAAAATTGGGTACAAAATTAAGGCGGATTCATTTTGAAAATGAATTGTCGTAGCGCTTAATCCTAATTTTTTAAAGAAAATAAGAAAACTTAGGTGTATCAAGAGCGGATCATTTAAAGGCATGATTGACTAGCGCTTGAGCCTTATTTTTTTATAAGATGTATGATTTTATTCTATGAAATAAAATTATACTATATATAAAGGTACCAACTCAAGGCGGATTCATTTAAAGAAAATAGTTATTTTTTGATTTTTAAAAAAATAGTTATTAAGAAATGAATTGTCGTAGCGCTTGAACCTTTAGTATATTTTGATATAATATAATGTCATATAATTAAAAAAATGTATTAATTATATATTAAAATTAGTAAAAAAGTTGAAAGTTTTAAAAGAGCGGATTAATTTATAAATTAATTGTCAAGCGCTTTTAGCTTAAACTTTTTTTTAAAAAATTATGGTACAAACTCAAGAGCGGATTTATTCGAATTTATAATAAATTGTCGTAGCGCTTGAACCATAATGAAAAAAAAAAAAAGAAATAAAAAACTTAAAAAAAAATATACTTTTATTTTCAGATTTTATTTTTATTGGAGAGTGTTTCAACAATTATAGTTTTTAAATATTATCAAAAAAGTAGTATTTGAAAGTTTCAAAATATTAGTTCTTTTCTTTTTTTATAATTAAAATAATAATTGGGATATGTAAAATTAATAATGAATAATTATTTCATTAACTTCTAATACTTTATTATTATAATGTATATTTTAATTATTTTACTTTTTTTTCAAATTTTATTTTTATTAAAAAGTGTTACAACAATTATAGTATTAAATATTATCAAAAAAGTAGTATTTGAAAGTTATAAAATATCGGTTCTTTCTTTTCTTATAATTAAAATAATAATTGAAATATGTAAAATTATGAATTATTATTTCATTAACAAGATTATACTTGGAATTTAAATAAAGTAATCATATATTTGTATATATAAAATATATATTTTATTCTTTTCATTGTTCAAAAGAATACTCAAATACTGGCAGCAATGGAAAGCATAATTTTTGTTTCCTGAAAAAATTTTATCTTTTTAAACTGAGTCTTATTGAAAGTCACGATTATTATACTAAAGTACATTTATTATGAAAATATATATTGTATTGCAACTTTTAATATATAATATTTCTTTTCCTTATATTATTATCTATAAAATATATTATATCATAATAAAAATACTCTTATAGCAATTATTATAACTTTTTTTATTCATGTTTTAATTGTTTTAAACTTTTATTATTAAATTTATCTTTAAATAATAATGAAGGTTTTAAATGATTTACTATTATTATATATGTCAAAGCTAATTTTTTATTGTAAATATTTTTGCTTAAAAACAGAATTTAATAACACATAATAAATATTCTCATTTTCATATCTTTCTTTTTTTTGTTTTAAATTTCTTTTTATTTTATTCTTTTATTAAATTATTTTTTATAATATTTATTTAATATTATATTTACTATTAAAGGATCAAGCGCTACGACAATTCAAAATATTTATATATATTTTATTTTAATTCAAATAAAATAGATAATAATTTGAATCCGCTCTTGGATTTGCTCCTTTAATTAATTATAAATTTTAGAGTATATTCTAAAATTTTTTATTATTAACATATTTAAATTTAAAAAAAAAAAGATCCAAGCGCTAGTCAATCATTTCATTATTTATATATTATTTATATATATTATTTATATATATTATTTATATATATTATTTATATAAAATGATCCGCTCTTGATTAATCTTTTCATTTTTAAATTAAAATTTTAGGTTTAAGCGCTACGACAATTCTATTATCAAAATAGAATCCGCCTTAAGTTGGTACCCAAAATTTCATTCTTTGTTACAAAAGTAAAGTTTGGTTCAAGCGCTAGTCAATTCTAGTATTTAGAGAATAATATTTAGAAAATAAATAAGAATCCGCCTTGAGTTTGTACCAAATTTCTTTCCTCATTTCTAATTTTCTTTAGTTTTTTAAATTTGAATTTGGGGAGTAAGCAATGAATAAACACATTTGAGAAATCTTGTTTTTATTTTTTATTTTAATTTATAGTTACTAAAAAGAAATAACTAAAAAAATAATTATATTAATATAATTATAATAATATATTGTATATTGTTATTGTATTTCAAGGTAGTTTTGGGTATATTTAAAAATTCTCAAATTAATGAAAATCTTAGGTATAAAAACATCATCAAGAAGATACAAAGTTACAGAGCATATAGTATATAGAATTATTATTGTTATTATTATTATTTGTATTATTGTTTTTTTTCTTTGTTTTAGTTTTGTACTTCCATCTCAATAAATCTATATCTTTTATTTTATTTTAAAATATATAAATTTAAGAAATGAAAAGTACAAAGAAAAAAATTTGCACAGAATTTCTTTCCTTTTTATATTTATTTTTAATTAATTAATTAATTAATTAATAGTTTATATAAATAAAAAATTTATTGGAATTTAATTAATATGAGCCTTTTTTTAGCATTAATTAATAAATTATAGTCGCTTTAACAAAAATTATATATTAATATCTAAATATAAACCATAAATTGATTAAAAATGATATAAAATTTATTATTTTATTTATTATCATTAATTGTATTTTAAATAATAATGTTATTTTTTATTTTATTTATTATCATTAATTGTATTTTAAATAATAATGTTATTTTTTATTTTATTTATTATCATTAATTGTATTTTAAATAATAATGTTATTTTTTATTTTATTTATTATCATTAACTGTATTTAAATAATAATGTTATTTTACTAAAAAAAAAAAAACACAACAGTTTCATAAATATTATAGTAATTCTCTCTTTATATATAAAATTTGAATTTTGAAATTAATATAATCATAATTAAATAAATATAACCTTATTTTTATATTCATTTATCTGTATAAAATGATGCTACTCATTTTTTTTATTATATATAATTATAACAAAAAATATTATATAAAAACTACTTAGCTTTTTAGATAAATATTATTTTATAATTATTTTTATTTATATTATTTGTATAATTATAATTGTTTATTTATAAAATGTTATTTTAAAAATATAGACATGGTTGGACATCACTTGATATATCAAGTGATGTACATGTATTTCGAGCGGCGAATATATTCAACGGGATATCCATCCCTTGACGAATTGTAGAAAGTTTCACTTTCTCAAATTCTTTTTGAACTGAAATTTGTCTGGTTTTGGTAAAAAAATGAGAAAAACAGAAAAAATCCTGGCTAAAAGTCTGGCAGAGGTCGAATTTCTTCTGGTTAGAAATTCTGGCTAAAATGACCAAAAATGGGGGGATAAATACTACCTCGCTTTTTAAATAAATATTATTTTATAATTATTTTTATTTATATTATTTGTATAATTATAATTGTTTATTTATAAAATGTTATTTTAAAAAGCTTCCCATTTAAAGACTAACAAACCTAATCATTTTTTACACAATCAAAAAATATAAAAATAATTAATTTTTATTTATCAATAATATAATTTGTAATAATTAAGACATCACAATATTATTTAATATATTTATTTTTCTTAAATAAATAACAAATATTATATTTGAATTTTAAACATAATTCTTGATAAGAATTTTTTTTTATTATTTTATTATCATTATTTTATTAAATATATTTTAAAAATTTTTATAATATTTATTTAATATTATATTTATTATTAAAGGATCAAGCGCTACGACAATTCAAAATATTTATATATATTTTATTTTAATTCAAATAAAATAGATAATAATTTGAATCCGCTCTTGGATTTGCTCCTTTAATTAATTATAAATTTTAGAGTATATTCTAAAATTTTTTATTATTAACATATTTAAATTTAAAAAAAAAAAGATTCAAGCGCTAGTCAATCATTTCATTATTTATATATTATTTATATATATTATTTATATATATTATTTATATATATTATTTATATAAAATGATCCGCTCTTGATTAATCTTTTCATTTTTAAATTAAAATTTTAGGTTTAAGCGCTACGACAATTCTATTATCAAAATAGAATCCGCCTTAAGTTGGTACCCAAAATTTCATTCTTTGTTACAAAAGTAAAGTTTGGTTCAAGCGCTAGTCAATTCTAGTATTTAGAGAATAATATTTAGAAAATAAATAAGAATCCGCCTTGAGTTTGTACCAAATTTCTTTCTTCATTTCTAATTTTCTTTAGTTTTTTAAATTTGAATTTGGGGAGTAAGCAATGAATAAACACATTTGAGAAATCTTGTTTTTATTTTTTATTTTAATTTATAGTTACTAAAAAGAAATAACTAAAAAAATAATTATATTAATATAATTATAATAATATATTGTATATTGTTATTGTATTTCAAGGTAGTTTTGGGTATATTTAAAAATTCTCAAATTAATGAAAATCTTAGGTATAAAAACATCATCAAGAAGATACAAAGTTACATAGCATATATTATATAGAATTATTATTGTTATTATTATTATTTGTTTTATTGTTTTTTTTTTTTTGTTTTAGTTTTGTACTTCCATCTCAATAAATCTATATCTTTTATTTTATTTTAAAATATATAAATTTAAGAAATGAAAAGTACAAAGAAAAAAATGTGCACAGAATTTCTTTCCTTTTTATACTTTTTTAATGTTATTTAGATTAAAATTTTTATTTAATTATACAAATTATAATCAATATAACCTAAAAATATAAATTAATTATGAATTTAATGTCTTTTATATAGAAATGTTAATAAATATTTTTATTTATTTTATATAACAAAGCATAATTATAACTAAAGAATTTTATAAATAATGTTTTTGAATAAATTTTTATTATATAATTAAAATTACTGAATTAAATATTTAAATTATATTTAGATTATTAATTAAAAGTTTAATAGTAATTATTAAGAACATTATATATTAAAATTATTGCTTATTACCAATATAAATAATATTTTAAAGCAAACCCTTCAATATATATATTATTATAAAATTTATTGTTGAAAAAAATGTAATTCTTATATTTTACCCATACTTAATTCAAAAATATTAAACTTTAACCTTTAAGATGGAGTAAAATTGAAAATGAAATAATAGCTTATAAAATACTAATTAAGGGTAATAACCTTTTAGATGGAGTAAAAGCGAAAATGAAATTATACCTTATAAAATACCAATTAAAGGTAATAATAGACAAGTTTTAAAACTTACAAATTACTGATTAATAAATATGTTCATTGTAATACAAAAAAATTAATACACTAAAATTAAAATTAAAAATTTTTATAGTTTAAGTTTATTTTAGTTTATAGTTTAATTTAAGTTTATTTTAGTTTAAGTTTTTTGAAGTTATGTTAGTTTTTTTAAAGCTCTACTTTAAAAAAAACTTTTTTTTGAAAGTATTATTTTTTAAGATCAACCTAAAAAAAACATACTAATAATAATTTTGAAAATTTGTTAAGTTTAATTTTAAAGTTTTCAATTAATTTTTTTCAGGATAAGAAAATAGAACTAAATTTTAATTTAAAATTAATTTGAAAAACTTCTGAAAATTTTTTTGAAAATTACTTAAAGATCTACTTTATTTATAATTTTCGATTTTGTTATTTTAGGATTAATTTATAGTTTAATTTAAGTTTTTAGGATAAGTTTATAGAACTAATTTTTATTTAAATTTCTTGATTTGATTATTATTTAAGTTTAATTTGTTTATTTTAAGTTTAATTTAAGCTGCTTTGTTTTTAGGATAAGTTTATAGAACTAATTTTTGTTTAAGTTTAATTTAAGTTGTTTTGTTTTTAGGATAAGTTTATAGAACTAATTTTTGTTTAATTTAAGTTTAAGTTGTTTTGTTTTTAGGATAAGTTTATAGAACTAATTTTTGTTTAATTTAAGTTTAAGTTGTTTTGTTTTTTAGGATAAGTTTATAGAACTAATTTTTGTTCAATTTAATTTAAGTTTAATTTAAGTTGTTTTGTTTTTTAGGATAAGTTTATAGAACTAATTTTTGTTCAATTTAATTTAAGTTTAATTTAAGTTGTTTTGTTTTTTAGGATAAGTTTATAGAACTAATTTTTGGATAAGTTTAATTTAAGTTTATAGAACTAATTTTTGGATAAGAAATAGAACTTGTTGTTTAATTATAAAAAAAATAGTCAATATATTCTTTATAAAAAAACTTCTATTAAAAGTTTTCAAATTCAAAATAATCCATAAAAATTCCATTCTAAATTTAAAATAATTTTTATTGAATTTATTTCGTCCTTTACACCTTTAATAGATTTTATTATTTAAAAATAAGGCTCAAGCGCTAGCCAACCATGCATTTAAATGATCCGCTCTTGATAAACCTCATTTTCTTTTTTCGATTCAGGTTTAAGCGCTACGACGATACATTAATATAATATATCCGCCTTAAGTTTGTACCCAAAATCTTTATATTTCAATTATAAGCAAGACTTGGTTCAAGCGCTAGTCAACCCAAGTATATTTTATGAGTCCGCCTTGAGTTTGTACCAAATTCCTTCTTTTTTAATAAGTAATGAATAAAATACATTTGATAAAATTTTATTTTACTAATTACTAAAAAATAAAATTTAAAAATTCGTTAAAAAATAATTTTTTTTTGCATTTCACGTCAGTTTTTGGTATAGAAATTTCTCATTATGATTTTGAAATTTTGTGGTATATAAACATTTTCAAGAAATAGCAAGTTTTACCATTTTTTTTTAAATTTTTATTATAATTTTTTAATAGATTATAAATAAATTTTTTTCAAATACATAAAATTTATTACTTTTTTTCCATGCTTTCATTTCTTTTATTAAAATATTCAATATTAAAATATTAGAAATGAAAGCATAATGTAAAAAAAAAAAAGCTTTTTTTTCTTTTTTATACTTTTTTTTAAAAATAAAGTGAATTAAGAAAATATATTATTTAATGTTTTTATTATTTTTAGAAATAAAGTATTATTAAATATAGTATTAATTATAAATAAATAAATTTTCAATATGATAATTAAAGTTTTATTTAATTTAAAAATAGAAAATTATCAATATTAAACTTTAAATATTAATTTTTGAAAATGAATTTTAATTTAAAAAAAATAAAAACTAAACAAAAATAGATAATTTTAATTATCTACATAAAAGGAAATTTTATCTTAATTATTTTTGATAATATAGATGTAACTTTGATTTTCTAAATATATATTAAACTATTTTAAAAAATTAAAAACTCATTTTAAAATAATATAAATAGAAATGTTTTTTTAAATAGCTATATAACAAATTATCTCCCGCCGATTCATTATTTTTCTAATATTAATACTTTGTAAGGATAATAAAAATAATTAAGAATTAATTGTTTTACTAATTTTATATTTTATAAAATATATTATAAAATATTAAACTTAACGTGTAATGCAATGTTTATCTAATACAGACTTAAGTTTTGATATTTTTTCTAATAATAAAAGAATTAAAGTTTTAGTTAATGTATTTAATTTAAAATTAGAATTTCATAATAAATTATAAAATTTATTAATTTTAACTTTGAAAATGAAAAAAAAAAAAAAAAAAAAATATGAAAATTATCTTACTATATAAAAAAACTAAATAAAAATATATATATGCTTTATGATAGTGTTTAATTATTTAATTAAAATTTATGAAATATATAATAAGATAATAAAATATATATGTCTAATCTATACATTCTATTCTAAGTAATTTAAAAATTGTTTATAGTTAACTTAATATATATAAAAAAAATATAATCATTAACTTTCATCTATAAAAATGATTCTATAGAGTTTTTACCTTCAATAATTAATTGTCTAATTATAATTAATTATTACAAAACCAAAATTATTTAATTATTTTATAAATAATATAGTAATAAGTAATAAATAATAATGCTATAGAAATGTGACATTCATTTAAATAAAGGGTAATAATAAATGTTAAACTAAAGTAATCATCTTTATTTTTGAAATTTTATTTTAAATCTAATTCTCTAACTATAAATATTATAATGAATTGTTTTTATTGAGAGTTGTTAATTTAGGTTTTATAACGATGGCAACTTTATTAATATAATTTATGATAAACATCTAATCAAATACAATACATTAAAATATATTTCAATACATTCAATCCATGTGTCATATGTTTCATATATTCTAACAATTTTAAATATTGAATATTAATATTTTTATCTGCTGCTATTAACATGTAAAAAGATATAATCAAAATTTTAAATTTAAGATATGTATATAAAATCATTAGATATACAATTCCCTCTAAATATTAAAAAAATATTATAAACATATATAATAAAAATTAAGTTTAGGAATATTTTAGTAAATAGCGTGGGTTAGGTTAGGAGTTAGGTTTTATATTTAGGATTTATTTATATTTTAATATCTTTAAAATATATCATATTATTATATATATCCTTTAAATATTTTATTTATTATTTAAAATATCATCTTTATATTTGTTAGCATTTATGGACACATGTCGTTCCAGTTTCTATCCTGGTTGTTAAGACCCCCGCTTAGCATTCATAAGGCTTCTGGTTCGACCCCCGCCATTGACAGTTCTTTAGCGATTTTCCTGTTTCAGGTTTGCGCTTAAAGTATAGGGGTTAAAGGTCAATTCAGGTAAGTATAACTATACCACCGGACTCTACCCTAAGCAGTTAATTCAGATTGGTAGTTTTCTCCGTATCAAGCGGTTTTCCCACTGAAGTTTAGAGTATATGTAGGAAGGGGTATCAATTAATTCACAGATTACTAACTATGGTCTTTGAGGGTTGTTCTCATCGTTAATCATCCTTCGCCAATAAAGGTTCAGGAGATCACTGGTGTTGGTAGCTCGGTCTTTGTGTGATAGGATCGTTAAGAGCAATAAGCCATTCCATATTAGCCCTGCCCAGAGGGATGATTGTGCCGACGTCGTTCTGATATGGCAATGTACAATAATGTACAATCACATACCATATATAACTCAGGGGGGTTAGATGAGGATATATGGAAGTCTAAAAAAAAAAAAAAAAAAAAAAATTTATGGACACATAATTTTATTTATCTATAGCATATATTTATATACACACCTGACTAACTTATAAAAATATAAACATGTATTAAAAGTGTTGTAAACGTAATGTCTACGTGCTGTAGAGATAGTTATTTTTTATTTATAGATTTTTGAACTTTTAAATTTTAATAAAAGTTTATTTTTAAAAATGTCAATAAAATTATATTACTTAATACATATTACACAATAAAAAAAACATTTTGTCAAATAAATTTTCAAAATGAAATATATATTTATATTAATATTTTTAACAACATTTATATATAAAATTAGTAAATATTTAATAATTATAAAATAATATGATTCATTTTAAAAATAATACTAAAGCTTGTATATATATATATATTTAATATTAAAAGTTGAATGCAAAAATGTCATTAATGCTATTGCATTCACATATAATACTGATTTTGAATATATAGACCTAATAAAAAAGTTTAATAGTCAAGCTGAAGAAAAAGGTTTAGATGTTGAAGTTAAATTAAATCTTTTAACAATGGCAAATGCCACACTACAAATTAACGATTATGGAACGACAATTGAAACAATGCTTAAAAAAAAAAATGGAAAATACGATATTATCTTTTATGATAATGTTTATCCAGTAAGATATGGACCATACTTAGTAGATTTAAGAACAGTGTTACCAAAAGAACATATTGATATGTATTCTTCAGGAATAGCTTCTGAAACATGTACCTATAATGATAAATGGGTTGGATTGGTAAATTTTCGTTTTTCTTTTTTGATATATAGAATAATAAAAAATATGTATTTATATATATTTAATTTAATTTACATCACATATTACTAAAATTAATGGATGTAATGAATATTAAAATATTATATTATTAATAGCCTGTTGAAGTAGACTTTAATGCCTTATATGTAAATGAAGAAATTTTAAATGAATATAATCAAGAAGTTCCCGAAACTTGGGATGATTTAATCAAAACATCTGAATATATTCTTAAAGAAGAAAAAAAGAAAAATCCTAATTCTGATTTAAAAGCATATAACGGAGCATTTGACTGTAATAATTTATAAATAATATAATGATTTTACATCAATTGAACTATTCTAAATATTTAAAATGTTTATTATGTAAATAATAATTATTAATATTTATTGTTATAAAATTAAAATAGCATCTATGGGAATGAGTTCAACATATGAGTTTATTTATTCTTTTAGAAATGAAAAAATGATCCATTTCCAGATTTATTAAGTGAAAATGCAATAAAAGCTTTAGAAAAAATAAAAGAAATGAAAGAAAGAATATCTACATGTAAGATTCATTAAAATAATAAATTAATAAATAATTACAAATTAATATGATAATAATAATATAATTAAAATGAAAAATAGATGAAGAATTTCATTCAGCTGTTGGTTATACAATTGGAAAATTAAATAGTGGAAATTCTATATTTTTAAAATATTGGAACTATATGGTAACACCAAAATATAAACAATATCGTTTACCTGGTGGAAAACCTGGAATATCTGGATCTTGTGTTGGTGGTTCAAATATTGGTATTAATTTATTTTCAAGTGAAGAAAAAAAAAAAGGTGCTGCCCTTTTTATAAAGTTTTTCACATCAAAAGAAATTCAAAAAGAATTAATAACATCATATCATGTGTTATCAGGGATAATGGATTTATATGATGATGAAGAAGTATGTGAAACTATAAATTGTGAATTAGCCAAAAGCATTCAATTTATTAATAGACCAAATAAAGATTATGATATATATTCAACATATTTTAGAGAACGTGTTTTTGAATATTTATATGGAAATAAAACTGCATCTCAAGTACTTCATGAAATTAATGATTATTCAAAAATATATAAAATATCGTTAAATGAAGATGATAATTCTTCTCTTGCTCTATTATTCATTGGAATTTTATCAGGATTAATGATGATATTTGGTTTATCACTTGCATTACTATATATTAAAAAATTTAAAAATTATTATAACTTTTTATCAAAAGATTTTTGGTTCATTTCAATATTAGGATTATGCTTAATATTAGGTGCTGGTTTTCTAGAATATGGTGATATATCAAAATTTAAATGTCAATTTAAATGGATCATGTTTTCATTTGGTATTACATTAAATTTAATACCTATTCTACATAAATTACTTGTTTGTTTCCCTGAAGAAAATAAATATTCAACATGGATTAAAAATAATAGATATATCTTTTTATTCATTTTTATTTTAATTGAATTGATTCTTGATGGACTCTCATTCATAAAACCATATGAAGTTAATTTTGTATTTAATATAAATAATGGAGATGTTAATTTCGAGAAATGTTCATTAAACGAAACATTTGGAAAATTCGTTCATATTTTATTTATTTTATATAAAGTTTTAATATTTTTAGTATTTTTATTACTTATATTCATTGAATGGAATATTAAAGAAATCCATTATGAAATTAGAAATTTATGTGGAGCAATTTGTTTAGATATTCTTGATTCAGTTTTTTTAATAATCACTGAAACATTAAACATCAATAATTATATTGTTTCCTTTTTATTAAATGAAATTACTTATATAATGTTTTCATTATCAAATTATTGTTTAATCTATGGATATAGATTATTTTTACATTTTACTCAAAAAAGTATAGATGAAAAACTCATGAATATTAAAAATTATGAGAATTCTACTCAAATTAAAAATCCGAATCAATTAGATACTAAAGACTCTAAAGCTTCTAATAAAATTACTAAAAGAATTATTGAATATCATCAAAAAACAAGTTTAAATGATGTTTCATATACATCAACAAGTTCAGAGTTTGCTAAAAGTAATAGATATGATAGCTATAGTTTTAATAAGGCAAATTGAAAATAATTATTTAACATGTAATATATATTAGTTTATAAACTAAGAAACCAAATAAATGTATTATTAGAATATAACACCCATTTATATATATAATTTATTAATATATAAATATATTGAATTAATTCCTTTTATTAATCTAATATTTATAAATAATAAATATTTATTTGAATTGGTTTTACGATTATATATTTTTTTATTATATATAAATTGCTAACTCTATTTATATTAAAATCTTTAAAATCTTATATTATTTGATAAATTTTTTTAAAGTTATTATATTGATATATTTAAAAGTAAAATAAGTATATAATTCTTTTTTAATAGTTAAAATATAAAAATAAAAAAATAAAATAAAGCTATATGAAATTATTAAATTTTAAAGTAATACTAATAAAAGAAAAAAAAATCATTAATGAAATATATATATATATTGATATTTTTAACAACACTTTTATATAAAATAAGTAAATAGACAATACTTATGAAATAGTACATTTTTCTATATAATAAAATTCATATTAAATATTAATATCTATATGTTTAAATATATATATCTATAATAAAACTGAAAAGCTAAATGTAAGAATATTGTTAATATTATTGCATTCACATATAGTAATGATTTTGAATATACAGATTTAATAAAAAAGTTTAATAGTCAAGCTGAAGAAAAAGGTTTAGATGTTGAAGTTAAATTAAATCTTTTAACATTAGCAAATGCTACTCAATTTATAAACGATTATGGAACGACAATTGAAACAATGCTTAAAAAGAAAGAAGGAAAATATGATGTAATATTTTATGATAATGTATACCCGATAAGATTTGGACCATATTTAGTAGATTTAAGAACAGTGTTACCAAAAGAACATATTGATATGTATTCTTCAGGAATAGCTTCTGAAACATGTACCTATAATGATAAATGGGTTGGATTGGTAAATATTCGTTTTTCTTTTTTGATACATAAAATAATAATATATATATATTTATATATAGTTAATTTAATTTACATCACATATTATTAAAATTAATGGATATAATGGATATTAAAATATTATATTATTAATAGCCTGTTGAAGTAGACTTTAATGTCTTATATGTAAATGAAGAAATACTAAAAGAATATAATCAAGAAGTTCCAACAACATGGAATGAATTAATCGATACAGCTGAATATATTCTTAAAGAGGATAGAAAAAAAAATCCTAATTCTGATTTATCAGCATATAATGGATTATTTGATAGTAAGTATTATATATAAATAAATTATGATATTATTAATATTTAATATTAATTATATATTTTATAACTTTAAAAGTATCATCAGGAATGTGTTCTATATACGAAATAATGTATTCATTTAGAAATCAAAAAAATGATCCATTTCCAGATTTATTAAGTGAAAATGCAATAAAAGCTTTAGAAAAAATAAAAGAAATAAAAGAAAGAATATCTTCTGGTAAGGTTTCTTAAAACAATAAATTATGAATAATTATAAAATAATAACATATTTAAAATATAAAATAGATGAAGAATTCCAGTCTGTTATTCCTTATACAATTAATAAATTAATGAATGGAAGATCTATATTTTTAAAATATTGGAATAATATATACTCAATGAAATATAAACAACATTATTTACCTGGTGGAAAATCTGGAATATCTGGATCTTGTGTTGGTGGTTCAAATATTGGTATTAATTTATTTTCAAGTGAAGAAAAAAAAAAAGGTGCCGCCCTTTTTATTGAATATTTAACATCGAAAGAAACTCAAAAAGAATTAATGGCATCGTCTAATATAGCAACAGGAATAATGGAACTATATGATGATGAAGAAGTATGCAAAATTGTGGATTGTGAATTAGTTAAGAATATTCAATTTATTAATAGACCAACACATGTTAATAAAGATTATGATGAATATTCAGCATTTTTTAGAGAACGTGTTTTTGAATATTTATATGGAAATAAAACTGCATCTCAAGTACTTCATGAAATTAATGATTATTCAAAAATATATAAAATATCGTTAGATGAAGATGATAATTCTTCTCTTGCTCTATTATTCATTGGAATTTTATCAGGATTAATGATGATATTTGGTTTATCACTTGTATTACTTTATATTAAAAAATTTAAAAAATACTATAACTTTTTATCAAAAGATTTTTGGTTCATTTCAATATTAGGATTATGCTTAATATTAGGTGCTGGTTTTCTAGAATATGGTGATATATCGAAATTTAAATGTCAATTTAAATGGATTATGGTTACATTTGGTATTACACTAAATTTAATACCTATTCTACATAAATTATTTGTTTATTTCCCAGAAGAAAATAAATATTCAACATGGATTAAAAATAATAGATATATCTTTTTATTCATTTTTATTTTAATTGAATTGATTCTTGATGGACTCTCATTCATAAAACCATATGAAGTTAATTTTGTATTTAATATAAATAATGGAGATGTTAATTTCGAGATATGTTCATTAAACGAAACATTTGGAAAATTTGTTCATATTTTATTTATTTTATATAAAGTTTTAATATTTTTAGTATTTTTATTACTTATATTCATTGAATGGAATATTAAAGAAATCCATTATGAAATTATAAATTTATGTGGAGCAATTTGTTTAGATATTCTTGATTCAATTTTTTTAATAATCACTGAAACATTAAACATCAATAATTATATTGTTTCCTTTTTATTAAATGAAATTATTTATATAATGTTTTCATTATCAAATTATTGTTTAATCTATGGATATAAATTATTTTTATATTTCATTTTAAAAAATAAAGAAGATAACTTTTTAAGTGGTAGCATTAATAAATTAAATGATAGTTCAATTTCATATAAAAATAAGAATATACAATCTGATTCAAGAAATTCCATGAATACAAAAAGTAAAATGGGTATAACTGCCAAAATTATTGAATATCACAAGAAAACAAGTATAAACGGAAATGTAGGCAAACAAACAATTATAACAGCACCTACAACAGATTCTGCGATGGTTAGAAGTAGCAAATTTGATAACGGATATATATAGAATAAAATTAATAATTATTTAGTATATATAAATGTATTGTTAAATAAATTTATAAAAATTTTTTAATTATGATTATAAAAATATATATCAATTTATTTCATAATAATAAAAATAACAAAATATATAACTTCTGTTTTTTTATCCATTTAAAAAAGTGAAAATAATTAAATAAATTATTAAGTTTTTATAATTTTACATACTTAATTATAATAAATATTTAATATCTATAAATATAATATAAAGTATAAGACTCTTTTGTCATATATTTATCCACCTAAATAATAATAAATAATAATTTACACAAATTGTAAAAAAAATAATTATAAAATTTATGTTTTCTTTTATTTTATAAAAATATTACAAAATTGAAATCTATATTTACTTTAATCTTTAATATACTGTAACATATAATTATTTATATGATTACACTTATTAATAAAAATATAAAAATATATTATAGAAATAAATATTATAATAAGCTTTATCCATTAATTAATATTTAAAGAATATTATTTTAAAATAAAAATTTATCTAAATTAAGCTTTATATAATATACAATTGTTAGAATTATTTTAATATAAAGTTTAATATTAATTTATAACATATAATAAAGTTTATTTATGATAAATATAAAATAGACAATAATAACGGATTAAAGTTATACTATAAAAAATGGCTGATAATATTACTAAAACGTATATAAATATTAAATATTCTTAAAACATGTGAATTATTAAATTATTAATAGGTAAAGTTTATTAGTTTATGATTTTTTTCTTAACTACAAAGTGCATTTCTACCATCAATCAGAGTTAGTCCCAATGGTGGTTCTTAGAGAAATGTTAACTCCTTCCTATTGCTAGGTGGTTGTGACCTCCCAGTCTGTCTAGTTTATGGTATTATAACAATTTTAATAAGATTCAATAGTTAATTATTAATTTCCATTTACAATATAAAACCATTCAACTTAAAAATTTATACTATTAAGGAAAAAATAAAAAACCAACAATCTTTTTTGGTACGGGCTAAAAACGTCACCAAGAAAAAGTATTGTTTATTATATTACAAAAATTATATCCTATAAACATCGGTGAGGAAATGAAAGATTTATCTATATATATAATAAATTATCATAACGCATAAAAGTATATAAAGGTATATTTTATAAATTAATAAATATATTCTATGTATTTTTTTTCATTATAGTAATAAAAATATATTTATAATTGACTAAGATTATATCAATTACTTGAATATTTAATTAATAATTATTAACAGTCATTATTTTATTACTATAATACCTATAACACTTTGTTTTATCTTTATTAAATATATCCCATAAGTTTTTTATTCTTTAATGTAATAAATTTGTAGCTAAAAATAATATATATATATATATAATATTTAAAAGTTAAATAAAATAAATATCTCATATTAAATTATATTAACTTTAAGTTAGAATATATTTTATATATTTTAAATAGAATAGTTTTCTTCCAATTACATTATAATATATTTTTTTTTATATATTCACACAAATAAAATAATAATGATAACTTATTTATTATACTAAATAACTTGAATATATAAAATAATATTAATAATAAGATGTATATAAAAATATTATGTTTATAATTGGAAAAGCTCAGCTATTTTATTTATTTACATCAATTTTTTTTTCTATATGGGTGTAATATAAAATAGACAGTTAAAGTTTATTAAAACTTTAATTTTCCTTTTTTCCACTATTATTTATATCATTTTAAAACTGATATAACATATGACTTTTACAATATGCTATGATAATATAAAAACTAGAGGATATAAAATCAATGAAAAATTTAAAACTTTAAATATATAAACTTTATTCAATAATTTTAGAATTTTAATAGATAATTTCTATAATATCTATTTTATTTTATATATTATAATAATAATATTTAATATTGATATAGAAACTAATTTTTTAAAATACAGAATAAAATTATTTTTTTTTAAATATTATAAAATTTATTTATTTTTACTTAAATAGAAAACATAAATTTATTTTATTTAAATTATAAAAAATATAAAATTATTTACATGGGTTATGAGTATTTCTTTTATATTTAATATTTTAAGTTTTTTTATATTTTTATCATTCATTAGTAAATATTATAATGCTTTATAATAGTTTTACAAATATTTAATTAATAATAATTAAACAATTACAAACCTAGTTGTAATTATGAAAAGATATTTAATATATTTTTATTTTACTCGTTACTTAATAGTCAAATAACAACATATTTAATAATGGCCTTTAAACTTAATAATAAAATTGTAATGTTTTTTATTTTTAATTATTGTAAATTAAATCACTCAATCTAAATTAAAAAATTATGCGAATTATTAAGGAAAATATTAAATACAAAAAATTCTTTGATATGGGCTATAAACTTCACCAAAAAGGCATAAATGATTTTAATAGTAATTATAAACACTCTAAATATCCTTTTAATTTTTTTTTTTTTTTAACTTCCGAGTGCATTTCTCCCATCAATTGAAGTTAGTCCCAATGGTGGTTCTTAGAGAAACGTTGGCTCATTCCTATTGCTAGGTGGTTGTGACCCTCCTGGTCTGTCATACTGTTTCTTCAGCTTCGACGCTCACTTAATCCATGTACATTAGATGCATGTCGTTGTACGATATTTCACAACTACAATGCTAAGCCTCTTATAGTCAATTTGATCACGTGTCAACCGCCCCCTAATGTTTACACTTAAATTGATTAAGGAATATTATGTGTTTTTGGCATAGCCTAAATCACCACTTATTAAGTTCTAATTTGGAATGTACCATGTACACTAGACCCTCTCAGGCCGGCTAGACGAGTGTTATTATCATAGTAGTAAATTAGAAAGTTCATTTATACTTACCTGAATATCATAACCCAACCCATGGCAAACCCAGTGGGAAAATCCACAGGCACTGACATCTGCGGGGTCGAACCAGAAGCCTTATGTATGCTAAGGAAACGCCTTAACAACCAGGATAAAAACTGGAACGACAAATATCTGATACGCTACTCACATAAAAACGTAATAAAAACTAGCCGAATAAACACGACTTAACCCATAGCGACTTATAATAAAAATAAAAGATAATAACCCTTAAAAATGAATAAATAATAATTTTATGGAAATATAACCCTTTCTTTTAAATAAATAATATTCTCTTTATTAAATAATAAATTATGAATAAAAACGACTTAATAGAGATAATAATAAAATAAATTATTAAATAAAATAAAACGACTCAATCCAAAAATGTATTAAAATAATAAAATAATAATAAGTAAATAAAAATGAATAAATAAACTAAAAAAATAAAATGATATACATTAAATTATTAATTCTAGTGTTTTATCCAAGTGTTCTTTAGAAATTCTTTCAAACTTATATATATAAATTAACAAATAAATAACTGAGTAATTATTACTAAAAGTGATTAATTTAAAGCCTGGAAATAGAACAATAATAACAATTTCAAAGATAAAATACAGAACTCTTTTATGTTTCTGTATAAAATGAGTGTTTATAATAATTGATACTTTTAATATTTTAATTTCATTTTAATTTTATTTTAATATTATTTTAATTTTAAATTTTAATTATTTTATTCAAGGTATTATACATTTAATGATAGTCAATGATAATTTATAATAATTTTTCTAAATTTAAACATTTTGAAGTAATAAGAAAATCAAATAAGTAATATTCTATAATATTTTATAATACTAAGACATAATTTTAATTTATTCTTTTAATTTTAATAAATAATAACAATAGTAATAATAACATTTAATAGTTAAAAATAATAATACATGTAATAAATGAAAATGTATAAAAGGAAGATAAAATTCTTCTTTATAAAGGGGGGACAATAAATAGACAATAAATAAATTATAAATATAATAAAGAGATAATTTAAACATAATAAAAAGAGTTTATTTTCGAGTTTTTGAGTGATTTATTTGTTAATTATAAAACATATTTTATTTTATTTTAAATTTATTGTTTCATCATAAATATTAGAATTTATTATTTATTAAAAATATTATATTATTCAAAAATATATCGGTCAACGCATCATATCTGATAACGGATTGGTAGTTATATTACAACTTTTTAAACTACTTATTCGTTACCTTATATTGTTTTATCTCGACAGCTATTGTACGAGCTTTAACAATATCTACTTGTTTTATTATTTATTTTAATTTATTTTATAATATTTTATAATATTTATAGTTTTATTATTTAATAATATTTATATAGAATAATAACACCAGATTTATTCTATAAAATATTATTTATTATTAACACAATAATTACAAACTAGACAAGTTTAATTTCGTTTTTATATTTTCTTTTATTTATTGTTTTTATACTCTTTTTTAACAATAATTTTTATTATATAAAAACTTATTTTTGTCTTTTAATTATTATTATGTATTATTTAACTAACTATATTAACTATTATTAAAAATTCAACTTCTTATTAATATGTTAAGTCTTCCCATTTTCTACTAAAAATTATTATTATTCTTTATATTAAAAATTATTTTTATAATTTAACCCAATCAAATATATAAATTTATAAAATATTTGATTTTATGTAAATTATATTTTTATGCTAAACTATATAAAATTATTTAATAATTATTTTTATAATAAAACGTTCTACAAATATCAAATTTATAATATATTTATAATTATTATTTATCAAGATTTCCTCCCCTAAGATACAACTTAGTGGTAGCTGATAAAAATATTCATAAATAATAATAAACATATGAATTTTTTGATATTTTCATATTAAATATTTAAAAATTAAAATATTTTTTTTTTTTTTTTTTTTTTTTTATATATAAATTAAAAATAATATAAAATAAGGTTTATAAAAAAAATGATGAAAAATTTAAAAATTTTTTATTAATAAAATTTTTTTTTCAAAAGGTAAAAAAAATAAAAAAAAAATGAGACAAAATTCGTCTTCAGCATTTTAATGTGTGTTTTTCTTGATTTTTTTTAATATAATGGTCGTTATTTTTTATATGTTTTTATAGAGAGGACAAATAGGGCTTCACATTTTTAATATGGACATTACGTTCTAGTATTTTATGCGTGTCCAGTGTCTCTAAAACTAAAGTGTTGAATTTTGATACTTTCTTTACTTTAAATGGTCCCAAAAAGAATGGATCTAATTTTTTTCTACCTATATATCTTACCAGCACTAGATCATCTGGCTTGTACCGGTGTTGCATAGACTTTGCTGTTTCATTTCTTTGGAGCCAATAGTCGTGAGCTTGCTTGATATTTTCAGTAGCTTCTTGTACCCAATTCTGGTGTCTGACAAAACGTCTGAAATTGTATTCTTCGTCAGACTCGTCCTTTTCTTTTGGAATATCTGGTAGTAACACACTAAGAGGCCATAAATCTTTTCTTCCATATAAAAGTTCAAAACTACTAAACCCTGTAACTTTCGAACGAGACGTACGCAGAGCCCATAGGGTTGCCGGAAGTATTTCGTCCCAATTTTCTTGATTTTTACATAAATGTCGAAGTATTTTTATTATTTCTCTATTTCTGTTTTCAACTTGTCCATTAGCTTCAGGGTGATGTGGTGCAACGAATTGAACCCAGGAACCATATAAGTCTATCATTGTTTTTGTTATATCCGAAGTGAACTGACTTCCATTATCTGTGACAATTATTTCTGGGACACCATGTCTTGCAAAGACGTCTTTTAGGAAATAAATAACGTCTTGACTTTCAATTTTCTTTAAGGGAGCGGCTTCAACCCATTTAGTAGTATAGTCTACTAAAACAATAATATATAAATTTCCTTTATCTGTTAATGGTAGTGGTCCAACTATATCCAAACCAACTCTGACGAAAGGTCTTTCAACTGGACTTGAAATATTAGACAGATTTTTAGGAATAGGTTTTGGACGATAGCATTGACATTCTAAACATGTTTTAACGACTTTATTTACGTCGTTCCACATTCCTGGCCAATAATATATTTCTTTTAATCTGGAAAGTGTTTTTTCAACACCTTCATGGCCGACAAGATGAGCCTTACGAATCAAGGAGAATTTTAAAGAGTCATCTTCAATAACTTTTAAATAATTTCCAGATTTAGAGCGGTAAACAAGGGTACCATTTAAAAATGAATAGTTCTTCTTAACATATTCAATAATTTTGGGTGGAGCAAAGGTGGAAATGTTATCTTCTTTGTCTTCTAAAATAGAATGAATAGAATTAATATTTAAATTTTGCGAAGAGGGCATACGAGACAAAGCATCAGCAAAAACATTATTTTTACCTTTTTCATAAATAATGTCAACTCTAAATTCATTAAACTTAGCTATCCATCTAATATGTCTATCATTAGAAGGAATACTTGAATTAAAGAAGCCTACAAGTGGCTTATGGTCAGTGTACACTTTAACAACAAAAGGAGAAGCTGCAATATAGGAGCGGAATTTATTCAAAGCGAATAAAATAGCAATACCTTCTTTTTCAGTAACAGAATAACGCGTTTCAGCATCTTTAAGACATCTACTAACACAATAAATAGGAAATTCAATATCATAAGAGTCAGAAAGCTGAAGAAGAACAGCACCAACAGCATAAGAAGATGCGTCAGTACGAATAATGAACTGTTTATTAGGGTCGGGATATTTTAAAATACTAGAAGAACAAATAAAAGAACGAAGTGTATAAAAGGCATCAGAATGGATATCTAACCAAATAAAACTAGCTTTAGGACTTGTTAGTTTATATAAACAACTTGAAATAGCAGCAAAGTTAGGAATAAATTTTCTATAGTAGCTAACTAAGCCAAGGAAAGACCTAAGTTGAGTGACGTTTTTAGGAGTGTTCCAAGAAGCTATAGCAAGAACTTTAGAAGGCATAGGTTTAATACCATCTGCAGTAAGTACGTGACCAAGAACTTCGACGGAGTTTTTGCAAAAAGAACACTTATCAATATTAATAGAGAATTTATGTTCTCTTAGGATAATAAAAAGTTTTTCAAGGTCCTTTAAATGTTGTTTAAAGTTAGGAGAATAAACTAAAATATCATCCATGTAAACAAATAGACAAGTACCGATAAGAGGCATAAGAATACGGTTCATTTCACGTTGGAAGGATGCGGGTGCATTAGTTAACCCGAATGGCATAACCTTAAAGTTAAAATTACCAAACTTAGTAGTGAATGCTGTCTTTTCGATATCTTTGCTATTCATTGGAATTTGATGAAAACCAGAAAAAAGGTCAATAGCAGAGAAATATTTTGCGCCATGAACAGATTCTAGTAGTTCATCAATAAATGGTAGAGCATACGCGTCTTTAATAGTAATTTGATTTAATTTTCTATAATCGACACACATACGCCATTTACCATTTTTCTTTTTCACCATAACAACAGGGAATGACCATGGTGAATGGGAAGGTTCAATGAGACCGTGTTTCAATAGTTTCGAAATCTCTTCTTTTAATGCTTGGGATTGAGCAAGAGATATCTTATAAGGTCTCAGTTTAATGGGTTTGGTGGATGTTAATTCAATAGAATGAGGTTCAGCATCAGCAACTGAAACATCATCAATGGAATCGATTAAAACATCCCTATAATTTTTTATTAAAGAATGAAGTTGAATTTGTTCATCCTTTGAGATAATATTATCAATATCAGAAATATCTTTTAAGGAATTAATATTATTCATAATAGTAATATGATATAATTTATTTCCTTGCGATATGGAATCTGATGGTTGAGCAACCATAATAGAGGATCCATCAGTTTTCATATATAAAGCGTCGTCATCAGGATCTATATATAGCCTATGATCCTTTTGTGACTGGCGCCCAAGTATGATATCATAGCAGGAATCTTCGTCTTCTAGGATCCAGAAGGTAGTACTTATTTTAAGCTTATCAAAACGAAGAACGAGACTTACTGCTTGATTAGTGGAGATGACTTGTTGGCTAGCTAGCTTGAAGAATGTTCTTTTAAAGTATTTAATTTTATGTTTCTTTGATATAATATCAAAGAAGGACTTAGTAATCACGTTGACATCAGAGCCTGTATCCACTAACACTCTTACAATATTGTTGTCAACAGAACCTATAACAGAAGCGATATTGACTTTATTAATGACGTTAATCTCATTACTAACATCAATGTTGTCGACACTATTGTTAACATTATTGTTATTATCATCACCATCGACATCACCTTCGTTGATAATATTAATAAATGAACTAATATCATCATCATCAAGATCCAAATTTTGAATGGCGTTTATTTTTCTAACGTCATTAGGATCAAGTTTTAAGCCTTTCGCACAAAGTCTTCTAATGATAGGGCTAACAGCAAAGAGTTGTGCAAAGGTAATACCAGCATTGGTATTATTGAGAGCATCATATACATCATACTCCTTATTTTTGCCAAGCATAATAATAGAACGTAAGAAGTCGTAATAGTTTCCTTTCAGCGACTTCTTACTTCCAATAACTTCTTCCTCTATATCATCTTGATTACTAGAGATATCCGGACCAGTTCTCCTTTTGTTTCTGGCTTCTTTATTTTTCTTCTTGGCAGAAGAGATATTCTTGTCTGCAATTACCGAGGGGTCTAGGATGTCCATGCGGGAAGTAGTGGTATGAAAATTTGAATTTTTCTCGTTTTGAATTTCTTGCTGTTCTTTCATCTGAGTGGCCTTTGTGTGTATTGGCAAGGGGTTTTCTCGAAGTTTCTTTTTCTTCGACTGAGTCACGTGATCCTCATCTTCACTTTCATCACTTTCTTCAGAACTTTTCCTCTTGAATGCGTAAATAAGGTTTTCGATGTCCTTATCATCGATTGTATTTGTCACGTGATTTTGTGTAACATCATCCTTATCTATGTCTTTGATTGGATCATCCACCAAAGGGTCAGAGAATTTTTCTTCAGAATTTGAAAATTTTTCTGTTTTATGTGAGTCACGTGTTTCATCAACATAAACTTGCTCGTTTATGTTATTGATATTGTGGGTTTGGTTATTATCAATTTTGGAGTTAGAAGGGGAAGATTGAGAACTTCCCCCATTTAATTTAAATGGTTTTGGGAAAGGAGAGTAGCAATAAACTTATTCATATCTGACATTTCATTAGGGCAAAAACGAGCATCATGTCCTCTCTGATTACAGCGGTGACAGACATGAATTTTCATCTGGGCAAAACTCTTGGTCAGAGCCTCTAGATCGGATTCCTTAACGTCTTTTGTACCTCCTTGATTTTTATTGTTATTACTACTACTACTGTTATTATTACTATTATTATTATTATAAGGCGATTTTTCATTGTTGGTAGTAGTTCTTTTCTTAAAGGAGCTATTGCTTTTGTTTCTTTTATAGTTATAGTCGGTTTCGTCATCACTTTCATAAGCTGAGATGGTTTCTTCTGCTGTGATGGCGATTCTCATAGCGTCCTTTAAGGTTTTTGGTTGTTTATTAATAAGAGAATTCATAATGGGAGTTCTCCTATTAAAGGCTTTAATGTAAAGGAAAACAAGTCTTTCTTCAGAAGGCTTATCCCTTTCTTTAATTTCTTTCAAGAGGTCATTGAAGGAACGATTGAATTCTCTAACTGAACTCTTGTTTATTTTAATTTTTTCTAGTTTATTGAGGTTCTTATTGGAAGTTTTATCATCCTCAAATAAGTTAGATATTTTATTGATAAATTCATTATAAGATAGGGATCTATCTTCATAATAAATATCGCTACAAAGATCCTTAGTTTTGTCCGAAGTAGCGATTAGAGCAACTCTTTTTTTTTCTTTTTCAGAAAGGTTTAAGTCCTCCAAGATATCTTCGAGTTCCATCTTCCATCTAAAGAACTTGGTAGTTTTCTTTCCGAGAGGGCTTATTTCTTTGGCCATACTTGCGGCTCTTTCAAAGTTATTCTTATCTTCGGACATATTTATTAATTTAATTAAATAAATATGCTATATATATAAGTAAACAGGAATTTTATATTTTCGGCTATCCCACGGGACGACTGAGGTTCTCCACCACTTGATAACGGATTGGTAGTTATATTACAACTTTTTAAACTACTTATTCGTTACCTTATATTGTTTTATCTCGACAGCTATTGTACGAGCTTTAACAATATCTACTTGTTTTATTATTTATTTTAATTTATTTTATAATATTTTATAATATTTATAGTTTTATTATTTAATAATATTTATATAGAATAATAACACCAGATTTATTCTATAAAATATTATTTATTATTAACACAATAATTACAAACTAGACAAGTTTAATTTCGTTTTTATATTTTCTTTTATTTATTGTTTTTATACTCTTTTTTAACAATAATTTTTATTATATAAAAACTTATTTTTGTCTTTTAATTATTATTATGTATTATTTAACTAACTATATTAACTATTATTAAAAATTCAACTTCTTATTAATATGTTAAGTCTTCCCATTTTCTACTAAAAATTATTATTATTCTTTATATTAAAAATTATTTTTATAATTTAACCCAATCAAATATATAAATTTATAAAATATTTGATTTTATGTAAATTATATTTTTATGCTAAACTATATAAAATTATTTAATAATTATTTTTATAATAAAACGTTCTACAAATATCAAATTTATAATATATTTATAATTATTATTTATCATATCCTTTTAAAGTAAAATATAAATTATAATATATATAAAGGTATATTTTATAATTTAATAAATTATATTCTATATTATTATCTTTTTCTGGATGAATTTCTTTTATTTTTCATTTCAACATTATATTATAATTCATTCAAATTTATTTCATCATTTAAAAAATTAAATTATATAATAAAAAGTATATATTAACTATATTTATATTCATTATATAATAACTCATTAATATAAAATGTATAATATATACATTCTAAATAAAGAATAAAACTTTAAGTATTAATAAAAATAGAATTATCAGAATTGTAAAAATATAGAAATTCTAAATTCTAATTTTAAAAAAAATATCAATTTTTTATAAAAATTGAAAGAGAAACTTATAAAGAATTCTTTAATGAAATTTAAAAATGAAATATACATTTATACTAATATTTATAACAACACTTATATATAAAATCAGTAAAAATTTAATATATAATATTATTTGTTTTATAATAATATATACTGAAATTTTTATACAAAAATTTATAAATATATAATATATATTCGAAATTAAATAGTTGAATGCAAAAATGTCATTAATGCTATTGCATTCTCTTATAGTACTGATTTTAAATATGCACCTATGATAGATAAATTTAATAGTTTGTCTGAAGAAAAAGGATTAGATGTTGAAGTTAAATTAAATCTTTTAACATTAGCAAATGCTACCCAACTTATAAACGATTATGGAACGACAATTGAAACAATGCTTAAAAAAAAAAATGGAAAATACGATATTATCTTTTATGATAATGTTTATCCAGTAAGATATGGACCATACTTAGTAGATTTAAGAACAGTGTTACCAAAAGAACATATTGATATGTATTCTTCAGGAATAGCTTCTGAAACATGTACCTATAATGATAAATGGGTTGGATTGGTAAATTTTCGTTTTTCTTTTTTGATATATAGAATAATAAAAAATATGTATTTATATATATTTAATTTAATTTACATCACATATTACTAAAATTAATGGATGTAATGAATATTAAAATATTATATTATTAATAGCCTGTTGAAGTAGACTTTAATGCCTTATATGTAAATGAAGAAATTTTAAATGAATATAATCAAGAAGTTCCCGAAACTTGGGATGATTTAATCAAAACATCTGAATATATTCTTAAAGAAGAAAAAAAAAAAATCCTAATTCTGATTTAACAGCATATAATGGATTAATTGATAGTAATTATTAGTTATAAATAATATGTATATGCTTTAATATTATTTATGTAAATAATGTTTATTTTGAAATTAAAATAGAATCTATGGGAATGAGCTCAATTTATGAAATAATATACTCTTTTAGAAATGAAAAAAATGATCCATTTCCAGATTTATTAAGTGAAAATGCAATAAAAGCTTTAGAAAAAATAAAAGAAATAAAAGAAAGAATATCTTCTGGTAAATTATATTAAAATTAAAAATTTTATAGTAATAATGATATAAAAATAATAGCATAGCATTAATACGAATAAAATGAAATATAGATGAAGAATTCCAATCTGTTATTCCTTATACAATGGCAAAATTTTCAAGTGGAAGATCAATATTTTTAAAATATTGGGATACTATAAAAACAACAAAATATACTCGATATCGTTTACCTGGTGGAAAATCTGGAATATCTGGATCTTGTGTTGGTGGTTCAAATATCGGTATTAATTCATTCTCAAGTGAAAAAAATATTGCTGATGCTGCTGTTTTTATTAAATTCATAACATCAAAAGAAACTCAAAAAGAATCACAAATATTATATGATATATCATCAGGAATAATGGATTTATACAATGATAAAGAAGTTTGTGAAGTTGTAAATTGTAAAGTATATAAAAATATTCAATACATTACTAAACCAAAAAAAGATTATGATGCTTATGCTGCATTTTTTACAGAACATGCTTTAAAATTCATATATGGAAATAAAACTGCATCTCAAGTACTTCATGAAATTAATGATTATTCAAAAATATATAAAATATCGTTAAATGAAGATGATAATTCTTCTCTTGCTCTATTATTCATTGGAATTTTATCAGGATTAATGATGATATTTAGTTCATCACTTGTATTACTTTATATTAAAAAATTTAAAAAATACTATAACTTTTTATCAAAAGATTTTTGGTTCATTTCAATATTAGGATTATGCTTAATATTAGGTGCTGGTTTTCTAGAATATGGTGATATATCGAAATTTAAATGTCAATTTAAATGGATTATGGTTACATTTGGTATTTCATTAAATTTAATACCTATTCTACATAAATTACTTGTTTGTTTCCCTGAAGAAAATAAATATTCAACATGGATTAAAAATAATAGATATATCTTTTTATTCATTTTTATTTTAATTGAATTAATTCTTGATGGACTCTCATTCATAAAACCATATGAAGTTAATTTTGTATTCAATATAAATAATGGAGATGTTAATTTCGAGAAATGTTCATTAAACGAAACATTTGGAAAATTCGTTCATATTTTATTTATTTTATATAAAGTTTTAATATTTTTAGTATTTTTATTACTTATATTCATTGAATGGAATATTAAAGAAATCCATTATGAAATTAGAAATTTATGTGGAGCAATTTGTTTAGATATTCTTGATTCAGTTTTTTTAATAATCACTGAAACATTAAACATCAATAATTATATTGTTTCCTTTTTATTAAATGAAATTACTTATATAATGTTTTCATTATCAAATTATTGTTTAATCTATGGATATAGATTATTTTTACATTTTACTCAAAAAAGTATAGATGAAAAACTCATGAATATTAAAAATTATGAGAATTCTACTCAAATTAAAAATCCGAATCAATTAGATACTAAAGACTCTAAAGCTTCTAATAAAATTACTAAAAGAATTATTGAATATCATCAAAAAACAAGTTTAAATGATGTTTCATATACATCAACAAGTTCAGAGTTTGCTAAAAGTAATAGATATGATAGCTATAGTTTTAATAAGGCAAATTGAAAATAATTATTTAACATGTAATATATATTAGTTTATAAACTAAGAAACCAAATAAATGTATTATTAGAATATAACACCCATTTATATATATAATTTATTAATATATAAATATATTGAATTAATTCCTTTTATTAATCTAATATTTATAAATAATAAATATTTATTTGAATTGGTTTTACGATTATATATTTTTTTATTATATATAAATTGCTAACTCTATTTATATTAAAATCTTTAAAATCTTATATTATTTGATAAATTTTTTTAAAGTTATTATATTGATATATTTAAAAGTAAAATAAGTATATAATTCTTTTTTAATAGTTAAAATATAAAAATAAAAAAATAAAATAAAGCTATATGAAATTATTAAATTTTAAAGTAATACTAATAAAAGAAAAAAAAATCATTAATGAAATATATATATATATTGATATTTTTAACAACACTTTTATATAAAATAAGTAAATAGACAATACTTATGAAATAGTACATTTTTCTATATAATAAAATTCATATTAAATATTAATATCTATATGTTTAAATATATATATCTATAATAAAACTGAAAAGCTAAATGTAAGAATATTGTTAATATTATTGCATTCACATATAGTAATGATTTTGAATATACAGATTTAATAAAAAAGTTTAATAGTCAAGCTGAAGAAAAAGGTTTAGATGTTGAAGTTAAATTAAATCTTTTAACATTAGCAAATGCTACTCAATTTATAAACGATTATGGAACGACAATTGAAACAATGCTTAAAAAGAAAGAAGGAAAATATGATGTAATATTTTATGATAATGTATACCCGATAAGATTTGGACCATATTTAGTAGATTTAAGAACAGTGTTACCAAAAGAACATATTGATATGTATTCTTCAGGAATAGCTTCTGAAACATGTACCTATAATGATAAATGGGTTGGATTGGTAAATATTCGTTTTTCTTTTTTGATACATAAAATAATAATATATATATATTTATATATAGTTAATTTAATTTACATCACATATTATTAAAATTAATGGATATAATGGATATTAAAATATTATATTATTAATAGCCTGTTGAAGTAGACTTTAATGTCTTATATGTAAATGAAGAAATACTAAAAGAATATAATCAAGAAGTTCCAACAACATGGAATGAATTAATCGATACAGCTGAATATATTCTTAAAGAGGATAGAAAAAAAAATCCTAATTCTGATTTATCAGCATATAATGGATTATTTGATAGTAAGTATTATATATAAATAAATTATGATATTATTAATATTTAATATTAATTATATATTTTATAACTTTAAAAGTATCATCAGGAATGTGTTCTATATACGAAATAATGTATTCATTTAGAAATCAAAAAAATGATCCATTTCCAGATTTATTAAGTGAAAATGCAATAAAAGCTTTAGAAAAAATAAAAGAAATAAAAGAAAGAATATCTTCTGGTAAGGTTTCTTAAAACAATAAATTATGAATAATTATAAAATAATAACATATTTAAAATATAAAATAGATGAAGAATTCCAGTCTGTTATTCCTTATACAATTAATAAATTAATGAATGGAAGATCTATATTTTTAAAATATTGGAATAATATATACTCAATGAAATATAAACAACATTATTTACCTGGTGGAAAATCTGGAATATCTGGATCTTGTGTTGGTGGTTCAAATATTGGTATTAATTTATTTTCAAGTGAAGAAAAAAAAAAAGGTGCCGCCCTTTTTATTGAATATTTAACATCGAAAGAAACTCAAAAAGAATTAATGGCATCGTCTAATATAGCAACAGGAATAATGGAACTATATGATGATGAAGAAGTATGCAAAATTGTGGATTGTGAATTAGTTAAGAATATTCAATTTATTAATAGACCAACACATGTTAATAAAGATTATGATGAATATTCAGCATTTTTTAGAGAACGTGTTTTTGAATATTTATATGGAAATAAAACTGCATCTCAAGTACTTCATGAAATTAATGATTATTCAAAAATATATAAAATATCGTTAGATGAAGATGATAATTCTTCTCTTGCTCTATTATTCATTGGAATTTTATCAGGATTAATGATGATATTTGGTTTATCACTTGTATTACTTTATATTAAAAAATTTAAAAAATACTATAACTTTTTATCAAAAGATTTTTGGTTCATTTCAATATTAGGATTATGCTTAATATTAGGTGCTGGTTTTCTAGAATATGGTGATATATCGAAATTTAAATGTCAATTTAAATGGATTATGGTTACATTTGGTATTACACTAAATTTAATACCTATTCTACATAAATTATTTGTTTATTTCCCAGAAGAAAATAAATATTCAACATGGATTAAAATAATAGATATATCTTTTTATTCATTTTTATTTTAATTGAATTGATTCTTGATGGACTCTCATTCATAAAACCATATGAAGTTAATTTTGTATTTAATATAAATAATGGAGATGTTAATTTCGAGATATGTTCATTAAACGAAACATTTGGAAAATTTGTTCATATTTTATTTATTTTATATAAAGTTTTAATATTTTTAGTATTTTTATTACTTATATTCATTGAATGGAATATTAAAGAAATCCATTATGAAATTATAAATTTATGTGGAGCAATTTGTTTAGATATTCTTGATTCAATTTTTTTAATAATCACTGAAACATTAAACATCAATAATTATATTGTTTCCTTTTTATTAAATGAAATTATTTATATAATGTTTTCATTATCAAATTATTGTTTAATCTATGGATATAAATTATTTTTATATTTCATTTTAAAAAATAAAGAAGATAACTTTTTAAGTGGTAGCATTAATAAATTAAATGATAGTTCAATTTCATATAAAAATAAGAATATACAATCTGATTCAAGAAATTCCATGAATACAAAAAGTAAAATGGGTATAACTGCCAAAATTATTGAATATCACAAGAAAACAAGTATAAACGGAAATGTAGGCAAACAAACAATTATAACAGCACCTACAACAGATTCTGCGATGGTTAGAAGTAGCAAATTTGATAACGGATATATATAGAATAAAATTAATAATTATTTAGTATATATAAATGTATTGTTAAATAAATTTATAAAAATTTTTTAATTATGATTATAAAAATATATATCAATTTATTTCATAATAATAAAAATAACAAAATATATAACTTCTGTTTTTTTATCCATTTAAAAAAGTGAAAATAATTAAATAAATTATTAAGTTTTTATAATTTTACATACTTAATTATAATAAATATTTAATATCTATAAATATAATATAAAGTATAAGACTCTTTTGTCATATATTTATCCACCTAAATAATAATAAATAATAATTTACACAAATTGTAAAAAAAATAATTATAAAATTTATGTTTTCTTTTATTTTATAAAAATATTACAAAATTGAAATCTATATTTACTTTAATCTTTAATATACTGTAACATATAATTATTTATATGATTACACTTATTAATAAAAATATAAAAATATATTATAGAAATAAATATTATAATAAGCTTTATCCATTAATTAATATTTAAAGAATATTATTTTAAAATAAAAATTTATCTAAATTAAGCTTTATATAATATACAATTGTTAGAATTATTTTAATATAAAGTTTAATATTAATTTATAACATATAATAAAGTTTATTTATGATAAATATAAAATAGACAATAATAACGGATTAAAGTTATACTATAAAAAATGGCTGATAATATTACTAAAACGTATATAAATATTAAATATTCTTAAAACATGTGAATTATTAAATTATTAATAGGTAAAGTTTATTAGTTTATGATTTTTTTCTTAACTACAAAGTGCATTTCTACCATCAATCAGAGTTAGTCCCAATGGTGGTTCTTAGAGAAATGTTAACTCCTTCCTATTGCTAGGTGGTTGTGACCTCCCAGTCTGTCTAGTTTATGGTATTATAACAATTTTAATAAGATTCAATAGTTAATTATTAATTTCCATTTACAATATAAAACCATTCAACTTAAAAATTTATACTATTAAGGAAAAAATAAAAAACCAACAATCTTTTTTGGTACGGGCTAAAAACGTCACCAAGAAAAAGTATTGTTTATTATATTACAAAAATTATATCCTATAAACATCGGTGAGGAAATGAAAGATTTATCTATATATATAATAAATTATCATAACGCATAAAAGTATATAAAGGTATATTTTATAAATTAATAAATATATTCTATGTATTTTTTTTCATTATAGTAATAAAAATATATTTATAATTGACTAAGATTATATCAATTACTTGAATATTTAATTAATAATTATTAACAGTCATTATTTTATTACTATAATACCTATAACACTTTGTTTTATCTTTATTAAATATATCCCATAAGTTTTTTATTCTTTAATGTAATAAATTTGTAGCTAAAAATAATATATATATATATATAATATTTAAAAGTTAAATAAAATAAATATCTCATATTAAATTATATTAACTTTAAGTTAGAATATATTTTATATATTTTAAATAGAATAGTTTTCTTCCAATTACATTATAATATATTTTTTTTATATATTCACACAAATAAAATAATAATGATAACTTATTTATTATACTAAATAACTTGAATATATAAAATAATATTAATAATAAGATGTATATAAAAATATTATGTTTATAATTGGAAAAGCTCAGCTATTTTATTTATTTACATCAATTTTTTTTTCTATATGGGTGTAATATAAAATAGACAGTTAAAGTTTATTAAAACTTTAATTTTCCTTTTTTCCACTATTATTTATATCATTTTAAAACTGATATAACATATGACTTTTACAATATGCTATGATAATATAAAAACTAGAGGATATAAAATCAATGAAAAATTTAAAACTTTAAATATATAAACTTTATTCAATAATTTTAGAATTTTAATAGATAATTTCTATAATATCTATTTTATTTTATATATTATAATAATAATATTTAATATTGATATAGAAACTAATTTTTTAAAATACAGAATAAAATTATTTTTTTTTAAATATTATAAAATTTATTTATTTTTACTTAAATAGAAAACATAAATTTATTTTATTTAAATTATAAAAAATATAAAATTATTTACATGGGTTATGAGTATTTCTTTTATATTTAATATTTTAAGTTTTTTTATATTTTTATCATTCATTAGTAAATATTATAATGCTTTATAATAGTTTTACAAATATTTAATTAATAATAATTAAACAATTACAAACCTAGTTGTAATTATGAAAAGATATTTAATATATTTTTATTTTACTCGTTACTTAATAGTCAAATAACAACATATTTAATAATGGCCTTTAAACTTAATAATAAAATTGTAATGTTTTTTATTTTTAATTATTGTAAATTAAATCACTCAATCTAAATTAAAAAATTATGCGAATTATTAAGGAAAATATTAAATACAAAAAATTCTTTGATATGGGCTATAAACTTCACCAAAAAGGCATAAATGATTTTAATAGTAATTATAAACACTCTAAATATCCTTTTAATTTTTTTTTTTTTTTAACTTCCGAGTGCATTTCTCCCATCAATTGAAGTTAGTCCCAATGGTGGTTCTTAGAGAAACGTTGGCTCATTCCTATTGCTAGGTGGTTGTGACCCTCCTGGTCTGTCATACTGTTTCTTCAGCTTCGACGCTCACTTAATCCATGTACATTAGATGCATGTCGTTGTACGATATTTCACAACTACAATGCTAAGCCTCTTATAGTCAATTTGATCACGTGTCAACCGCCCCCTAATGTTTACACTTAAATTGATTAAGGAATATTATGTGTTTTTGGCATAGCCTAAATCACCACTTATTAAGTTCTAATTTGGAATGTACCATGTACACTAGACCCTCTCAGGCCGGCTAGACGAGTGTTATTATCATAGTAGTAAATTAGAAAGTTCATTTATACTTACCTGAATATCATAACCCAACCCATGGCAAACCCAGTGGGAAAATCCACAGGCACTGACATCTGCGGGGTCGAACCAGAAGCCTTATGTATGCTAAGGAAACGCCTTAACAACCAGGATAAAAACTGGAACGACAAATATCTGATACGCTACTCACATAAAAACGTAATAAAAACTAGCCGAATAAACACGACTTAACCCATAGCGACTTATAATAAAAATAAAAGATAATAACCCTTAAAAATGAATAAATAATAATTTTATGGAAATATAACCCTTTCTTTTAAATAAATAATATTCTCTTTATTAAATAATAAATTATGAATAAAAACGACTTAATAGAGATAATAATAAAATAAATTATTAAATAAAATAAAACGACTCAATCCAAAAATGTATTAAAATAATAAAATAATAATAAGTAAATAAAAATGAATAAATAAACTAAAAAAATAAAATGATATACATTAAATTATTAATTCTAGTGTTTTATCCAAGTGTTCTTTAGAAATTCTTTCAAACTTATATATATAAATTAACAAATAAATAACTGAGTAATTATTACTAAAAGTGATTAATTTAAAGCCTGGAAATAGAACAATAATAACAATTTCAAAGATAAAATACAGAACTCTTTTATGTTTCTGTATAAAATGAGTGTTTATAATAATTGATACTTTTAATATTTTAATTTCATTTTAATTTTATTTTAATATTATTTTAATTTTAAATTTTAATTATTTTATTCAAGGTATTATACATTTAATGATAGTCAATGATAATTTATAATAATTTTTCTAAATTTAAACATTTTGAAGTAATAAGAAAATCAAATAAGTAATATTCTATAATATTTTATAATACTAAGACATAATTTTAATTTATTCTTTTAATTTTAATAAATAATAACAATAGTAATAATAACATTTAATAGTTAAAAATAATAATACATGTAATAAATGAAAATGTATAAAAGGAAGATAAAATTCTTCTTTATAAAGGGGGGACAATAAATAGACAATAAATAAATTATAAATATAATAAAGAGATAATTTAAACATAATAAAAAGAGTTTATTTTCGAGTTTTTGAGTGATTTATTTGTTAATTATAAAACATATTTTATTTTATTTTAAATTTATTGTTTCATCATAAATATTAGAATTTATTATTTATTAAAAATATTATATTATTCAAAAATATATCGGTCAACGCATCATAAAATTTTGGTGGAGAATCCGGGCGTGACCAAAGATATGAAAAAGAATAATATTAATAATAATACTAATAAATTCTAAGATATTAAGCGTTTATAAAAAAACAGTTTACACTTAATTTAATTTTATTATATATTCTTCTATAATAATAATAATAATAATAATAAAAAAAAAAAAAAAAAAAAATTTAATTATATATATAAAAGGAAATATATATAATTTTAAAATTATAAAAATTTTAATATTTCTAAAAAGGGTATTTAAGAAATTAAAGATTAAGTGATTAATAGTTAGTCATATACGTTACACAAGGAAGAAAATTTCTATAATTCCTATAATCGTTTCCGTTCTTATTATTAATAAGGATAACTTAATCCATTCAGTTAGTTTGTTATATTTCTGATCTATCCAGGGGATCAGTGTGATAGTAAAAACTAGGAAAAAAGTTAATCCTTCTCAGCAGTTAATAATAAGATCATAATTTGAATTAAATATACAATTTTTATTTCTTAATTAAGAGAATAAATTAATTCACCAGTGCTTATTTGTAGAGGCGGCTGTTGAATGAAAAACTTCTTAGCTTAAGGCTACCTACATATTAAGCGAATAATTTATTTCAATATTCTTAATTATTGACTAAAAATTTTTTAATTTAAATTATAACAAAAAAAAAAATAGTAAGTATATATTGGTTGTTGTTATATAATAGACTGAGTTCGAAATATAGCAATAATTAAAGCAATTATTATTTAGAGAGTAAGGCGGGTACACACTCAGCAAGAGGGAGTAGGTATACTAGACAGCCTTTATTTGATTCTCAAGTAAGAGAGTAGCAAGTTCGGCTGAAAATCCTGAGTAAGGAGCAGAACTTTGGAAGTGAAAATTTATCATTTAAAGGTGGGGGTTTAGTAGGGATCCGAAAGTCTTTATAGTCACTGTGCCTCGGGTGCCTAAAAATAAATAAATAATTGTAACAATATATATAAACTATTATAATTAAATTAAATAAAAAAATATACATATTCTTATAAATTCCTAATTGCAAAAAAAAAAAAAAAAAAAAAAAAAATTATTCTTTCATTCTTCCTTGATCATTTAAAATTGAGAGTTAATAAATTGCATTTAAATTTATAATTAGATATTATTCCGTAAAGCTTCTATTATTCCTGACTAATAATAATAATATAATATACTTTCTATAAAATACTTCTCCGATCTGATCTCATTCAATATTAAATTTCATTATTTATATAATTTTTATAATTTATATAATCCATATAATATATATAATTTATACAATATATATATAGATTTCTGTTGTATTACTTATTTTTTATTCTTTTATTTTTCTTTAATATACTTCTCAATTTCTAAATAATTTTCTTTAATTTTTTTTCAAAAAAAAAAAAAAAAAAAAAAAAAAAAAAAAAAATTTATAAATTTTATATTATTTTATACTTTATCAATTTATCAATTATTTATATATTCAATTCTTTTCATTTTTAATTTTATAAATATTATTAATATTATTATATTATTAAAGTTCAAAACACATATATATATATATAATATATAAATTCCAATTATTTTCTTTATTATCATTTATTTCAAATTAAATTATTCTTTTATTTTAATTATTTTACCTTATAAGAAATTTATATATACAAAAATGAAGATCAGTGAAATCACTAAAATGCTACCTAGAATTGGTAGTCAAGATAGGGATATCGAAAGCTGGGCTGAAGAATTCAGCAGAGTTATGGACCTATCTGACATCAATGATCCCAAAAAGATATTCGCTTGGGCAAAGGAATGTGTCCAAGTGTAAAGATATAAGAATATCTTTAGATTATTTAATAATTAATTATTAATTATTAAATAATAAATTAATATTTAGTAAAACTGATTATAAAATTTTGAGTAAATTTTATGGAATAATTTAATAATAAATTATTTATAATAATTCCGTTAAATTTAAATTAAGATAAATATTTAAGTTTAAGGAATAAAAGAATTTTAATTAAATTTAAATATTTCAAATATTTTAAATAATTAAAATATTTTTCAAATACTTTTTATTTAATTTTAGAATAGATTATACTTTTTTATTTAAATTTAGAATAGTTTAATAATTTTAACTTAGTTTTAAAAATAGATTTATTTATATTTCAATAGGAAATATATTAAGAATAGTATTGATAATATTAAATTAATTTATAGAAAATACATGGGCTTTATTCAATTTTGAGTTTACTCAAATTGAATTAAAAGTATAATGAATTAGTTTAGTTTAGTTCTGTTATTTTATTATTTAATTAAATTAGTTTTGTTTATTTTATATTAAATATATGTTTATTTAAATAGAATAATATATTAGAATATAATTATGAAAAAATATAAATACATGTAATTTTTATTTGTTAAATCGATGTAATTGTTATTTCAATTTTTAATTATTAACTATTATATAGTTAATAATCTTTTTAAGAGTTTTAAATAAAATGATTTTTAAAATAAAAATTTAATGTTTTATTTTTTTATTTTTGTGTTAATAAAAATTGTTTTGTTTTAAGTATGAAATCTGTTTTAAATTTTATACTTTACACCAAGGTAGATTAAAAGGAATCATTGATGACTTAAAAACAGAAAGTGATACTGGAACAAATTATCCTAGTATCGAAGATATTAAAGAGGCTATTGAAGAATACTTAGAAATCACGCCTCAAGAAAAATGCTTCAATGTTAAGTCTCTAAAAATTAGAAGAGGAGAAAGTATTAAGGATTTCAACTGGAGATACGGAAACTTATATAAAAATCTTAATGTTGGATCCCAACTATTCGTTACTGTTAAGGATTATACTAATTCCATTATTTCTCGTCCTTTTATCAGAACTCAAGTAATCACTGCCCAACCTAAAGATATAGAAGCCGCTTTTAAGGTTGCCGAATTAGCTGAATCAGCAACTGAAGTTCCTCAGTATCATAATGTAAATATGTTTACTGATAACCAACCTTACTTTGATCCATATCAAAACCAAAATTATAATCTATTTACTCAACATAGTGGTGGAACTAATTATAATTATTTTAATAATAATGATAGTCCATATACTTATAATGGATACTACAATAATAACTATAATAATAATTATGATAATAATAATAATTATAATAATTATAATATGCGATTCAATGGAAACTATAATATGAGAAATCAACGTTTTAATAAGAGAAATAATTACAGAAATAATTACCCAAATAATTTCAATACTAATAATAATAGTTATAGTAACAATTATAATAATAATTATAACAATAATTATAACAACTATCAAGGTGATCAAAATGCATATAATAATGGTTATAGTAAATACCCTTATAATTCTAGTACATTTAATAACAATAATTATTCCAATATGGAAGAAAATAAATCATATCAAAATTCCACTAATTATTCTAATAATGTTAATGCTAATAAAATGAATACTACTACTAATAAAGTTAATCAAACTACATCTCAAAGTCAAGTGAATATGTTTAACCAGTCTCAAAGAAATAAATGTTTTAGATGTCAACAAGTAGGCCACAAAATGCAAGATTGCAAATATACATTCCAAGAACTTGCAGAAATGGAAAAACAAGGCCTTATAAACTCTAATCAAAATCATTTAAACTTATGAGTGGGAGAAGGAATACTCCCATAAATCAAACCAATACTACTTTTGCTACAATATCAGTACCAGTAAATGAAGAAATTACTATTCCAGTAATAAGAAAAGCTAAAAAGAATACTGATATTAAACCATATAAAAGAACTACCAAAGAAAAATTAAGTGACAATCCACAACCAATTAGAGTTCCAAGTAATGAGACTAGAGAACCATTAAATAATACTTATGAAGATATAATTGAAGTTCCAAATAATGAAGTAGAAATGGAGACTGTAATTGAAAATGAAAATAATAATAATAATAATAATCTTAATAATAATTATAATAATAATATTAATAATAATATGAGTATGAATAATGACACTAATATAAATAATAATGAAAGTAATAAAATAGATAATAACATTAATGATAATAATATTAATAATAACACTAATTCAACAGAAGCATTAAAACAATTAGATCCTTCATTCATTAATCAACCCACTATAGATAAAGCTAAACGAAATAATAAAAAAGAACGAGAAAAGGAAATAATAGAATTAGCAAAAGAGATTGAACTTCCAAGTCAAAAAGAAAAAGATGTACCAAATGAAAAAGGTACAAAAAGATTAGTTATATCAGCAGATCAAGAAAAATATAATATAACTAAAGATATAGGAGAAAAATTTGCAAATATAACAATAGGTCAACTACTTGAAATTAGTCCTAAATTAAAAACAGAACTTTCAAAAGCATTAAAATTTACTAAAATTATTGAGGATGAATCTACAATTCTTTCCACCATAAGAAAAGATAAAGTTGTGAAATCAAAATGCAAAATAGAAGGAATAGAAACTACTGTATATTTGGATTCCTGTTCATCTATAAATATGATTACTAGAAAATTCTTATTAGAAAATAATATTCCATTAAAACCAGTTTCAAAAATTAGAGAAACTTTATATCAAGCTTATTCCAATACTACTATTGAGTCGCATCTATATGAAATTGAAATTACTATTGGTAATATAACATCTAAAGAAATATTTAGACTTATTGAAAAAGAAGATATATTCCAGGTCTTAATTGGTGTAGAAACTTTAGCTAATATGAAATTAATTATGGACTTTTCTGATCATACTTTATATCAGAAAACTGATGATATTCACAAAATTGGATCTTTTGAAAGTATTAATGAAATGAATCAAACTAACTTAATAGAAGAATTTGATGAAGAAATTAATCAAGATGCATTAATATATTACTTAACTAGTCAGAATGATAAATATCAAGATTTAGAAATTAAAACTACTAGTGATTCTAAATTACAACTTATTAATAAAATAGTTGATGAAACACAAAAAGAAGCAAAAGACCAACTGAAGAATCTTTTAATAACTAATATAGATGTTCTAGCTAATGATACTGATGATTTGGGTAAATCAAAATTATTAGCTCATGAAATTAAATTAAATCAAGATGATCCTATTAAACAGAAAATGTATCGTATTTCTAATAAAGAACATATGGAAATTCTAAAAGAAGAAATAGGAAAGCTTTTAAAGAATGATTTAATAGAACCATCACAATCATCTTGGTCTTCTCCAGTTTTATTAGTACCAAAAAAGAATGGAAAATGGAGGATGTGTGTAGATTATAGAAAATTAAATTCTATAACAATAAAAGATTCATATCCACTTCCATATATTGAAGAAATATTATTTTCTATTGGTAATAATGTAAAATATTTATCTACATTGGATTTATTCTCTGGTTTTCATCAAATACCAATGAAGAAAGAAGATATTGATAAAACATGTTTTACAACAATATTTGGAAATTATAATTACAAAGTAATGCCTTTTGGTTTATGTAATGCTCCAGCAACCTTTCAAAGAGAAATGAACCGTATATTTCTACCACTTATTGGAAAATGTTTATTTGTTTATATGGATGACCTTTTAGTATTTTCTCCAAGTCTTGAACAACATATATTAGATCTTCAAAAGGTTTTTAATATAATAAAAGAAAATGGTATAAAAGCAAATCTTTCAAAATGTCATTTCTTAAAACAAGAAGTAGAGGTCCTTGGTCATATTCTATCAGTAGAAGGTGTCAAACCAGTTGAAAAGAAAATTGAAACTATTAAAAATTGGAAGTCACCAACAAACCTTACACAGCTAAGATCATTTTTAGGAGCTATAGGATATTACAGGAAGTTTATAAAAGATTTTGCCCAAATTGCTCATCCATTATTTAAATTATTAAAAAAGGGTATGAAATTTGAATGGACATCTGAAACTGAACAAAGTTTCCAAATACTAAAAGAAAGACTGATTAAGTCTCCTATTTTAAAATATCCTGACTATGATAAATATTTTATTATAAGAACTGATGCATCACTTAATGGTATTGGTGGTGTATTACTTCAAAAAGATGAAAATAATGTTGAACATCCAATTCATTATGTTAGTAGGTCTTTAAATGATAGTGAAATTAATTATAGTATAACTGACTTAGAAGGAACCGCAGCTTTTTATTGTTGTAAGAAATTTAAATCTTATATAAGTGGGAATAAAGAAGAAACGATATTATATACTGACCATAAACCTTTAGTTGGCTTATTTAATAATAAAGAACCAAATAATGCTCGTCAAACACGCTGGGTTACTACACTTAGTATGCTCAAGGTAAAAGTCAAATATGAACAAGGAAAGAAAAATGTAGTCGCTGATGCATTATCTAGACTAATACCAGACAATAAAAATGATATAAAAATTTCACTAGCTACCTTTAATAATAATGATGGTGAAACTACTAAAAATAATATTTTAAATTCAAATAAAGATTTTTACTCTAAAAATAATGAAAATATAGTTTATTCTTGTAATTTTAATAATTCATGTATTAATGATAATGAAATAAATAAAAATAACAATATTAATCCTTATATTGATAAAAATATTGACTTTAATAAAAATTCTTGTGTTAATGAAAGTGTAAATTCAATTAAATATTCTAAACTTAATAATGTTGATTTAAATAATTATATCTCTACTAATAATAATTCACATGGGAGTAAAAATATAAATATAAATTTTAAAAATGATATTGATAAAAGCAAGAATAATAATTATTTTAAAAATAACGAAATAAATGAATTATCTGAATATAATAATGATATTGTTTATAATGAAGTAATGAATAGTGATATCAATGACTTAAATAACACTTGCTACTTAAATAATAAAATAGATATAAATAAAAATGATTTTCCTAAATTAAATGAAAATACTACAACTAACTATTATAATTCTAACATCCACAATAATAATAATCTTAATAAAATTCATTCATTTGAACCATCTAATATTTTTAATATTGATAAAAATAATTATTTTAATATAGAAAATAAAATAAAAATATCCTCCGTTTCATTTGAAAATGAAAAAGAAGAAGTATTAGATAATGATACTGACTTAGAAGCTGTACTTGTAACTGAAGTAACTGATACATCTATTGGTACCACCAGTGAAAATAATTCTAATGAATATCCAGGAAGTAATAAAATTAAAGACTTTCTTAAAAAGAAAATTATCTTAATAAATGGAATAAAGTACTATAAAGATGGTGACAATATCAGAAAAGTTGTCGAAGATAAAGAAGAGAAAATAGAATTACTATTAGCTGCACATTCAATAGGTCATGAAGGATTTTATAAAACTTATAACCGATTAAAGAAAAATTATTATTGGAAAAATATGTCTAAAGATGTAGAACTACTTGTAAAAACTTGCCATGATTGTCAATTAAAGAGACCTCAACCTATTAATAGTGGTACTGAATCATTTGCTACAAAACCAGGTCTACCATTCACTAGAGTTGGTTTAGATATTATTGGACCACTACCAATAACTAAAAATAATAATAAATATATAATAGTACTTGTAGACTATTTTACCAAATGGGTTGAAGCTGAACCACTAAAGTCAATTGAATCTACGGATGTTATAAAATTTCTTACAAATGTATTTTCTAGACATGGTACTCCGGAAATATTAATTACTGATAATGGTCCACAATTTACTTCTGATGCTACTAAAGGCTTCCTTGATTTATATGGTATATATGTTCAATATTCTAGCACTTATCATCCAGAAACAAATGGGCAAGTAGAAAATCGTAATAGAGAAATTGTTAAAAATATTCGACTACTAGGAAACTCAAATAAAGAATGGGACGAAGTTCTACCATCTGCTCTATGGGCTCTACGTACTTGTAAAAATGAAGTAACAAAATTTTCTAGTTTTGAATTATTATATGGTCGTACTGACCTTCAACCATTTGAACTTATGATAGAATATAATAATAAAAATGAATACGAAACTCCAGAAGAATATTTAATAAATAAATTTACTACACATTGGGAATGGATTATTGAAGTTACCAAAAATATTCAGAATGCTAATAAATTATGGGAAAATAGAAGAAAACAAAAAGCTTCAATGAATACTGCATTCTCAGCTGGTGATTTAGTACTTGTTAGAAATTTTTCAAGAAGAAAGTTAGATCCATTTTTCATGGGACCTTTCCGTATTATTAAAATGGAATTTAATACTGCTACATTATGTGACCCTATTAGTGGTGCAATAGCTGAAAGAAATGTTCATCAAAAGAATTTAGTTCATTATCATACTTGGCACAATGAGACTTCCAGGGACGAAGTCCAAACTTAAGTGGGGGGATCTTGATACGCTACTCACATAAAAACGTAATAAAAACTAGCCGAATAAACACGACTTAACCCATAGCGACTTATAATAAAAATAAAAGATAATAACCCTTAAAAATGAATAAATAATAATTTTATGGAAATATAACCCTTTCTTTTAAATAAATAATATTCTCTTTATTAAATAATAAATTATGAATAAAAACGACTTAATAGAGATAATAATAAAATAAATTATTAAATAAAATAAAACGACTCAATCCAAAAATGTATTAAAATAATAAAATAATAATAAGTAAATAAAAATGAATAAATAAACTAAAAAAATAAAATGATATACATTAAATTATTAATTCTAGTGTTTTATCCAAGTGTTCTTTAGAAATTCTTTCAAACTTATATATATAAATTAACAAATAAATAACTGAGTAATTATTACTAAAAGTGATTAATTTAAAGCCTGGAAATAGAACAATAATAACAATTTCAAAGATAAAATACAGAACTCTTTTATGTTTCTGTATAAAATGAGTGTTTATAATAATTGATACTTTTAATATTTTAATTTCATTTTAATTTTATTTTAATATTATTTTAATTTTAAATTTTAATTATTTTATTCAAGGTATTATACATTTAATGATAGTCAATGATAATTTATAATAATTTTTCTAAATTTAAACATTTTGAAGTAATAAGAAAATCAAATAAGTAATATTCTATAATATTTTATAATACTAAGACATAATTTTAATTTATTCTTTTAATTTTAATAAATAATAACAATAGTAATAATAACATTTAATAGTTAAAAATAATAATACATGTAATAAATGAAAATGTATAAAAGGAAGATAAAATTCTTCTTTATAAAGGGGGGACAATAAATAGACAATAAATAAATTATAAATATAATAAAGAGATAATTTAAACATAATAAAAAGAGTTTATTTTCGAGTTTTTGAGTGATTTATTTGTTAATTATAAAACATATTTTATTTTATTTTAAATTTATTGTTTCATCATAAATATTAGAATTTATTATTTATTAAAAATATTATATTATTCAAAAATATATCGGTCAACGCATCATTGTTGTTAAGGAATGAACATAAATAGTTGAATTAGCTAGAATTTTAGGAATTAACCTTCAACTATTTATATTCCTTACTAGTGTTTAACTCTATTTTTAAAATATAAAAATTATAATATATAATTTTTATACATTTTTCTAGTAATTATTAATATTTTTATTATATAGTTATATTATTTGTATATAGTTATTTAAGACCTTTATTATTAGTATTAGTATAATTACTTATAATATTTTATACTTATAAATTTTACAAAATTTTATTATTAAAATAGTTATAGGAATTTTATTATTATTTAAGGTTTATTTTATTAATTAACTTTATTGTATAATATTTTATAATTTGAAATTATGACATAGAATTTAATTATAATTTTTACTAAAAGAGGCAACTGTTACACACAAAACAGAAGATACCTCGACAGAAAAATTATTATTTATGTCTAAAAAAGGGCATAATTAATTGAATAATATAATTTTATTATATGTCATAATTAAATATATAATATATGATATGCAAAAATGTTACACATATCATAAATTAAAATTTTATTAATTATAAATTAAAAATTTTTCTATTCAAATATTAAGAGATTATTCATAATATATATTAAGGATTTAATTAATATATGTTACAGTGAATGATCCATATATTATGAATGAAATCAATTTAAATCCTTAGCTATCCAAAACCATTAAATTTCAAATAATGGATAGTTGGAAAAAGTACGAGGATTTTTGAGAAAAATTTTAAAAATTGAAAAATCAAAAATAAATTAAATGAATAAAAATTTAAAATTAAATAAATTTTTATTTTTATAACTATTCAAGTGTTTTGTGATATCTTATTTGAACCGTAGCATACTTATAAATAATGAAATTAATAAATATAAAATTATTATTAAACCTGATTTTTAAGTTAACCCTAAAAGTAACTTAAAACAAGTTATAGTTTAATTAAGTACTTTACCAAAATTCTTAAATAAAATTAATCCTAAACACTGCATATATTTTGATTATTGAAAGAAAATAATAAACTTTAATTAATCGAGATCAAAATATATAACTTTTGTTAAATTAATTGTTAAATTAAATGTTTAATAACTTCGTTAGTAAATTACACTTTAAAAGTAAACAAATATAATAATTCATGTTATTATTACTTTAATTAATTGTAAAATAAACAACTTTTTATATTCTTTAACTTTTAATTATTTCTTTTATTGTTATTTCTAATTACTTTTATTACTTTTATAGTAAATAGTTATTAATTTTATTGTTTTAATGTAAATAGTTTAAATTCAAAAGAAAATATAAATACATGTAAATATTCTTATTTTAATCATTATTATTATTATTAATAAAGAAATATTATATAGTTAGATTAATATTTTATAATTTTAATAATCACTTTTATACTTAAATAAATAAAAATTTTAAATATTTAAATATTAGAAAAACAAGTGTTTCTAATAAAACAATTTAGTGTTTTAACAAAACAATTTTATTAATTTTTATAAAAACGATTTTAAATCTTAATCAATATAACTTATATAGTTATAACAAAAGATATAATATTATAATCACTTTTTGAAGTAAAATTCAAAATTAAGATTATTATCAAATTATATCAATACTGATAAAGAATGAAATTTATAAATAATGAATTAATAGAATAGCTGATTTTAAAATTATATAAACTTAATATAAATTAAAATAATAGTAAATAATCAAAATAATATAAAATATAAATGTTTAATTAAATTTTAAAATTGTAAAATATAAACAACTTTTGTTTATAAACAAACTTAAATGTAATTATTTATTATAAATAGAAATAGAAAATATTATTTTTAAAGATTGTTACTAATTAGCCAGGAAAATTAGAATATTTTAAAATTATAATAAATTAATATATTTTTTTTTATAATACATAGCGAGATGTATTATACATTTATTTTAAATAAATAAACTAATATTATAAAACAAGATGTGTTTTTAAAACTTTAAATTTTATTTATAAATTATATAAAACTTGTAGAATGAGCAAGTAAAAATAAATCATTCAAATACACACCAAATATACCACTTTCTAAGCTTATTTAGAATTAAGGTATATTTGAACGTGTGTCAATACTGAATACCGTTACATCTGTAATACATTCTTCCAGTTTTGGATAGTAGGATTCTGTGAGAACCTAGATGCTTTGGTTACTGAAAATAAAATATCTGGACGAGTACCTATGGCAAAGTATAGAAGACTTCCTATTGCAGCTCTATAAGTGGTAGGGTCAAAGGACTGATTGAGTTGTTCATCATTCTTGATTGGTGTAGTTGTCTTTGATCCTCTGCAGTTTTCTAAACCAAATTTGTGTAATATATCTTTTAGATACCTTTCTTAATGTAATAAATACCCATCTTTTAACGTTTCTACTTTGATTCCTATAATAAAGTTTGCATCACCAACATCCGTGATAACATATTTTTCTTTAATTAATTTAATTGTTTTATCTATTTCTTCTTTCTTACCAGTTATCAGAATGTCATCAACATATATTCCAACTAAGCAAATTAATTTATTGTTTTTGGTTTTTATAAATATGCATGGTTCGCTAACTAATTTCTGAAATCCTAGTTCCGTGAGAGTATTGCTGATGTTGTTATTCCATTCTCTAGCTGCTTGTTTCAGGCCATATAACGCTTTATCTAATTTCCAGAAACCTTTTTTTTACATTTTATCTCCTTCAGGTGCTTTCATATATATATCTTCTTTCAAATCAGCATATAGATATGCGGCCTTAATATCTAATTGATGGATTTTATAATTGTTAATTGCTGCTATTCCTATTAGAATTTTTAATGAGTCTTGTTTTAGGGTGGGAGAAAAAGTTTCATTGTAGTCTTCTCCATATTCTTGTGTGAAACCTCTGGCTACAAGTCTAGCTTTGTATTTTTCTATCTCACCAGTGCTATTCCTTTTGATTTTAAATACCCACCTTGAATCAATAATATTTGCGCCTTCTGGAACTTCATCTATTCTTTGGAACACTTTTCTTTCTTTCATGTTTAGTAGTTCAGCTTCTATTGCTTTTATCCACTTATCCTTGTCTTTTCTTTTAAAGATATCACTATAAGAATTTGGTTCCTTAATTTGTGCTATTGTTAACGCCACTTCCTTAATTTTCTTCTTTTCTGGTTCATGTTCATGTGGCTTACTAACTTTTTCTTCTATAGTATCTTCACTTGGAACGAATTTCCGCTTTCTTGAAAAATTTTCTTCTTTTGATTCACTTTTTAAATTTTCTTCCTGTAAAGATATCAAACGCCTCAGCTTGATATCTTTAATGTAACTTTAGCCACAAGTATTATTGTTAAGTTACACAATTTATATTACAAAAAAAGAAAATGAGACATAATTTATTTATTAATAATATATATATGATAGAAAAATAATGATAATAATATAAATGATATATAAATTAATAATTAATTATGTTTGTTCATTAAATAAGAAAAATATATGAAGATTAGATGAAATCATAACATCTAATTTCAACATTCTTTATATATAAAGTATATAAAAAAAGTAGGATTTTAAACTTACCTAAAAAAAAAATTATAAATATAAAACTTTATAAATAAAAATACTTGAAAAATATACTAGAAACGTATAGATTCATATACAGAATTTCAGTGTACAAATAACTAGTTTCAGTTGGTTAGAAACTATAGCTGTTAATTGAAGTATTTGTAAAAGTAGGATGAGTGTGAATAGCATGCTTACTTGGGGGAAGGGATTGTTAGTGTGATAAAAAGCACGCAATACAGGACTCTCTAGTTGAATCTTTAACATACTCTGGCGAATAAGGAACTTTAGTCACCGAAGGCTAAAGGTTTATCGTGAAGGTAAAGCGACATAAAAATATATAGTTTTAATTTATTTTGAGGTCTAGTATATCACCTCTAGTTAGTAGCTTTTTCGGTTAATTAAATTGTTGTAAGGCATTATAAAGCAAAAAATAAATCCTGTAAATAAAGTTTTATATTTAATTATTTTTTTTAAGAAAAAGAAATACATAAATTGTAATTATAAAATAATAATTATAATTTATAAATAAAAATTATTTAATAAAAATTATAAAATATAATCATCGGTCAAATAAAATTAAGAGTATTGTTATAAATTTTAAATAATAAAAGCAATAATGTTGAGTTGTCTTTTTAGTTAATTTTCAGCGAAAAATAACTTTTGTTATTTTTTTCTAATTATAATAAATAATAATAAAATTTTCTCAAGAATAAAGTTCCCTAATAACAATAAAATTAAAATAACTGTCTACACATAATAATTAATTGCTTCATATCATATTATATTATATAAGAGTATATTTTATTAATAAAAAAAAATCTAATATCTTTTATATAAAATATCTGTAAATGAAATTATTTTATTGTGGATAAATTATTATAAATAATACTAAATACCTGTAAATAAAATTATATAAGCATTATTGTAAATTATACTAAAGACATTTTATAAAACAATTTTTTATTTTATTTTAAAATTTTAGTGTTATTGTAATAGAATAGATATCCTAATCTATTCTTTCAATGTTCAACATTACATTCCCCGATTATTAATAATATCTAAACAACAAAGTATTATGTATAGGTGTCAATTATTTCAAGACCACAACTATAACTGGTGCAACGCTATGATAGAATTGGTGTAAATTTCATTGTCTACCTTCCAAGCTCTAAGGACTGCTCTTGTATTATGGTTGTATCGGATCATTTTACTAAAATGGTTTATTTAATTCCCTGTTCCGACTTACCCTCTGTTGACCTAACAGCTAAGCTTTTACTGTTAAATGTATTTCGCTACCATGGATTTCCTAAGGTAATAGTTTCGGATCACGGTACCCAATTTTCCTCCGAATATTGACTTCGCTTTGCTCGGCCTTACATGTAAAACCTCGACTTGCTACAGCTCACCATCAGCAGTCAAATGGACAAGTCGAGAGAGCTAACTCAGTGATTGAACAGTATCTTAGCTGTTACTGTTCTTCGCCACAACATGAATGGTTTTCTTATTTTCCTTTATGTGAGTTAGCTTATAACAATTCTCTTCACAAGTCTATAGAAATGTCGCCATTTTTCGCCAATTATGGGTTCTATCCGGAATGTAATATTGATTCTCCCCCAATTCTACTTAAGGATAACGCTTCATCTCTTACTAGAGATTGGTTATCCCATTTTAATGCTTTAAAAAACAGTTAAATCAAGCTAATCACAAATCCACGGGTTCAGAACTTAAGGTCAATGATATGGTTTGGCTCAAGCGTCATTATTTCACTAATAAACCTGCTAAGAAGCTAGCTTTTCAATATTTAAGACCAATACGCATTTCTGAAAAGAGAGAACGTATGAATTACAGGCTTGAATTACCAGAAAATCTTAACATTCATCCTGTATTTCATATTTCACAATTTGAACTTTATACAAGTAGAAATCCTGAACTAAAGGAACATTTATAAAGAGAGCGATGTAAGAATTAATAATTATTTATTGAATAATTATTAATTCTTATTTAATTATTTATGTTATAATATTTTAGAATAAATTAAATATGTGTTAAAATAATTTTATTTTCTATTTAAAATAATTAATAATGTATTAGTAATATTTAATAATGTATTAATGATAATTAGTAGTGTATTAGTAATTCACATGTTCTAAGAACATTTATTAGCAATAGTTTTTAGTTTTATAACTAGTCACATTTTATAGTATAAATTTATTCAATTTCTCATTAATTAATTCTTTGTAATTACCATAAACTATTAATAATAATAAAATAAAATATTTTAACTAATAAAAGGTTAAGAGTTTCAATTCCTCTTTATTTGCGACATGTCTCAAGAATTAAAACTCCAACCTGAAGAACATCTTAACAAGGATAATTTTGAAGAATGGGAATTCCTTATCAACAACATTCTCAAATCCAAGAAAATCTTAAGCTATGTTAAAACTAATAAAGTTGAAGAACTTAAGAAAAAGCTTGAAATTCCCTAAAACCCTCAGAAACTATATTCATCCTGATGGTACTGAAACTGTCGAAGATTTTCTGAACCAAGCAATAAATAAAATAAACTTTCTTATTTATCTTAACAGCATTATTGATTATAGCAGAAGCATCAATGTAAATGATGATCTAATGAACATCGACCTAATTAATAGAAGCGAGAAGGATATTTCTTATATATATATCTAAATATAAGAATAAAAATTATAAACCAAAATTTTGCCATATATGCGAAGTTAATGGTCATTCTACCAAAGAGTGCAAATATAATCAATTAACCAATATAAATAAAGAAAAGAAAAATAAGATAACTGAAAATAATAATAATAATAACAAAAGGAAGTTTGATAAAAATAACAAAAAGAAAAATAGTAAATATAGATATAAATCTATTTCAAATATGGAATATAATGATCAGTATTCTGACACCGAACTCTCTTTTGATGAACTAAAAACAATGTATGATCATGAAGTAAACAGTATTGAAATAATTGAAGATAACACTCACACTGATAATAATGAATATCAAGATCAATTAATTTTAAATATAAATAAAAATGAATCTGATAATAAGACTATATGGACATTTGATACTGGTGCATCAGAGCATATCACCAACAATAAAGAAATACCTACTAATTTTCGAGAAAAATGAGCAAATAACTCATTATGTGAATTCAGTGGTATTGGAACATATGAAGGCTGTATAAACGGATATAATATAATACTTGAAAACGTCTTATACTCAAAACAAGTTAGTAAAATTTTATTAAGTGGTATAAAGCTTTCACAAAATGGTATGATTTGTAATATGAAACCAAAGAAAGAAAATGTATATCTTAACCTAAAAATCAAAAATGAAAAGAATAAAACTATTAATATAGGAAGGAACATTTATGGCAGATAAAAATAATATCATACGCATACCTATATATAATAAAATAAAATCTGATACTTACATTGACACAATATCTTATGAAAATAAATTTAAACTTGATGAACATTCAAGACTATTATGGCATAAAAGGCTTGGACACTTCTACCATGATAATTTAAACAAATACTTAAAATTACACAATATTAAAGAAGTTGAATATAATGACTGTAAAATAGCAAAATTAAACCATAAACCCCATAACTCAGAAACTCCAAAAGCTACTGAAATTTTAGAAGTAATACATTCAGATGTAATTGGTCCAATCCAAAAATCATTTACTGGTAAAACTTAGGGGGTTAGAAATTCCTAGGGCAATTATTAACTTTTTTACATATTTAACAAATCAATTTAAGTATAAAATTAAAACATTTCATTCTGATCAGGGTACTGAATATAATAATAAGAAAATTCTTAATTACTGTAGAGAAAGTGGTATTATCAAAAAGTTTTCTCCTCCATATAATCCCCAAAATAATGGAATTGCTGAACGTTTTAATTATACATTAATCAGTTGTACAAAATTTTTATTACAATCAAGTAAAATGGAACTGAATTTTTGGATTATGCTATTAAGTATGCTAATATTTTATATAATATAACACCACATAAAGGTATTAGAAATAAAATTCCAAATTGTGTATTATATAATAAAAAAGTTGATCTCAAATATATTAAAGTTTTTGGATGTATAGCTTACTATAAAGATTTTTCTCAGGATAAAATAAAATTTAAAAGTAATGCAATTAAAGGAGTTTTTGTTGGATTTAATATGGAATCTAATTGTTATATGATTTTAGACTTAAAGAATTATAATATTCACTTAGTAAGAGAAGTTATATTTGATGAAGAAACCCCTTCTAGTTTATCTGTCAACAAAAACAATGTAAACTAACATTTTTAATAATGATAATTATATATTTGAATCCTCGATAATTAATACAAATGAAAAATCAAATAATAAGGATAAATCAGACATTATATACAATGAAATAAATGACACAAATAATAAAAATGTGAATAATTCAAATATGTCTAATAATAATGAAGAGAATAAATTAGATAAAAATACTGATAATATTATTAATGAAATTGCTTCAAGTTTTAAATCTCTTAGTGTTTCCAGTGATGACGATTACATTCAATCATCAAATTAATCAGATATTTATAATTCAAATAATTTCATTATAAATAAAAATTTAACATCTAATAATGATATTAACAAAACAAATGATTTAGTAACTAATAATTCGAATATTAATCCTTTAAAACATAAATTAAATAATACAAATTCTTTCAACAATAAAAAACTAAAATCCTCATTTAATGATTCAGTAAAACGACATGGAAGGATTTTATCTTCTAATTTTAATAAAAAATTAAAACCTTCTTTTAATGAGTCAATTAACAGACCAGGAAGTCCTATATTTTTTAATGATAACAAGAAAATAAAATCTCATTAGACTATATTGAACCATCTAATCAAAACTTTACAATTGATATACTTTAACTTTCAAACAAGCCATCAATTGTAAAGAACGTGAATCTTGGCTCATTGCTATCAATTCTGAAATAAAAAATTTTATGATAATAATATTATGACCTTTGTTAAAAAACTCCCTACTGGAAAATCAGCTATTTCTACCAAATGGATTTTTACCATTAAAAGGGATCAATATGGTAATATAAATAAATATAAAGCTCGACTTGTTGCAATAGATTTTACCCAAAGAAAAGGTATAGATTTTGAACTTACTTTTTATCCTACTTTAAACATTGATAGTTTAAAGTTTATTATAGCTATAGCTGCAAAATTTAATTGGCCTATTATGCAACTTGATATTAAAGCAGCTTATCTTAATGCACCACTTGACAAAGAAATATATGTTTCTATCTCTCCAGGAGATATTAACTACGGACGTGGCTATTGGCTTCTTAATATAGCTCTCTATGGTCTCAAACAATATAGTCGTCAATGGAATTTTTTATTTAGTAATTTCCTTAAAAATAACCAATTCAATCAATTAATTTCTGAACCGTGTATTTTTAAGAAAATGGTGGGGGATAAATTAGTTTGCATTATAGGTGTTTATGTAGATGACTTATTAATAACAGGAATAAATAAAAATTAAAAATGTTCAAGAAATAATAAACAAAATAAAGAAAAAATTTTAAATTTCAAAATGCAGTCCTGCTGAATATATTCTAGGAATAAGTATTGAACGCAGCAATTTTAAATATTCTATTAATCAAAATCAATTCATTAAAGATATATTAGAAAAATTCAATCAAAATCAATTCATTAAAGATATATTAGAAAAATTCAAAGTTAAAAATATCCGAAAAGCAAAGACTCCATGTACTGATGATTATTCAACAAAATATGAAGAAGAAAATTTTGACAAAACCGTATATAAAAGCGCTGTCGGATCTTTAATCTGTTTATCCAGATGCACTAGACCTGACATAACATTCGCAGTCAATAAAGTAGCAAGGAATTCAGAACATCAAACTAAAGCTGAATGGGAAAAGGTATTAAATATATTAAAATATTTAAATTATACTAAAAATTATAAAATTGAATATAAAGGACAGGGGGAAATTGTAGCATATACTGATGCAGACTTTGGAGGTGACCTTAAAGATAGGAAATCTACTTCCGAATACATAATTCGAATGAACAATGATCCTATCTGTTGGCAATCTAAAAAGCAATTTGTAGTTGCCACATTTACTGCCGAATTTGAACGGCTGAATGCACTAAAAAAGTATTATTGTAACGAATCATAAATGTTACGGTTTGAGGAATTTAATTTTATTTGTAAAATATTAATAAATTTATTAATACTCAAAAATAATATTAAAATGAAATAAGAAAAATTGTTTTATTTATAAATTTGTTTTATTAGGATATAAATATAAAATTATAAAAATAAAATAAAAAAATATATGTGTATTCTCTAATTTTTGTAATATACACCTTTTTATTCTTTTTGTAAAAAATTAAGTAGTATTAATCATAAGAATTAGTCTTTAATTATTTACATTAATTTTAGTATTTAAATTACTTTTAAATTAATAATAAAATTACATTACTATTATAATAAATATTTATACATATTATTAAATTGATTAACATACATTAAAAGTTTACTTCAAATATATTTAACTAAAGAATTTTACTAGTTTACAGAAATATTATTCATAATTTTAATTAATAAAAATTCATTAACTTGATAAATTAAACTAAAAGTTCAATAAACTATAATTTTCAATATATTATTATTACTAAATTAATATTAAAGTTTAACAAAATAAAATTTAAGTTCAATAAAAATAATTATTAATAATTTTAAATATAATTTAAGTGTATACATTAATTTACAAATAAGTATATTGTAAAGTTTTCATACATTTAGGAACAATAATGGATTAGGTCATTGTAAAAGTTTTACTAAACTTATAATTTAATATTAAAATATTAAATTAAATAAAAGGTTAAAGATAACTAGGTTGGAAAAAATGTTTTTATAATTTAACCCAATCAAATATATAAATTTATAATATATTTGATTTTATGTAAATTATGCTTTGTTGCTAAGCTATATAAAACTATTTGATAATTATTTTATAATAATATTTTCTACAAATATCAAATTTATAATATATTTATAATTATTATTTATCATTAATGATAAATAATTAAATTTATAAATAATAAACTAATAATAATAATAATAATAATAATAATAATAACAATATTTAAAACACAGATTAAAATTAAAATATTTAACATGTATAAAATTATTAAATTAAAAATTATAAATGTAAACTTTTCGTTTATTTAATTGTTTAATTCTTTTTAAATTAAATAGTTTATATTTGTTTATAGTTATACTTTAAAATAATAATTTTGTATAAATAGTAATAGAAAATGTTCTTTTTAAAATTATTCCTAATAATCCCTCAAAATTATATAATATTAAATTTATTAAAATAATATTTATAATTATATTCATATACATACGAGATGTATTAATAATAAAATATATATATATTTAATAATACGAGAGTTATTAAATATCAAAATTTATAATTAAATAAACTTATTTTATAAAACTAACTAATACTTGAAAATGAACAAGTATAAAAAACATTTATTTTTATTTTCTTTATTTTTATTTATTAAATATTTTTTTTAGATACAGATATTATCACTTTCTATATTCATTTATAGAATTAAGATAATATATTCTTATTGTATCATTAATAATGTCATAATAACATATATAAAAATTTAAAAAATTTGGACACATGGAAAAAATTAAAATTTTTTTTAAAATTTGAAAATTTGAAAATGTGAAAAATTTTATTTTTTAAATTTTATAAAATTTCAAAGTATAAAATTTCTAATATTTGAAATTATTAACACTAAATTGTTTTATTAGAAACACTCGTTTTTCTAATTTCTAATATTTAATTATTTAAAAGTTTATTTATTTAATTATAAAAGTGATTATTAAAATTACAAAAATATTAACTAAACTATATAATATTTCTTTATTAATAATAATAATGATTAAAATAAGAATATTTACATGTATTTATATTTTCTTTTAAATTTAAACTATTTACATTAAAATAATAAAATTAATAACTATTTACAATAAAAGTAATAAAAGTAATTAGAAATAACAATAAAAGAAATAATTAAAAGTTAAAGAATATAAAAAGTTGATTATTTTACAATTAATTAAAGTAATAATTATTTTTAATGTTTTAATAAAGGTGTTTAATTATATTATTTTATAACATGAATTATTATATTTGTTTACTTTTAAATAAAATATTAAAATAAAATTAAATAAATAATATAAAATAAAATATTATAAAGTAAAAATAAAATAATAATAGATAAAACTACTAAAGGTATCACCTTTAATAGAATACCTATTTTGGGTTCAACAAAGGTTGAATTTGATGGTTGGGAATTTTCTTTTAAACATTGGTGTAATTTATATAAGGTACCAGAACAAGAAAAGCTAGAATACCATATATCATTAACTACGGGTACAGCTAGAACAATTGTAGTTAATGCATTAAACAAAGAAACACTAGATGACTATGATACCATCATCAAAAACCTTAAAAATCATTTTAAAGGTTCCATACCAAAGAATTCTAGATTATTAGAATTATCTATTATTACAATAAAGAAAAAAAAGTATCTGAATTCAATATTAAATATGACTCTCTAATAAATAAAACAAATCTAAAAATGTCAAATGAAATTGTTATATCATACTACATTAATGCTTTTAGAAACTTTACCAAGACTTATGAGGCACTATTAGAAGCTGAACCAAAAAGCTTAGAAGAAGCCAGAAACATTACTATTAAAAAAGAGAAAATTTATAATATAGTTGAAAAAAATAGACCTAAAATAAGGATCTCCATTAATTCTAAAAGGTCTCCAAATGATAATAATGCTCAAAGAAATAATGATAGAACATATTCAAATAATTTTAATAGTTACAACCGAATGAATAACAATAATACCACTCAAAATAGTTATAAAAATTATAATAACAGAAATTATACTAGTAATTACAGAAATAATAATTATAACAGTAATATTCAAAATAACAACTACAATAATGATAATAATAATTATTCAAGATTTAATAATATTAACCAAAATGTTGAGCAAAGAAGTACATTAAATATCCACAAAATAATGAGGATGAGCTAAAAGAAATAACTCAAAAGCTTGCTGACCTAAAAATTAATGTTTGTTTAAATTGTAAAAGAATAGGTCATACAATGAATGATTGTCCAGAATTAGATGACGAATACAATCATTTAAACTAAATAATGGGAGTAAGCAATCTCCCATAAAAACTAAAATAGCAAACAGTTCACAAAATACACAAGAAATACAAATAAATTCTAATTCTCTAATAAAATATTTATTCTATTAATGCGGCTCAAAAGAAGAAAATAAATGTTAAAACACTAGATAAAAATAAAATATCACCGAATAATAAAAGTGAAGATCAAGATGAAAAAATAGAAATAGAAAGTGAAGAAGAACAAAATAATACAAATGAAATACCTTTAGAAGAAGTTACTAATACAAAAGAACATATCCAACCTATTGAAATTAATAACTCTAATGATTCTACCAATGAAGAAACTTTTAAAAATAATAATGAAACAAGTGATGTAAAAGTAAAGAAAAATTCTGTCAAACCCAAAGTAACCACAAAAAGAAATATGACAGAAATACAAATGTTAAAAACCAAAGATAAATTTAGTATAATTAAAGAAGCAAATAATTTATATCCAAAAATAAGTCTTTCCCAATTACTTTCTGCTAGTCCATCACTTAGAAAAGAATTAAAACAAGGTTTTAAACCCAAAGTTGAAAAAGTGATGTACTACTTTAATAACTCTAATATTCCATTAATAATTGGTGATATAGATGGAAAATATTTAAAAAATCTTTACGATACTGGCGCAAATGTCATTATCATAACTACAAATGGTTTTAATAAATTACCTAATAAAAATATTGAAAAAAGTGATGAGGAGCAAAATATAACTATTGCTAATGGTACTATTGTTCCTATAAATGTTTTTACTACTTTAAAAATAAATATTAATAATTGTTGTACTATTTTAGAAAAATTTTATATTATTGAACAAAGTAATCCATACTTTGATATAATTTTTGGAAGAGGTATTCAAAAGAAATATAGTTTATTTATTGACCCTGATGATGATTATATCTATCAGAAAACTAAAAAAGGTTTAAAGAAAATTACAAATATTATCAATAGTAATGATAATGATACTAATGATATTCCCTTAATAAATTCTATAATTATTTCAAAAGAAGAAAACCAAGAATTTCAAGATACATTAAAGGAATCTTAAATTCAATACCCGATAATATTAAATCAGAATTTGAACATATAATAAATAAATATAAAAATTGTATGGCTACATCAATGTCTCAATTAACTACTGCGGATTTAGAACCTCATTCTATAATTACTACTACTTATAAACCAATAAAATTAAAACCTTATAAATTATCTAAGGAACATGTTGATATTTTAAAAAGTGAAATTCTTTCATTACTTGATAAAGGTTTAATTACTCCTTCTCACTCTCCATGGTCATTTCCAGTTTTACTTGTACAAAAGAAAAATGGTAAATGGAGAATGTGTATTGATTATAGAAGACTTAATGAAATTACTATTAAGGATTCTTATGCACTTCCTTTTATTGATGAATTAATCTCTTCTGTTAATGGTGCAAAAATATTTTCTGTTTTAGATTTATATTCCGGCTACCACCAAATTCCTATGAACCCAAATGATATTGAGAAAACTGCTTTTACAACAAAATTTGGTAATTATAATTTTAAAGTAATGCCATTTGGTTTAACTAATGCTCCAGCTACTTTCCAGCGAGAAATGAATAGGATTCTCTTACCATTAATTGGTAAATGTCTTTTTGTTTATATCGATGATATTGTTGTTTATTTTAAATCACCAGAAGAACATCTTTATCATTTACAACAAGTTTTTGAAATATTATCTAAATATAATCTTTCTCTTAATTTACAAAAATGTAAATTCTTTCAAGAAAAGGTAGAAGTACTAGGACATGTACTTACACCTAACGGATTAAAAACTGTTCCTTCTAAAGTTCAAAGTATTGCTTTATGGAATGCTCCAAGAAATGTTAATGAACTAAGATCATTCCTAGGTTTAGCTAGTTACTACCGCAAATTTATTCAAAATTTTTCTATTAGAGCAAATTCTCTTATTAATTTATTAAAGAAAGATCAAGAATATATTTGGTCACAAAAATGTAATGATGCTTTTGAAGATATTCGACAATGTTTATTAAGTGATCCTATTTTAAGTTATCCTGATTTTAATAAAGAATTTATTATTCGTACCGATGCATCAACTAATGGCATTGGTGCTGTACTCTTACAGGTGGAGGGGGACAAATTGGAACATCCAATTTGTTGTATTAGTCGTACTTTATCTACTTCAGAAAAGAATTATTCTGTTACTGATCTTGAAGGATTAGCAATATATTATGCTATTTTACAATTTCGTCAATATATTATAAGTAATAAAAATCCTACCATATTAATTACCGATCATAAACCATTACTTGGATTTTATAAAAAGAATATCCCATCATAAGGTAGACATGCTAGATGGATCGAAGAATTTAACAAATATAAAAATGAATTAAAATATGATAAAGGAAAGAAAAATGTTTTTGCTGATGCCCTTTCAAGATTACCTTCTAAAAATTCTGATGAAATAGTAAATTGTGCTTATGCAATTTTGTCTGATTTTAATCCAAGAGATTTAGACCTACCTGAAGGAATAAAAAATATTTTACAAAGAATTATCAAGTTGTTGATAATACTCTTTATTACAAAAAAGATGAATTATATCTTAAAATTATTTATAAAGATGTATATAAATAAGATATTATTAGTCGTGCTCATTCTGTTGGCCATGAAGGTACTGAAAAGACCACAAACTGAATTTTTAAATCTTACTATTGGCAAGGTATTTGGAATGATGTAAGAATGTGGGTAAAGTCCTGTAGAAAATGTCAACTTTGCAAACCTAAACATTTACCTAAAAATGTTGAAGATAATATTACTCCAGTTGAACAACCATTTACTAGAGTTGGACTTGATATAGTAGGTCCATTACCAATTACTAAGCAAGGAAATTCTTATATAATTACTCTTGTTGATTATTTCACCAAATGGATTGAAGCAAAACCTGTTTCAAATATTAAATCTGAAGAAGTAATAAAATTTTTAATAGAAGTAATAACAAGACATGGACCCCCAGAAATTATTGTTACTTATAATGGAAGTTCATTTATTTCTGATATTACTAAATGATGATTGATTTATATGGATCATGGGTACATTTTATTTCTCCTCATCATCCAGAATCAAATGGTATGATTGAAAATCGTAATAGAGAAATTGGAAAAACTTTAAGACTCTTAATTGAAAATGAATCCAAATGGGATGAATATTTACCATCTGCACTTTGGGCACTTAGAACTACCAAAAATTCAAAAACTAAGTTTAATAGTTTCGAACTATTATATGGTAGAAGAGACACATGACCATTAGAAATAATGTTTCCTGATATTTATAAAGATCCTAATGAAACAGAAGAAGAATATATTTTTAGAAGATTTTTAAGGCATCAAAATTGGGTAAAACAAGCTACTGAATATTCTAATCATGCTAATCAATATTGGGAACATAGAATAGGTTTATCCAGAGCTTTAAAGAAAACTTATAAACCGGGTGATTATGTTATGATAAGATTAATAGGAAGAAGTAAATTAAATCCTTATTTTTATGGTCCTTATAAAGTTGTTAATAAACAAAAATTTAATACTGTTGTACTTGAAGATCCACATACAGGAAAACTACTTGATAGAAATGTACATATTAAAAATATTTTTCCTTATGTTCTACCAGAACAAAATTTAACTTCAAGGGACGAAGTTAATTCTTAAAAGGCCGAGAAACTGATAAATAATGAAATTAATAAATATAAAATTATTATTAAACCTGATTTTTAAGTTAACCCTAAAAGTAACTTAAAACAAGTTATAGTTTAATTAAGTACTTTACCAAAATCCTAAAATAAAATTAATCCTTAACACTGCATATATTTTGATTATTGAAAGAAAATAATAAACTTTAATTAATCGAGATCAAAATATATAACTTTTGTTAAATTAATTGTTAAATTAAATATTCAATAACTTCGTTAGTAAATTACACTTTAAAAGTAAACAAATATAATAATTCATGTTATAAAATAATATAATTAAACACCTTTATTAAAACATTAAAAATAATTATTACTTTAATTAATTGTAAAATAATCAACTTTTTATATTCTTTAACTTTTAATTATTTCTTTTATTGTTATTTCTAATTACTTTTATTACTTTTATTGTAAATAGTTATTAATTTTATTATTTTAATGTAAATAGTTTAAATTTAAAAGAAAATATAAATACATGTAAATATTCTTATTTTAATCATTATTATCATTAATAAAGAAATATTATATAGTTTAGTTAATATTTTTGTAATTTTAATAATCACTTTATAATATTTTATTTTATATTATTTATTTAATTTTATTTTAATATTTTATTTAAAAGTTCAATTTTTATTTATTCTCAACAATTTAGTTATAAGTACAATAATATGTTTTTATTTACAATAATCTTTATTTACAATAATATAATTTTATTTACAGGTATTTTATTTATTATATTTTTTAATAAAATATATTATTATATAATGTTTATTAATATAAAAGAAGAAATAATTGGTTGTTATTTGTAGACACTTGTAGATATCTGTTTTAGTTTTATTGTAATAAAGAAGATTTTACTTTTGAGAAAATATTAAGAATATATTTTATTTATATTAAGTTATTTATTTATTAGTATTGTTAAAAAAAATATTTAATTTAGAGTAGGATATTTATTTATATTTCTTTATTATAAAACAGAAAATAATATTGATAATGTTATTATAGTACCTTCAGAGTACCCGACAGTTTCGTCACCGTGCCTTTCGACCTCCACTAACTAACCGTCATAAATATTAAGTGGTGTAATATTTACTTATTAGTTAGCGCTTTACTCCCCCACGATATGTGATAAAACTGCACTCTTACTAACTTACTATAAAACACTTTAATTATCTCAGTAATTAATTAACCGAAAAATAAACAAAAGTTATTTTTCGCTGAAAATTAACTAAAAAAGACAACTCAATATGATTGCTTTTATTATTTAAAATTTATAACAATACTCTTAATTTTATTTGACCGATGATTATATTTTATAATTACAATTTATGTATTTCTTTTTCTTAAAAAAAATAATTAAATATAAAACTTTATTTACAGGATTTATTTTTTGCTTTATAATGCCTTACAACAATTTAATTAACCGAAAAAGCTACTAACTAGAGGTGATATACTAGACCTCAAAATAAATTAAAACTATATATTTTTATGTCGCTTTACCTTCACGATAAACCTTTAGCCTTCGGTGACTAAAGTTCCTTATTCGCCAGAGTATGTTAAAGATTCAACTAGAGAGTCCTGTATTGCGTGCTTTTTATCACACTAACAATCCCTTCCCCCAAGTAAGCATGCTATTCACACTCATCCTACTTTTACAAATACTTCAATTAACAGCTATAGTTTCTAACCAACTGAAACTAGTTATTTGTACACTGAAATTCTGTATATGAATCTATACGTTTCTAGTATATTTTTCAAGTATTTTTATTTATAAAGTTTTATACTTATAATTTTTTTTTTGGTGTATGTATATTTTTTATATATATATACTTAAATCTTTATTTATTATTAATTTAATTTATTTTTATTATATATTTGTTTTTATGTATATATACCTAATGTATATATACCTATTTTATTATTATTATTATTATTAATTATTATTTCAACTATCTTATTTATAATATTAATAACTATTTATCTAGTCTATGATATATTTATAAAATTCTTTTCTTATTTAAAATATTTATATAATATATAATATTTATATATCAATTTACTATATTAATACTATACTATTATGTATTATAATTTATTTAATTAATTATTATTGAAATATTATTAAAATAATATTAAAATAAAATAAACTATAACTTATTTTAAGTTACTTTTAGGGTTAACTTAAAAATCAGGTATAATAATAATTTTATATTTATTGATTTCATTATTTATCAGAATGTAAGAAGTTACTTATGAATTATAAATAACTTCTACAAATTAATAATAATTAAATAATTAACTATTACTAATTTGAGAAAGAAAATTAAAATATTAATTTCGAGTTTATTATATAAAAATACTAATAAATAAAAATATTAATATTAACACATAAATATAAAAACACACTTTAAACAAAATATTCCTTTTTAATAATAATACTTTATTTATCAATAAATTTATATAATAATAACTCTTGATTTCTTAAAAAGAGAATCAAGATTATTCTTTTAAATTAATTTAATACATTATACATGGATTGGTTAAAATGATACAACTAAATTAATGTAATAAAACAATGTATTTAATCAATGTATTTAATTAATGTATTAAATAATAAATATTACAATAAATATTAATTAATAAGAAAATAGATAAATTATATAGAATTTATCTATATTTCTTACACAGAATCTATAAGAAATTAGATTTATTTTATAATAAATAATCTATATTTCTTATTAAAATTAATTTATTATATTTTTTATTTAACCTTTAATATTTTATTAAATTTTATTAAATTTTATTATAATACGTAATGTATTTTAAATGTAATGTAAATTATTGTATTTTGAAAAAATCGATTATTAGAATTTTCCCGAATCCATTCGGTTTTATCTAATAATATAATGATTGATAAGAATAGATTATCAATCGAAACTTTTCTAGTTTTTTCTTCTAATCTTTTTCTAGAAAAGAAATTTATTAAGATTAGAACTTTCTTTTATTCTTTAAGTTTTTATATAAAAAGACCTCTTGAGTTTCATTTGAAAATCAAGAGTTATTATTATAAGAAATTATAATAAACAACATAAATAAATTGATACACTTTTAACATTAATAAAACATTCTTATAATAAAAAATATTTTAAAACCTAACACGAACGTTATCGAGTTTATTATAAGAGTATAAAAATAAATAACAGTTACTCAAATAATTATACCTTCCGAGTAATCATCATTTTAGTGGTTAAACATATTCTTCCCCAATCAGTATTAATCCATTTCCTGAGTTCATTTCGTAGTACTGTTGGAGAGTCTAAGTGAAATATTTTTGGTCTTCTCAGTGAAATTCTTGACATAATCCTTAAAGTAGTTAAGAAAACCAAAAAGTTGTTGGTATTCTTTTTGAAAATAACATTTTTTGATGTCTAATGATTTCGTAGATATTGGTTTAATACTATTATAGCCTATCTTATATCCTAAACATTCAAAGGTAGTTGGGAAGAAAATACATTTTTCTAGTTTACAATAAAAATTTTGTTCTTTGAATTTCTTTAGAGTATATGCACAAAGTTTTAAGCATTCTTCTTTTGAGTCCGCGTATATATGTATATCGTCGAGATAAATGTCAATACCTTTATTTAAATATTTGTTTAAAAGTAAATTTAGTATAGATTGAAAGATTGAGGGGGCCGTGGATAACTCAAATGGTAAAACCTTCCACTGATAAGTTTGATTTTTAAATCTGAAACTTGTTAAGAATCGATATCTAGGTTCTAAGTATACTTGATTATAGGCGTTTCGTAAATCGAGTAAGATATGATATTTGAATCTAGCAGCTCTGTGTACTAATTCAATAATACGGGGAATGGGATAATTGTTGTGATAAAGACAATTATTAACCATCACATAATTAAATACTGTTCGGTATGTTCCATCTTTTTTAGGGACATTGAATACGTTACAAGCGACACTAGCGCGTACCTTTTCAATTTTTCCATTTTTCTCTAGTTCTAAGAATTCTTTCTCAAGGGCTTCTTCTTGTTCCTGGTCTAGCTTAATATGGGGCATCATTGGAAGTCTTTTTACCTTTTCTTTATTATAAGGAAGGTAAGCGTTAAGTCTGCTTATTATCCTGTTAAAAAACTTTCCTTCCGGAGGTGTTTCAAAGACTTCTTTGTATCCCTTTAGTTCTTCTGGTAGGTTTTCAATGTTTTTAATTAAGTACTCACCTAGTCCTTTCTTATGATCTGTAGAGATCACAAAGCTTTGATTTTGTTGTTTTTGTTTTAGAAGTTCTTGCTCAATTTTCCCTTTCTGAGCATTTGAAAGTTCTATAGTTTCGGTATTATGTACTTCTGCATCATTATCATGTTTTTCTTTATTATTCAAGATGATGTTATGTTTTTTATCTAGATATTTCTTGTCCCATTCCGGATCTTCTACGTATTCTCTTTTTAATAATATAGATTTCGCTTCATCTGTTCTGTTTTCGCTCTTATTCAGGAAGTATGGGTAGTAGTTAGCGTCGATTTTTAACTTCTTCATTTTGAATAGAGGAGATCATCGTTAAGGATAATTTTATCATAATAGAAATTTCTTTTCTTATGGTAAGTAGGTCCGTCTGTAGGGATTATATTTAACTTCACATTAGTAAAAAAGTATAAATCTTTCTTTAGTTCTATTCCTATGGTTAAGTAGCAGCTTTCTTTTACTTGTGTAATTGTTTCACCTGATTGTAGTGTATGAATTGTATTATTCGGATATTTTTTTATATTTAAGGAACTTAAAAGGTTTGAACCTATACAGTTTCCTGACGATCCAGAATCCAGAATGACTATCCCGTACTTGGCTTTTAATTTGCTATCTAGAATTAACGCTTTATTGTAGTGCATCCTTCCTCCGAACGTGGATTGTTTAGATATTTGGATCCTTTAATCTTTTCAATAGTATTGTGGATTTCCCCTGATGTAAATTGTGTTTTATCCTTAATGTTTTCATCGATTATATTTTCTTCGGTTATATGATTCTGATTAACATGTTTATTTGGAGCTTTGGGTTCGAATTTTCTTATTATTTGAGGTTTAGGTTTCTCACTCTTCACTCTGAGGTGATTTGTGTTTTTATTCTGGTTTAATGTTCTTATGGGTTGATTTATGCGGTTATTACTGATAAAGATTTTAATATCTTCTTTGAAATTTCTTTTCCTTTCAACTTCGGCAATATATTTAAATAGTATATTTATGTATTTTTCATATATATTTTGGTTGAAGTTGTTTTGTTCGTCAAAATCATCCTTTGGATTGTAAATGGGTAATTGTGGGAGTTTTTCCAAGCATCTTTCGTTTATACCGTTTGGTAAATTTTTGGATAGTTTAATAAATCTAGAAAAATATGTTTTATTCAGATTTCCTCCTATTTTTTCAATTTGTTCCATAAATTTTTCAAAGTTTTCCTCATATATAGAGTTTGTTAGTTTTAAGTTTTTCCATTTTTCTTCCTGTTCTTCTATGGAAAGTTCGCAAAATTCTCGTTCAAATTGGTAGGTAAACATATTTAGTTTTTTCCAGGTCGTAGTTTCGTTCCAATCGATTGATTTATAATCTAATTTTTTGAGGAATATGTTGTAGTACCATTGCTTGACCTTTCTGCCCCCTTTTCAAGAATTGCGTCCCTGATTTGTGCTTCGTTGACTTGTGGGGTGTAGGTCTGAAGATAAGCTTTGAGATCTGCAAGGAATTCATAACCTTTATCCTTGGTGGTGTACAACGGTGGTCTGGTTTTAAATAAAGACCTGAACCCTGAAGCCGCTGTTGAATTCGAGGTGGGTAAGTCTTCGAATTCTGTAGGATGAAAGGGAACAGTAGCTTGTAGTTTAGAATTAAAGATTCTAGGATGGTTCTTATAGTAGTAATACTGTTCATTACGGGATCCATTTCTGAGATCGGGTTTGGTTTTTTCCGTTAAATTTGAGAACCTTTCCCTAAAGTCTTCTTCCGATTCATTTTTGAATTTATTTCTTTTGAATCTTGAATCGAAGTAGTCGTGTTTCTCCTCTTCGTTACTAAAACATGCGTTGAACTGATTAGATTCGGTAGATAAGTTGTTAAGTATTTTATTTGATATACTTGATTGATATGTGGTTGAAGGTGTTCTGTTTTTAAAGAACTGGTTATCTCTCATGAGGTAATTTTGTTGTTCTATTAATTTTTCCATCTTTGTTTGGAGTTCCAGTACTTCCTTTTCGAAAGCTTGATGTTTAGCATTACCTTGTTCCATTTCAGCACCGAAAACATCTTGATTACTTTCTAGTGAAGATAGTTTTTTGTATAGCTTATTATTTCCTTCATTGATTTTCTGATTAATTCTCTAGATAATCGTGAAGCGGAAAACAACAAAAGTAGATTGTCCTATAAAAGAATTACTTGGTCTAAATTGAGAAATATTACTTAGGGAGATCTTCTGGTCAGGAAATTCAAATCCGGCTTTAATTAAGTATCTTTCATTGATTAATGTATTGATTATTTTCTCGCATTTTTCATTTTTTGGATGTAGAATAATTTTCATAGAGTCGAAATCGTGATCGATCTCAAATAAACAATGGGTTTTTTCGTTATCATGGAATAATCTTTTATATTCTTCTTGTAAATTATCTATCTTTAAGTGGTTAATTGTATTAAGTTTAGTTTTAATTTTAGCGATTTCACTCATACAGTGAGTGAGTTCCTTATCCTTAATTAAGGTAGAGATTTCCTCATATCTCATGAGTATGTTCTCATATAATTGATGTAACCCTGCTATGTTGTTTTCAACTTTAATAGTGTTAGTAGGATTTTCCATAATTTCATTTTCTAAGGATTTAATCCTTTCTTGTAACTGGGTTTGAAGAATTATGTTATCTTCTAAGGTTTTTTGAAGTTTAGCAAAGTCATTTCTGAAGTCTTCTTTGTCCTTTTCTTGTATATTGTAGAGGCTTATTAGTTTGTAATGCAAGTCTTGAATTGTCCTTTTTGTATCTGTTCGGACAGCTTGTAGCTTTTCAGCTATTTGGTTATTAATATTTTTAGTGATATTATGAGAATATATATTATCCTCTTTTGATTTTTTGGTTAATTCTTTTACTTCTTTCTGAAGGGTAGTTAATCGATTTTGTAAAGCAGAAATCTCACGAGCAGACATATCTACTATCTTTCCTTGCTCATTGATTTCATGTTCGATGGGAATGAGGTCGGATGATTTAGCAGTAAGAAGTTTGTTGTTATGCATTTCTTCTTTCATCTCACCTACAGCCGCTGATAAGTCCATGGGTTTAACCGTATTTTTATCTATTACATTGGCTAGTTGTTGTACCTCTATATTCTCGGCCTTGTTTGCCATTTGCAGACGTATGACTTCAATTTGGTTCTTATTTTCCGTTATTCCTGCTTGGAGTGATGCGGATAGGGTAGCCGTCATATTGGCAAATTGCGCCGTCATCTGATCCATGAAGTTTTTCATGGTTGCTTGTAATTCTTCTTTATCGTTTAATCTTCGGGTTTCCATTTCTTGATACATTTTATTTGTAGATTCCAGAACGATGGCTCCCGAATTATTTGAATTGTATGTTTTAATTTGACTAGTTCCTCCATAGGGATTTAGTTGCTGAGACTTTATAGTCCAGTTATCTGGGACATCATCGGCTAAATTATTGATATATTGTTCGACTGAACTAGATGTTCCTTCTGAACTAGAAGAGTTATTGTAGACCTGTTCTAACTCATTTCCTATCTTTTGAGTTTGGTCTAGTTCCATGTATTCTTCTTTATGCGGAATATTTTTTCCTTTATTTGATGTTTCGAGCTGGCTTTGCTCCATCTTTTGGTTTATTCTTTTAGCGGTATTTAGATAAAGAGTGTTATTAATTGTTTCAGTATATTGTTCGTCTAAATGTAGAATAGACTCCGAGCTTGACTCCTCACTTTCTTCGTGAATTTCGTCGTTTTGAGTCTCTCCTTTGGCTAAGAAATTAAGATTTCTTAAATTTTTGATATTCTTGAACTCGGTATTTGTGACCAAATAGGGGTACGATATTCTCACGATTATTATCATTTATATGTTGTTTGTAATGTAATTACGAATTGTGTCATTTCCTTCGTCCAATTGGAAAATAGCAACACCAATACCAATTTCTGACACGTCGGTTAGTGTAATGATGTAAGAAATTAGATTTATTTTATAATAAATAATCTATATTTCTTATTAAAATTAATTTATTATATTTTTTATTTAACCTTTAATATTTTATTAAATTTTATTAAATTTTATTATAATACATAATGTATTTTAAATGTAATGTAAATTATTGTATTTAGAAAAAATCGATTATTAGAATTTTCCCGAATCCATTCGGTTTTATCTAATAATACGATGATTGATAAGAATAGATTATCAATTGAAACTTTTCTAGTTTTTTCTTCTAATCTTTTTCTAGAAAAGAAATTTATTAAGATTAGAACTTTCTTTTATTCTTTAAGTTTTTATATAAAAAGACCTCTTGAGTTTCATTTGAAAATCAAGAGTTATTATTATAAGAAATTATAATAAATAACATAAATAAATTGATACACTTTTAACATTAATAAAACATTCTTATAATAAAAAATATTTTAAACCCTAACACAAACGTTATTTATAGGCTCTTATAATAAACTCGATAAGTATATTTTTTTTTATTTTAATAAATAGTTTCCTTATCATTATCTCATTTTAACAATTAGTGTTAAAATGTAGCTAATAATTTTATTATGTGAAATATTAATGCATATAATAAAATTATTACAATAATAACTCTTCAATGTAGTAAAATTAAAAAATGTAAATAAAATAATAAATCTAAAACTAGTATACATTAAAAAAATTTTTAAATCAATTGCACCAATGAAAATTTTTTAAAAAAAAAAAAAAAACCTACCAATCAAAAAAAAAAATTTACCAATTAAATATAATAATAATAATAATAATATAAAAATAATAAATAAAATTTAATTTTGTAGAAAAAAAGGAATTTGTTTTTTTTTTCTCCAGAAAAAAAAATAATAATAATAATATCAAATTTGGAATTAAAACACTAGTATTACTATTACGTATAATTTTCATTATTAATCTATTATTTCCCTATACGACTTAATTTTTATTTTATTTTTTTTTCTTACTTTATAACTTTTAGAATAATGAATATAATTGGCGACGGCAGTCCTTGTGATGTGGATGCTTCGAAGTTAATTTCGGCTATAACCGAATACATCTCTACTTTCTTTGCACCTAACGGTGTTTTAGCCCTTGAAAATAAAACTAACGACAGTATGAATTTAAGTGAAATTCTTGGACAATGTGAAATGTTTTTCAAGGAACATTCTAACACATTTCAAAAGGATGAATCTAAATGTTCTTTTGTTGTTAATAAACTTCAAGGTGCAGCAAGAAAATGGGGGTTATCTCTCATTGCTGATAGTACTATTAGTACTTATTGCTGGATAACTTTGAGGATACAAAGGAACAAAAGTATATTCTTATAGAACAACTTTTGAACCTTAAACAGCATCATTTAGGAAGGCAGCCAATTATACAATCGAGTTCAGAAGACTCTCTAAGAGAATCGGATGGCCTGACGAAGTATTCGTTGATCTTATCAGGAGAGGCCTTCTCGAAGAAGTGCAAAGGGAGTTCGACGAAGTGGACAGACCCAAGACGCTATTCGAAGCTACTAATATTATTATTAACCTCGACAAAAAATGTCTTATTAATAATAATATTTGTAATTTACATAACAAGAAGCTCAAGAATGACCGTAAAGATGAGAAGTCCTTCGGAAGGAAATTATACAACTTTAACAAGATGGATAACAACAAGAAGATTAAAAATATTCAAAAAAACCAGAAAAACAATGAAATACTTTCAGCCAATTACACGCCAAATAGAACAAATACGATGACTTCCACTTTCATCATCAAGACGAACAACAAAACATTGAAAGTTAAGCTGTTAATTGATTCAGGCTCAGCAAGGAGTTTCTTCTGTAAGAACTTCGTTGTTATGAACAAACTACCAGTATCTAGCCTTCCATCCTCTATTAGTATTCAATTACCAAACAACAAGAGAATGGCAATCAAACAGGTTACCAAGCGTATTAAGCTCTGTTTCTTGGATCATTCAGAACTCTTTGAATTCGGCGTAGCTAATCTTCAATTACAAGGTATCTCTGTTATTCTTGGGAGAGATTGGTTGAGCATACATAAACCCTATATTGACTTTTAAAAAAATAGTATCTATTTCCTTGAAAATCACTGCCTTTCTCATTGCCCATCTTCAAAGGGTAAGAAGCTGACCTTTTTAGAAGAAAATATAGCCGCAGCGTTAATTGTTCCAGAAAAAGGACCAACCGATTCTATTATCCCCTCATCTATATCGGAAGATGAGTTATATGATTCGGACATTTGCCTAGCTATGCCAGATACTGTCGAATTTTGCCGCGACGATTTTAGTAAGGATAAAATTCTCTCAAAATACTACTCAGATTTGATGACTGTTTTCGAAAAGAAGAATGCTGACAAGCTCCCTCCTCATCGTCAGTATGATATATCATTTGATCTAATTCCGGGTAGCCAGTTATTCTTTGGTCCAATTTATTCTTTAACTGTCGATGAAATGAATGCACTTAAAGAATATATTAGAGAAAATATTGCAAAAGGATTTATAAGAAAATCCAAGTCTCCTGCGGGTGCTCCCGTGTTGTTTGTCAAGAAGCCTGATGGATCTTTACGTCTCTGTGTCGACTATAGGAAATTGAATTCTATTACGATCCGTAATAGTTATCCCATCCCACGCATCAATGACTTAATCGAATCGTTTAAGGGGGTTGAAATATTCTCTAGGCTCGATCTCAGATTCGCGTATAACCTGGTAAGGGTAAAAAAGGGACACGAATACCTTACTGCCTTCAGAACTCCTATAGGGCATTTCGAGTACCTTGTTATGCCGTTTGGTCTTAGAAATGCTCCTTCGGTATTTCAAAGATTCATCCAAGATGTTCTTTCGGATTCCATCGGGAAATTTGTTCAGGTTTATTTAGATGATATTATTATCTATTTATGAATGTCAACGATCACGCACAACACGTCCGTCATGTATTAAAGCGTCTTATCGATAATGGTCTTTATATTAAGTTAGAGAAATGTGATTTCCACGTTAAGGAAACATCATTTCTTAGGTTTATTGTATCCACTAGCGGCTTTCTTATGGACAAAGACAAAATAAAATCAGTCTCTGAATGGCCGATACCAAAAAATACCAAGGAATTGCAAGGATTTCTTGGTCTATGTAACTTCTACAGGAAGTTTATCAAGAACTTTTCGAAAATCATGGAACCCCTTCGTCGACTTCTCAAGAAAGGTAATGCGTTTATTTGGGATGATGAGGCGTCCTCCGCATTCAATAAATTGAAAGAAGCTTTTGACTCCGAAGATATATTACAATACCCAGATTATGAAAAAGAATTTACAGTCGAGACTGACGCGAGTGATTTCGCAATTGGCTGTATTCTTTCTCAAATTTGTGATACTGATAATTGTCTTCATCCAGTTGCCTTCCACTCAAGATCATTGACTGATGCAGAAGTTAATTATACCATATATGATAAAGAACTTCTCGCTATCATCACAGCCTTTGATACTTGGAGACATCACCTCGAAGGCGCCAAATTCCCAGTTCAAGTAATTACCGACCATCGCAATCTCCTCTATTTAAAAAAGCCTCAGAGCTTAAATCAAAGGCAGATGGAGTCTTTTCCTCTCCAAATTTGACTTTAGAATATCTTATAGGCCAGGGGTCAAAGGTGGTAAACCAGACTCTTTATCAAGAAGGCCTGATTACAAGAAATCAAGTATAAGTCTGAACACACAACCTCTAATAAATGATAATGTGTTTTGCTGTTCAACAATTGACAATATTAGTTGTCTTATTGATTCTCAAAAGTCAGATAAGTATTGTAGAGAAATTTTAAAAAAGATTTCTTCAACCAATAGCGATAAGATCAAAAGTTCTCTTTTCAGTATGATCGAAGGCGTTTTACACTTTCAAAAGAGAATAATTGTGCCATCCAACCTTAGAGCAAGAATTCTGAAATCGTTTCATGGCACCCCTACAAACGGTCACCAAGGTGTCGATAAAACTTTTGACAAAATCAAAAGATATTACTGGTGGCCAAACATGAAGAAAGACATTCACAATTTTATACAATCTTGTACTATCTGTGGAAGAAACAAGATACGAAGACACAAGCCCTATGGTGAAATCCTACCCTTACCTATTCCAAATGCACCATGGGAAATAATTGGAGTCGATTTTATAGTCTACCTTCCAAGTTCACAAGATTGTACGTGTATAATGGTGGTATTTGACCATTTTACTAAGATGATACACCTTATTCCCTGTTCGGATGTTCCTTCTGCGGAATTGACTGCTAAATTATTGCTTTTTAACGTGTTTAGGTATCATGGGTTTCCAAAAACTATTATCTCAGATCATGGCTCCTAATTCTCGTCAGAATTTTGGTCTTCTTTGTGCTCTGCCCTTAATATTAAGGCTAGTCTCGCAACACCTCATCACCAGCAATCCAATGGCCAAGTGGAACGTGTTAATTCAGTAATTGAACAATACCTTAGGTGTTATTGTTCCTCAGCACAAAACGAGTGGTGTCTTTTCCTCTCTCTCTGTGAACTTGCATATAATAACTCCATACATAAGTCGATTGAAGTATCACCATTCTATGCAAATTATGGATTTAATCCAGTATGCAATATTGATTCCCCACCAATCTTACTTAAGGACAATGCTTCAGCTTTAACTAGGGACTGGTCTGCACACTTTAATGCTATTAAAACACATCTGGAAAAAGCTAAAGCATCATTTAAAAAATTCGGCGATTTGAAAAAATCTACTGGGCCAAAATTAAAAATAAACGATCTAGTGTGGCTCAAAAGATTCTATTTTTCCAATGAACCAGCTCGTAAACTTTCTAATCAATACTTAGGACCTTTCAAAATCATTGAAGAGAAGGGCAGAATGAACTACCGACTAGAATTACCAGAAACCCTTCACATTCATCCGGTATTTCATATCTCTCAGTTGGAGCCTTATACTAAAAGAAACCCAGAATTAGAGGAAGAAACAAATATAGAAGGGTCAATGTAAGAAATTAGATTTATTTTATAATAAATAATCTATATTTCTTATTAAAATTAATTTATTATATTTTTTATTTAACCTTTAATATTTTATTAAATTTTATTAAATTTTATTATAATACATAATGTATTTTAAATGTAATGTAAATTATTGTATTTAGAAAAAATCGATTATTAGAATTTTCCCGAATCCATTTGGTTTTATCTAATAATATAATGATTGATAAGAATAGATTATCAATCGAAACTTTTCTAGTTTTTTCTTCTAATCTTTTTCTAGAAAAGAAATTTATTAAGATTAGAACTTTCTTTTATTCTTTAAGTTTTTATATAAAAAGACCTCTTGAGTTTCATTTGAAAATCAAGAGTTATTATTATAAGAAATTATAATAAACAACATAAATAAATTGATACACTTTTAACATTAATAAAACATTCTTATAATAAAAAATATTTTAAACCCTAACACAAACGTTATTTATAGGCTCTTATAATAAACTTGATAAGTATATTTTTTTTTATTTTAATAAATAGTTTCCTTATCATTATCTCATTTTAACAATTATTTTTTTTTTATTTTAATAAATAGTTTCCTTATCATTATCTCATTTTAACAATTAGTGTTAAAATGTAGCTAATAATTTTATTATGTGAAATATTAATGCATATAATAAAATTATTACAAATGAATTGATATAATTTGATAATAATCTTAATTTTAAATTTTGCTTCAAAAAGTGATTATTATATTATATCTTTTGTTATAACTATATAAGTTATATTGATTAAGATTTAAAATCGTTTTTATAAAAATTAATAAAATTGTTTTGTTAAAACACTAAATTGTTTTATTAGAAACACTTGTTTTTCTAATATTTAAATATTTAAAATTTTATTTATTTAAGTATAAAAGTGATTATTAAAATTATAAAATATTAATCTAACTATATAATATTTCTTTATTAATAATAATAATGATGATTAAAATAAGAATATTTACATGTATTTATATTTTCTTTTAGAATTAAACTATTTACATTAAAATAATAAAATTAATAACTATTTACAATAAAAGTAATAAAAGTAATTAGAAATAACAATAAAAGAAATAATTAAAAGTTAAAGAATATAAAAAGTTGTTTATTTTACAATTAATTAAAGTAATAATTATTTTTAATGTTTTAATAAAGGTGTTTAATTATATTATTTTATAACATGAATTATTATATTTATTTACTTTTAAAGTGTAATTTACTAACGAAGTTATTAAATATTTAATTTAACAATTAATTTAACAAAAGTTATATATTTTGATCTCGATTAATTAAAGTTTATTATTTCTTTTCAATAATCAAAATATATGCAGTGTTTAGGATTAATTTTATTTAAGAATTTTGGTAAAGTACTTAATTAAACTATAACTTGTGATATGAAATTAATATGTCTAGCTACATATTAGCCAATATTTAAAATAATTTTTATTATTTAAAATATTCAATTTCATCTTTAAAAATTTATATATAATATTTCATAATAATAATATAATAATTGATATATATTATAATACATTATTTATATATTAGTTATAGAATTCATGTACATATTTCATTATATTCTTAAATATTAATATTATATATTAGTATTAATTTTATTGTAATACTTATTTGTATTACATTACCTTTCCTTATATAGTAATATTTCATATAAAATGTAAAATATATTATACTATATCCTATTTAATTATTATTCATATATTATGAATACATTACATTATATAATTGATATTCAATTATATTATAGGAATTTTATAATATAAAAATATTCATGTAAAAATAATTAATAATTAGAAAGGGAAGAGCTTTAATAATTAATAAGAAAATATTATAAGTGAAATTATTAATAAGAGAGAAGTTAATAGTAATAAAATATTTTTCACCTAATATAATAAATTATAAATAAACTAATATTAAATTACTACAACATAAAAGAAACTTATATCACTTGTTTTAAGTTACTTTTAGGGTTAACTTAAAATGTTACGGATTTCACTTCAGTTAGGTCGGAATATACATATTTACCCTAAGTTTATTAATTTAATAAATGAATAAATAAATATTTTAAATAAATAACATTTTATTAATTAACTTTATTTATTAATAAATTTTTATTTAAAGAAAAATTTTTATTTATTAAATATTATAATTAGAGTAAATATTAAATGTAATGAACTCTCGAAATTCCTAATGATAGGAATTTTCTCGAGTATTTATACTATCTCTAATATTAAGGAATACATTTTAAATTTAATACATGACTAATTATTTATATTAATTAACTATTCTATAAATTAATTACATATTAATTATATATGACTTTTCACTCGTGTTAAATTTAATAATTATAAAAGTCATATTATCAATCATTTGTAGAAGGAATGATTATTTTATAATTTAGTTTTAATTTCCTTCTTAATCAAATGAACAAAGAAATATTAATTCAAACTTTAATAAATATAAAATCTTAATAATTATAATTAATTAATATTTCTTAAAATATTATTTAATTATGTTTTATAATAAAATATTTCTAATTAAATAAACGAATAAAACACTAATTAAATAAATAATCATGAATCCACTAATATTCATGACATAAAATGTCAAAATCACAATTCATGAAATTTGACATTTCATGAAATTTCATAATTTTGAATTATTAGTTAAATTAATTAAAATATCAATTTAATAATATTTTACTAATAATAGTTTATTTAATATAAATATTAATTGGAAAGCTATTTATTATCCGGAGATAAATAGTGTAACAATTAATTAATATTAAACAAACCAATTAGTAAAATAAGATTCATTTAAATAATTATTAATATTATTTTTAACAACTTATTAATATTGATATTTAAAGAAAATTATATTATTATTATTATTATTATTATATTTTATTAATATTTATATTTATATTATTATACATGTATAACTTAAATTATATTATTATTATATTTTATTAATATCAACATTATATTAAAAATGAAAGTATAAATAAGTTGAACAAAGAACAACTTTAAGAAGTTCTTTGTGAGATTATTATACTCATTTTTATATAGTAAATTCAATATTTAAAATTAATAATTATCATTTATTTATATTATAAAAATTAAATAAAATATTTCTTAAAAAACTATATTTATTACTCTTTTATTTATAAAAATTTATTATTTACTATATAATTAAGCCTATCCTAACCTAGTAGACTTAATTATAGTTCTAAATCCACTCTAACTCTTGACATAAAATGTAAAAGTTTTACTAAACTTATAATTTAATATTAAAATATCAAATTAAATAAAAGGTTAAAAGATAACTAGGTTAGAAAAAAAAATGTTTTATTAAAATAATCTTAATTGATTTATAAATGAATAATTAAATTATATATTATGGTTAAAATAATTTCTTTTATTTTATTTAATAATATATTGCTTAAATATATAATAATAAGATTATTTAGTAGTAATACTCATTAAGTATTAATTATTATTAATAGTTAATAATTTAATAATTTATGGTTAATAATTTTTGGTTAATAATTTGTAGTTAATAATTTGTAGTTAATAATCTTTACAAAGATTTTAATTTCATAACTATTCTAAACTATTTATACTATTTGTAATTTTACATTTAATAATAAAATAACTTTTCAATACATGATTATATTCATAATATATTTTATAATACTTAAACTAAACTTAAGACTTATTCCTAATTATTAAAAAAATAACTATTGTTTATAATATTCATAATATTAATTATTTCTTAATTATAATATAATTCATTGAATATAATATTAATAATTATAATCTTCTAGTTCAAAGATTATAAATTATGTTATTGAAATAATTATTATAAAATAAAGTTAATCAGTTCCGGAAAATAATTTTAATTTAATTAAACAATAATTTTTTATACTTTGAGTGAATGATTTATGTTTGATATATCAGGGGTGATCATTCTCTGAATAAACAATTAATCATTGCTAACAAAATATCTTTAAATTGGAATATCTCGTGAACCAGCAGAGATATTGACCTGATTTTAAGATATGTTGTTTGTCTCGAGCGTGGCTTTCTAACGAACGTAATTATAACCAAAACATTTTTATTCAAAAATCGTCATTCGTTGAGGAGATACGCGTGTTTTTTCTTATTCCATTTTAACGATAAGGGTTAAAGTTATTTATTATAAAAATTATTAAGGGTTAAGGTCATATTTTAACCTTTCCTAAATTTTTAAATATTTCTTAATAAAATTTTATAATTTATTTGAAAATAAAATAATTGTTGATTTTGAATTTTCATAAGTGATTTCACAATTCCAAGTGATCTTGAAATTGTAATTTCACTAGTATTCGTGACATAAAAATCAGGTATAATAATAATTTTATATTTATTAATTTCATTATTTATCAGAATACTAGAAATAACTAAATTGCCTTAATGATTAGTAGCTAAGACTTTGAGTCTGAATGACACTAGTTCGAGACCTCATAGATAATATTTTAAAAAATTATAATTTTATTTTATTTTCAAATTTTATTTTATATGAAGATTATTGATTGGTTAAGAATTTTAAGTTGAAAAAATTTTATAAATTAATTTAAAAATTTTTAGTATAAATACGAGTGAATTTTCCCAAATATTTTAAAGAATCGAGATTTTATTAATAAATAATTATATTATTAAACACTAACTTATTAAGTTAAATTCTATGTGTTTTTAATGATATTTTTATAAATTAATAATTTACAGAATATTTTAAAGTGTTAATATTACTAAGTTATTTAGTAAATATTATAATTTGTTTTTATTGTTAAAGACACATTTCTTTACAGTTAGGATAAATATATCAAGGTTAGATTTAAAAGGAGCTAGATTTGGGAGATTAGGGATTAGATTGCAAAAGAATTTTAATTCGCTTTCCATTTCAGGGGTCCATTTTGTCGTTTTGTTGGAAAGTGTAAAGATATAATATATCTTTAGATTATTTAATAATTAATTATTAATATTTAGTAAAATTAATTATATAATTTTTGAATAAATTTTATGGAATAATTTAATAATAAATTATTTTATAATAATTCAGTTAAGATAAATATTTAAATTTAAGGAATAAAAAATTTTAATTAAATTTAAATATTTCATATATTTTAAATAATTAAAATATTTTTTAAATACTTTTTTTATTTAAATTTAAACTTAGTTTTAAAAATAGATTTGTTTATATTTCAATAGGAAATATATTAAGAATAGTATTGATAATATTAAATTAATTTATAGATAATACATGAGCTTTATTTAATTTTGAGTTTACTCAAATTGATTAAAAGTATAAAATTTGTTTTAAATTTTATACTTTTACAGAAAGTCCTTGTGAAATATTTTTGGTCTTCTCAGTGAAGTTTTTAATGTAATCCTTAAAATAATTAAGGAATCCATATAATTGTTGGTATTCCTTTTATGTAAAACATTCTTTAAGGTTTACCGTTTTGTTTGAAATGGGTTTGATTTGGTCGAAAATAATTTTATATCCCAAATATTCGAACTCTTTAGGGAAAAATACACATTTTTCAAGTTTGCAATAAAAATTATTTTCTTGAAACTTCTTCAGTGTGAAAGCACATAATTTAAGACATTCTTCCTTTGTATTTTCATAAATATGAATATCATCCAAATATGCGTCGATTCCTTTGTTTAGATGTTTGGCCAAAAGTAAATTAAGTATTGATTGAAATATTGATGGGGCAGTAGAAAGACCAAATGGTAAAACTTTCCATTGATATGTTTGATTCTTAAATCTAAAACTAGTTAGGAATCGGTATCTAGGTTCCAAATATATTTGATTGTATGCATTCCGAAGATCCAAGAGAATATGATACTTGTATATAACAGCCCTATGGACCAATTCAATTATTTTTGGGATAGGATACCTATTGTAATGAAAGCAGTTATTAACCATTACATAGTTGAAGACAGTTCTAAAATTCCATCTTTCTTAGGGACATTAAAAACATTGCAAGCTGAGCTAGTCCTAGTCTTCTCTATTTTATTTGCCTCTTCCAGTTCTTGGAATTTGAAAAACTTCTTTATATAGTTGAAGTTCCTCAGGAAGTTTTTCAATTTCCTTGATAATGAATTCTTGAAGTTCCTCTTAATAACTGATTCAATATTATGAGTTTGTTCGTCATTTTGAATATTCATTCCCTTTATGATAATTCTCTGTTTTCTGTCGAGATATTTTTTATCCCAATCGGGATCTTCCACATAGTTTCTTTTACTTAATATTTCTTTCGATTCATCCGACCTATTTTCTTGAATATTAAGGAAATAAGGGTAGTAGTTTGGTTCTAACTTAAGTTTTTTCATTTTGAAGATAAGGTCATCATTTAGAATTATTTTGTCATAATAGAAGTTTTTCTTTCTATGTTGTGTAGGTCCCTCAGTTGGAATAGTTTCCCCTGATTGTAGAGTATGTTCTATATTATTAGGGTATTTTTTAAATTTTGTTCATCGAAATCTTCCCGTGGGTTGTAAGCTGGGAGTTGAGATAGTTTTTTTAAACATTCTTTAACGAGAACGTTATTACAGTTCTTTGAAATCTTTAAAAATCTACTGTAAAAAGATTTATTTAAATTATCGGCGTATCGTTCTTCGTTTTCCACTAGATTTTCGAATTTTTCTTCGTTTATTTCATGAATAGGTTTAATGTTTCTCCAAAATAATTCTTGTTCATCTATAGTACTCTCACAAAATTCCTTTTCAAAATGATGAACGAATAAATTAAGTTTTCTCCATGTGGTTGTGCCATTCCACTCGACTTCTTGATTGTCTAGTTTTTTATTGAATACGTTGTAATACCAGTGCTTAACTTCCTTGCCCCCTCTTTCTAAAATGGCGTCCCTGATTTGTGACTCAGATACCCTGGGTGTGTAGGTCTGTAAATACGTCTTGAGTGATCTAAGGTACTTATAATCTTGATCTATGTTTCTGTATCGAGGTGGAGTATTTTGAAATACACTTGGTTATTCTGGATTTTAAGGGCGGATAAATCTTTGAAATCCTCGGGACGAAACGGCACTGTTAGATATTTTGGAGCCGTAAATTCTCCGTAAATTCTCGGATGTTTCTTATAGTAATAATATTGTTCTCTTGTACCGTTAGGATAGTCAGGCTTCCATAGAAAGTAAAGATATAAAAAATTTCAGATCAACATTTATTGAAAGTAGAATACCAATCATGGAAAATATGATAGATCCTAAAACAGGAATAAATATAGGATCTGCATTTGTAGGCGTTTGTTATTATACAGCTTTACAACGTCAAGAAGAAAAAATGTTTTATCGTATTATCGGAAGTGTTAATTCTATTAGTAAGCAACCAACGGAAGGAAAGGCTAATATAATGGTGGCTTAAGAATCGAAGAAATGGAAAAGGATGCTTTAATAACACATGGTGTCAATGCCATATTAAAGGATATGTTTTGAAATAATACAGATGTTATGGAAATTATATATTGTAATATTTGTCATTCAATAAGTATATCTGAAACATGTTGTAATTCCACAACAAAATATTTAACAATTTTAAATAGTTTTAATATTATGAATTCTTATTTAGATTCCATCGGAATACATACAACTCTAAATGAAAAATAAATTATAATTATTTTTTTATTATTAAAAAAATATTTTAAAAAAAATTAATTTACATATATTCAAATATTTATTTTTTACATTTTAAAATAATAGTTATATTAACAAATACATATATACATATATATATATTCATATTCATATATATAATATTTATACCATTTATAATACATATTAAATACTTAGTATTAGATTTAATTTTAAAAACATAATTAAAGTATTTTATAATATAATAAACAACATTTTAACTATATAATAAACATTAATATATATGTAAATAAACAGTCAATAATTAAGTTAATTATAATATTTTGCATATAATATATACAATAATTATTAGTAATAAAAATAAATAAGTATTTATATTATGAATTATTTTTTAAAAAATAAATAAAATTATATTAAAATTTTAATATTGCTAAAATAAATATAAGCAAAATATACAAATATTATTTATTTAATAAAATTAAACATTTAAAAATTTTATTTTAATAAATAATTAAAAATAATAATAACACATATTATTTAAATAAAACTAATAATATATAGAATTTAGACTATTTTAATTAATAAACAGCAATTAAATATTTTTTTTAATTTTGCCAATCTATATCCAATAATAGATCCAACTAAATGATCATATGACATTACACTTTTTATTCTTATTATATTTAATTAAATCCATACGGAAATCTTCCAAACTGTAACTTAGAACTCTAGTAGAAACAAAATTTTTAAACCAACCTTTACATAAGGAATAAACATCATCAATAGGAATGGCAGAGTTATCATTTTTATCAATAATATACTTTTCCAAGAATCTGGCTATATGGTCACATCTCATAATGAAATGCTTTGTAGCATGGATGCACTATGAGGTATCTCAACTTGTATAGTCTTTTTGATAATTTTTGATCAAAATGTGGATTAATGCTTCAGCATAGCTTTGAACATGAGAGCCTTGCCACATTGTATTGGCATGCTTGATGGAAGAGTTATTAATGTTTTGAGTGGATGATAATATTGAGATATTCATTTTGTTAACAAAACGTTGAGTGAAAGGAATTACCAAAATTCCATCAATTAAAGCATTATCCAAATTGGATATAATTAATTTATCATTGGTATTGATAATTGGTAATAAATCAACATAAACAGTTTGCAAATATTTATACAAAGATCTAGTCTTAATATATCCGGCATTTCCTGTAATGGCTTTAGCATCACCGGTGATATTAATGGATCGAGCATCTGGTTCTTCACAAATCGAAATTCTACATTTATTAAGATCCATCATATGAGGACTTGGTTTATCAGCATTGGTGGACTTTCCTAGAAATAAGGATACGTTTGGAGTAGCAGCATAATCTCCAAGTACAAGTCTTAACATATTGGTAAAGGTAGTTTTACCATTACGACCAGATCCAATGAAATGGAACGTAATTTATTACCAAGAGTAAGAGTAGAAGCAATTACTTTCAATACATAATTTATCAAGTCTTCCTCAACAAAAATATCTCTTAAGAATTGATAGACTTCTTCCATTTTATCCCTATTATCATTATAGTAATTGTAATTGGTTGACTTAAGACAAAAATCATTAGGACGTCCAGGACGTGGAGCTCCAATATCAAAGTCATAAATGCAATCTTCGAATCTTAATACATTACATTTGTCAATTCGTTTAATAAAATCATGGGTGTAAAAGAAGGTTTCGAGTAGTTCCAAGAGATTTTAGGTTATGGTATGATTGGTAAAGAAATTCATTAATTCATTAGTGATGCCATCTAAAGATATATTGTATTCAATACACATATTCTTAAGATTTCATGTCAAATACAAATTTATTTCTTTAGCTATGTCGTAAGAACTTATTGATTTCCATCCATTAATACTGTAAAAGATTTTATACTATTCCTTATTCCTTGTCACAATACACGAAATATCCCAAATTTAAAATTATATTGAATACAGAATGATTTGATAATGAAGTTTTACCATAATACTTTTTAATAGTTATTAATCGAGAAATATTTACAATACGTAAACCAAATTCATCAATACAACTATAAATAATATCAATAATGTCATTTTTGAATTTTTATTTTCCAAAGTATTGTTTCCTTAAATCTTTATATTATTTAATCGATTATTAAGAATTCCAATTTCTTCATTTGGGATTCTATTCTTTTCAATACTTTCATCATTATCAACTTTTATATTGTAGGTTTCTAGGTATTTAGCAATCAAATCAAAGAATAAGATTTTGTTCTTTTAGTTTCTTCATACTTTAAAAGGATAAATAAAAAGTATACAATTGGATGGTATATGTTAATACTACTTGTATCAATATCCTGTGTATTTATTGCTACTGCTACCATTTAATAGACAAATAAACTTACTATTAATGAAAAACTTTGTAAACATAAAGTAAAATTAAAAATTTTCATTTTAAAAAAAAATAATATATTATATATATATGTTGATATATATTAATATATCAATATATATAATATTATTACTATTATTATATTTAATGTTTACTTTATAATTTAATTTAATTTATTTATAATATATTTTTAAAAAAATTTAATGATTTGTAATATATAAAATATATAAAATGTTTAAATTATAAAATTACAATTATATATAGTTTATATATAATATATACCTATAAATATATATTTATTTTTTTTATTAATATATTAATTTCATATTATTAATAATTTATTAATATTCTATTCATATTCAATTTATAACTTATATCCTATTGGTATCTTATTCATCTAATAATAATAATAATAATATAGGAATGAATAGATGACATCATAATTGGTTTATTTACATACATTTATATATAATTATTATTAAATAGTTTATTAATATTATTAATATAGTAATAAAAATAAATAAAAAGAACATATATTATTAAATAAATCCATATTTGGTTTTAATTTCATGGGAAAGTACGTCTTTACTAACTTCAACATCATCAAGTAATATTTCAATGATTTCTCTTTTTGAATATTTGTTTTCTTCAGCGTAAGTAATAATATACTCTTTATCATCCATGGTTAATGGGAATACAAAGAAATGGTAATGTTCTGGTAATTTTTGAAGTTTAATATCCTTCTTAATTTCTTTGTAAGGAATTTCTAATGCTAACTGAATATTTGAATAGAATATAATTGGTGCTCTTTCAAAAATAATTTTTTTATTACTGTTATTATTTTCAGATGGTTGTTTAAAACAAAATGTATTACTTAATTTACTTGTAATATGAGGTTTTAATGACTTGGTGATTTCTGAAGGAAATTCATCATTGTTTAAATCACCAAGTAATTTATATATTAATTCTATGGTTTTTTTCAATTTTTTAACAGTAAATGATTTATCCTTTTCATCTATTGAAACTTTATCACATATAGTATTTAAAACAAGATCATTATCATCAATAATTACTGTACGCTTTAATTCGTTTAATCTTTTTTGTGATACGATTTTAATAACTTCAGACATTTCTTAAAAATGTAGTGATTTGGATAAATGCTAATGTAAAAGGTTTTATATATCAAAACAAATTATAAAATTTTTACAATAAAACAACAAACACAAAATAAATAAAAAGAAACAAGAAAACAAATTATTTAAAATATCTCTTTTATTAATTTTATTTAGTTATTAACTAAATAATAGTTAATAACAATTACATTGTTTTAATCAAGAAATTTTACATGTATTTATATTTTTTGTAAATTATATTTTAATATACTATTCTATTTAATTATACATATATTCAATATAAAATAAGCAAAACTAATTTAATACTAATTTAATTAAATATAAAATAATAAAACTAAACTAAAACTAATTAAATACACTTTTGATTCAATTTGAGTAAACTACAAATTGAATACAGTCCATGTATTACCTATATATTCTATATATTAATTAAATATTAATAATACTATTTATTATATATTTGCTATTAAAAATGCTAATTTAAAACTACGCTAAAGTTATTAAACTAATTTTAATTAAATAAAAACTTTTTAAGATTTAATTTGAATATTTAAAATATTTAAATTTAATTATCCATTAATTTAAATATTTATTCAAATTTTATTTCTAACTTTGATATTTTAAAATTAATCTTTATTTAATTATTCCATAAAATTTATATAATAAATTTTACAAATAAATTTTCATTAAAATGTCAAAATTATTATTTAATAATTAATTAATTATTAAATAATTTAAGGATATATTTTATATCTTTACAACTAATTCTTTAAAGAAGAATGAACTAGTCTATTTTTTTATTGTTTATAAATATTAAATATATAAAATATTAAATCATTTGTTATAAATAAAATATTTATTTATATTTATTAATTCTATTATTTCTATTTTCAAATTTAAAATTTGAATATAAATAATTATATTTATTTATATTTTAATAACATATTATAATATATATATATCCATAATATACATATATTATGTATGTAATATATATATCAATTAATTTATTAAATAAGTAACTGAAAAAAAATAATATAAAATGATTAATATAATCCAATTCATTTAATAAAATAATTTAATAAATATAATGAGTATAGATTCTATTAAAATTACTCACCAATTAAAAAGAAAAAGTAATGGTTATGAAAAATTTATACTTCAACAAATCCAGTACAAACTGATAAGCACTACTACTGGAAAGTATAATAATTCTTTATACATTAAAGAATTTTTAAATTTTATAAAGGTCCATATAATTAATAGGAATACTTCCGATGAAATGAAATCCGATTTAGCAAATTAAATATGCCAATGTTATATGTAATCTTTATTATTAAAAATTATGAATTTTCTAATTTTGATTCCGAAAATCTTGATAATCCAGAATATAAGAATAAAGTTAATGAACTTTTTAAGGATATAATCAATATGAATGCTAATGAAGATTATATGGAATATACTTTTGATATTATTCACTATTTATACATATATAATCTGATTATTAATGATAAATATATTTTATTGTAAATTATAAATGATTTTTTATATTTAAAATATATATATGGAAAACATATAAAAAAATAATTGTATTTGGTATAGATATTATATATATTAAAATATATTGTTATTATATATACATAAACATATATACATAAATGTATACATATATATATACATATACATATATGCATATATACATGAATATTAATAAACAGATAATTTTAATAAATAAATACAATAACAAAAATATAATTTATTAATTATAATGTCATTAACTTGTTATATTTATAATTGGGAATTGTTCATTAAGGATGATTATCCTATTATTATTGGATTTGGTTACAATGAAAATGATAGTAAAATAGCTGTTGTGATTAAGGATTTTCCTTTATTTAAATATTCTGATTCGGTAAATAGAAATTTCGATTATATTAATAATAAAAAAGAAGTCTTGAAAAAAATATTATTACGACATTATCTTGATGGAGAACAAACAATTTACAAAGTGTATTTAAAAAATATTCTGAATATGTTTCATTCCAATCAACGTTATTTAATGTGGATATAGTATCATCTTTTCTTTCCATTCAAAATTAGGATACTATTGGATGGATTTATTCGAAAAGTTATCAAGAAAATAATTCAGATCATTATACTACTTTTAATAATGAATATATTGTTAGCTATAAAAGTATTCATGCAAAAAATATTGATAAATATCCAGAATCATCCATATTATCGTTTGATATTGAATGTATGTCTCATGATTTTGGATCTTTTCCAAATAGTTATTTATATAATGATTTTATATCGACTATTAGTATTGTATATCATTATAAAGACATCCAAAGAAACATTACCATTTGTGTTAAATATAAAGATAAAAATAATATAGTAAACGAATTAAAACTAAATGAAATAGATCCTTCATTTATTTCATTTATTGATATTAATAAATTTAATGATTCATGTAAAAAGTTTAATTTTTTTGATGAAAATAATATCAATAATAATATAGATAATGATAATAGTGAAAATAATGATATTAATAATCAATATGATAATAATAAAAATGTAATTAATAATAGTAATATATATAATAAGTCAGATAATAATAATAATTATAATATTAAATCTAATATAAATAATAATGATAATTATAATAATATTAATATTGATATCAACGATAATAAAGTTATGAATAATAAAGGTAATGATGTTAATAAAGACACTATTATTATAAATAATAATACTGAAGTAAAAAATAGATATAATAGATTAAAGAAACTTTTAAATAATAATTTTACATATCATTCTGATACTAAAAAAAGATATAATAAATTAAAAAGTATGTTAAATAATAGTGTAGTAAATGTTAAGTTAATTAAAGATGATTCTTTAAATAATAATGACAATACAGTAAAAGAGGAAACTTTTGTTAAGTCAGACACTAAACTGAATAGATTAGGATATCTAACCTATCACAATAACAATACAAAATAAATATGTTTTATAAAAAATAGTTTTTTATTAATTTATTGTAATAAAATTGTTAATAACAATTATATCGATAAAATGATGAAAAATATCTTCTATTTATATTTTTCCTCAATACATTTATATTATATTATAACTATTTATTTCTTATATATTATTATTTAAAATCTACACTAAAATCTTAATTATTAATAAATATTTAAACTATAACTATTTTTAATAAAATACAATTGGCAATTCAAATTAAGTATTATTCAATTTGAATATGTGCCTATGTATTATTGATATATTAATCATATATATTATTTATCTATTTCTATGAAAAACAATACTAAAACTATGAGT
>MCFH01000019.1:0-30000 GCA_002104945.1 Piromyces finnis | reverse complement strand
GCATTTAAAAGTTAATAATGAAGATATTAATAGTGAAATTTTAATTAAAAAGGTAAAATTCTTATCCTTATTAATTTATGATCTATCCTTTTGTCTCTCTATATACTTTATAAACATTTAAACCGTTTGTTATACATTAATATAATATAAAAATTTTAATTTTAATCACTATGTATATGTATATAGATTTTAAATTTAGCTAATCCAATTATAGGATTTAAAAGTTTAACTCAATTAATGTTATTACCTCCTGATATTGCTAAAGAAATTTTAGATTTAATTAATACTGAAAGTGTAAGTTTTTTTTTTTTTTTTCAAGTCCATTATTGAAAATTTTATTGCTTTTTTTTTTTTTTTTTTTTTTTTAGGCTATATGAATTCTAAATGATGGTTGGTTTTTTATATATAATAAAAAATTAAATATTAAAAATAGAAACCAAATGATAAGGGGGTCACTTCCGAAATTTGTTTAACAATTCCAGAAGGACTTCCAAGTTATTTACCAAGATCCGGTGAATCAGCTATTTGTTCAGATTTCCAAAATAAACGTGTTGGTTTATTCGTAAGTATTTTTTTTTTTTTTAAAAATGAAAAATAAAATAATAAAAAAAAAAAAGCATAATGCATACTTTATTCTATCATCAAAAAGATAAAAATGTATCAATAATAATTAGAATAATAATAATAATAATAATAATAATAATAATAATAATAATAATAATAATAATAATAATAATAATAATAATAATAATAATAATAATAATAATAATAATAATAATAATAATAATAATAATAATAATAATAATAATAATAATAATAATAATAATAATAATAATAATTAATATTAATATATATATTTATTTTTTTAAATAATATAAAGTGTCATATAACTTATAATGATACATCAGTTAATGGTGTGGAAGGTACAAAACATTCTCTTATTATTCCATTCTTTTATAATTGGGAAAGTCGATTCTTTTGTGAATGGGATATTAATCCTGAAATAAGTAAACTAAAAACTTTTGAAGAGTGTAAAACTTTACTTCAAAGTCAAAGTCAAAATGATGTAAATATAACAATAGATAAAATCTATAATATATTAATATATATAAATACATGATCTATACATGATCTATATTATTATAAATTATTTTTAACTGTATTTCCCTTTTTTTTTTTCTTCATCACCTTACTCACTCTCCTTTTTTTTTTTTTTTTAATTTTTTTTTCTTTTAGTCAAACCGATTTTCAAAGTTAAATCTACTTCTTGTGAATATTTCTATGGCTAAAGAACAAAAAGGAGAAAAAGAACCTATAAAGTTTGCTTTCACCACCTTAAATTCCATGACACCAGAACAATATAAAGTTCTTGAATTTAGAAATAATTAAAAAAAAAAAAAGCCTTTTTAAAAAAAATCTTTTTAAATATTTTATATACTTTTCATATATATTTTATATATATATATATTTTTAATCATTTACTGACTTTTTTAAATACTTTTATCAAATTTCTTTTTTAACTTTTATAAGTACTTATTCATTTCCAATACTATTTCTTTTTTTTTTTTTTTTTTTTTTTTCAATGGTTATTTTATATATAATTTATAATATATTTATTGAAAGATGATTTTATTTTATTTTATTTTACTCATAATTTATTTCAACTGACAACTATATACAAATACATAAAGTATTTTTTTTTTTTTTTTTAAATATCAATTTAACATTCATTCTCAACTTATATATTATAAAAAAAAAAAAAAAAAAAAGAAATCAATATATTATACATTTTCAATAAACTTTTAATAATTAAAAAAAAAAAAAATAATAGGAGTAGTAGGATAGGATTTTATAACTACTACTACTACTCTATGACCCTTTATAAAAACTTTAATTACACTTTATATATATATATATATTTCTTTTCTCTTTTTTTTTTTTATTATTAAAATTATGAATATTGAAAAATTGAAAAAAAAAAAAAAAAAAAAAAACATAAATATAAATATATATATTAATAATAATAATAGTAATAATAATAATAATAAAAAAAGAAATTTCAAAAATTATCTTTTTATTTTTCTTTTTCATTATTATCCTTTTTTTTTCTTTTTTAAATTGAGGTATAGTTGTTGTTGTTGTTGTTTTTTTTTTTTTTAATTTTTTTATTTTTTATTGTAACATTTATATGTATTCATGAAAAATAAATAAATATGTAATAAAATAGGTTATTTATAAAATGAGGTTTTTTTAGGATTGAAAATTATTGTTATTTTATTATTTTATCTTTGATTTTTTTTTTTTTTCTTTTAAAAATGAAAAAAATAAAGAAAAATTAAATAATAATAAAAGGATTAATAATTATAATTAATAAAAATAAATTGTAATAATACTATATATAAGCCTTGCTTTTTAATGTAAATAATTATTGTTAAGGATGAAGGTTTTATTCTTTTTTTTTTTTTTTTTTTTTTCTTTTTATAATGATGATGTTAAAATTGTATATATATTGTATTGTATTGTGTTTGTATATGAAGTTTGATTTTTTTTTTTTTTTTTAAATAAATAAAAAAGTAACATAACTATAATATAAATAAATAAATTGTAATCCTTATAAATATATTTATTTTTTGGTAAAATAAAGAGAAACAATAAATAATAAGAGAGAGAAAAAAAAAAAAACGAATTGAATTAAAGGGTTAGAAAATTAATTATTTTATAAAACAAAAAAAGTTTCATTAAATGACTATTTTGTATGTAAAAATGTAGGTGTTTAGGTGTATGTATAGGCATATTAAAAGTGTTTATTGTTTTTGAATTGGTAAGAATAATTTGAATTCTGGTGGTAATTCTTCTTCTGAATATAATCTATCAGAGAAGTATACACGACGTACACGACAATTGGCATGTATTTGTACTCTTAATGTTTCAATATAATTAGTACCGTAAGCTCTTCTGGTAAAATCAGATAAATTGAATTGAATTTGATTCCAACCGTCATCCAATCTCATTGGCATTGTACATATAAATGGTTTTACTCTTGTTGTTGACTTTTAAAATATTTATTTATTTTTTTTTTTAAAAAAAAATAAATGTATGATAGTTTATATTATTATTGTTATTATTTAATATATATGAATATTATTATAATTAATTTCAAATAAAAAAAAGTAATTTAAAGAAACAAATAAGAATAAATAAAAAAAAAAAAAAAATAGAAAAAAAATGTTATAATAGTGAAATAGGAATAGAGATAAATGTAATTATATTATTTTAAACCATAAAAATATGAATAATAATAATAATAATAGAAAAAAAAATAATAAATGATTAATATATATTTATATAGATTATATATAAATATTCTTTTTATAATTTATATAATTTATATAATTATTATAGTTTTTTTTTTAATTAATTAAATGTGTGGGAGTGACTTACTTGGTAGTTACTAGCTCTGAATCTTCTACGAATATTCTTATCATCTAAAACTTGAACTTCAAAAGTAAAGTATTTTTTCAAGTTCTTAATAATCATTACTAAGAAAGGAAGTTTAATACCTAAAGTTCTATTTTGTTGTACTGGACATGTAATATAATTTGTTGAAACATTGGTACCAATAATTTCTAATACTGAAGATTGAATATCGTTATCTGTAATACGTTTTATATGTCCATTACGTACTTGCTTATCCCAAATTTGAAGTGGTTTTGAACTAAATATAATTTATTATTATTATTATTTTTTTTATATGAAGATAGGTAAAACGGGATATACAAAATAAAATAGTATAATATATATTAAAAAATCAGTATATTAAATTTAAATTTATATATATAAGAATTAGTCAAATATTATTATTTTATAGAGTCTTTTTTTTTTTTTTTTATTGAAGCTCTAATAAGAACATCTTTTTTTTTTTTTTAAAAAAAATAATTACCCAATACTATAAAGAATAGATAAGAATCCTGACTGTTATTATTTTAATAAAATTGAATAGAATAGTTTTTTTTTTTTTTTTTTGATAATGGATCATCCAACAATATATAAAAAGCAATTATATATTATTATATATTATAATATACAGAATATTAGGAATAATAAAAAGTTAATATTAAATTTAAATATGCATTTTAAAAAATTTCTATTTTATTTTAAAAAATATTATGACTTATTATAATTATTTAAATAATGAATAGTTTACTTGAAAAGTATTATGGAACATTATTAAATTTATATATAAAGTGTAAGTGTATTTTTTCTTCTTTTTTTTTTTTTTTTATTTTATTTTATTTTATTTTGAAAACCGTATATTAATAATAATAATTATTAATTATAAATTTGTATGGATTGAATGAACGGTTTTATTTTTAAAATGAATTGTTTGTTTTTTTTTTTTATGGTATGAAATGTATAATACAAGTTTTTATTTTTAATAATAATAACAATAATATATACAATGAATTATATTGATAATAATATAAAGTATTCTTCTTTCTTGTTATATCTTTTTTTTTTTTTTTTTTTATAAATGAACTTTACTATATTTACAACGTATTATAATTTTTAAACAAAATAAATATTTGAAAAAAAAAAAAAAGTTTAAAAATAATTAATTATCAATACGAAAAATTAAATTTTTTGATATTTAAACAAAGTATAATAAAAACAAAAAAAAAAAACAAAAAACAAAAAAAAAACCAAAAACCATAAAATTAGATTTTTTTTATTATTATTATTATAAAAAAGAAAAAAAAAAAAAGTATAAAATATATATTTCGTAAAAGTTAAAATTTTAAAACAAAAAAAAATATAAAAATATATGATAATGTTCAATACAAATGATTATTAAATATATCTACAATGCTAACTAAATAAAAAAAGGTGTTTTATATTAAAGGATTAACTATTGAATTAAGAAAAGTACACACTTTTTAATAGAGAATCAACTCTCTTTTTTTCACTTTAATAAAGTTTTATAATAATTAAAAAAGTTTTTAATATTAAAAAAATATTTAATTTGTTTTTTTTTTTAAAAGTTAAAATTTACTTGCATAAAAATGTTAGCGGTCTTTAAATTCAACTTTTTTTTTTATTAAAAAAAAACAAATATAAATATTTTAATTTTTTTTTTTTATATTTTAAATAAATTAATTTATATTGAATAAATATACTTTTTTTGTGATATTGTTATTACATTTTTAACGTATTAATAGATAATATTCTGAATAATACTTAGGTTCATTGAGGAGGGGGGTTTAAAGTATTATTATTAAAAAAAAAAAAATATTTATATAAATAATAATTCATTAAGAAAAAAAATTAAATTGTATAATTCTTTATTTTATTCTCTTTTTTTTTTTTTTTAAAAAAACTTTTCTTTATAAGGATAATAGAGTATATTTCTATTTTTTTATATATTAGTTATTATTATTATTTTTTTCTTTAATGATAAAATATTATAATTAAAAAGAAAAAAAAAAAGTTTTTATAATGTATATAAAAACTTTTTCAAATTAAACATAAATAATAAATAAATAAATAAATAAATTATTAAATAAATTATTAAATAAATAAATAAATAAATAAATAAATATAGTAATAAAGTAATTAAAAATAAAAATAAATACAAAAAAAAAAAAAAATGTTTTTCCTTTATATATGAATGACTTTTTTTTTTTTTAAAATAAAAAAAGTCTTTATCGTACTTTAATATATATACATATATATTTAATTTGTTTTTGGAAAAATAATTGGATTGATATTGGTGTTAATATGATTTGTATTGGTATTCATGGTTGATACCAATATTGGTGTTAATATGATTTGTATTGGTATTCATGGTTGATACCAATATTAGTATTAATATGATTTGTATTGGTACTCATGGTATTAGGATTGATATCGACATTAGTGTCAATATGATTTGTATTGGTATTCATGGTATTAGGATTGATACCAATATTGGTGTTAATATGATTTGTATTGGTATTCATGGTATTAGGATTGATACCAATATTGGTGTTAATATGATTTGTATTGGTATTCATGGTATTAGGATTGATACCAATATTGGTGTTAATATGATTTGTATTGGTATTCATGGTATTAGGATTGATACTGATATTAGGATTATAAGATGGTTTATTATTTATTGAGGTATTTGCCATATTAAAAAATGTGGTTGTATTTATCATGAAACTCTTGTTTAAATTATTCTTTGTCTTACTCAAGTACCTTAAACAATTCTATTTTTAATAATTTAAAAATAATCATACATAATAAAATAGAATCAAATCATTTAGTATTTTTTTTTTTTTTTCATAAATGTAATAAATACTTTTTAATTATATATTATAATTACAATTTCACCACGAGCATGTCTATTGAGAGCATCACGTCTTGAAAAGCTATTATAATAATTATTTAACAATTATTATTATTGTTCATTACAATGATTGATTTTCGTTTTTTTATAGTTTTTTTTTTTTTTTACCTTTTTCCACATTTTTCACATTTAAATGGTTTAATACCTGTATGAATGTATCTATGACGTTTAAGATCTAAATTAATTTTATATAGTAAAAAAAAAAATATTATTTCCCGTAATAATGGATGCTTTTTTTTTTTTTTTTTTTTTTTTTAAAAAAATAAAATATATATTATAGATAATAATTAAAATTACCATGACTTCTACTAAAGGTTTGAGGACATAAATCACAATGAAAAGGTTTACGTTTATCTGTAATAGATTTTGCTCTATTAGTTTTTGCTTTAATAGGTATTTTCCCTTTGGTAGAAGAATTTCCAACATTTATTTTTGTAAATGTTGATGAGGCCATTGTTGTTGTTACGGTGTTGGCGTTATTATTATTATTATTATTATTATTATTATTATTATTATTATTATTATTATTATTATTATTATTATTATTATTGTTATTACTATTATTATTACTATTATTATTGTTATTGTTATTGTTATTATTACTATTATCATTACTATTATTATTATTATTATTATTATTATTATTATTATTATTATTATTATTATTATTATTAATTGAAGTGGTATGTGTAGTATCTAATTTAGAAGGTAAAATTACAGTATTATTGTTATTCATCGAGGTAGTATTTGTATAATAATTCGTAAGCGTTGCTTGTTGCGATGGAATTTGACCGGATAGCTGCGTATTTGCTTGATTTGAATTTGTTAATAAGGAAGAAGATGTAGGATATACAGTTGAAAAATGAATAGATTGAGAGGAAGGATTTTGATTTGAAATAGAAGAAGAAGATGAAAGAGATTTTGGAGATAACATTTCATTATTATTAGCTGTATTTTTAATATTCCTATTTGAATTCATGCTATTTCTGGAATCACTTGTTGTGGAAAGAATAATTGATTGGGATTGAACCGGTGAAATATAATATTTTACTTCTTGCTGTTGTTGTTTTGAAAGATTAGATTCTTGTTGTTGTTGTTGCTGTTGGTGCTGCTGCTGCTGCTGTTGTTGTTGCGTATAATTTGTATTTACAACAGAATAATAAGGTTGCGATTGAATGGTTGGTTGAGGAATAATAGTTGAAGATGAATTTATGACGGTATTAGAATTAAGAGTTTGTACGATTTGATTCTGCTGAACAAATGATTGTGGTTTTGGTTGAGGTTGAGGTGGTGGTGTTTGGGATGTCATTTGAGCAATATAAGGTGGATTAATATTTATTGTTTGATTTTGGGATATGATTTGAGGAGGTTGATTCAGGGAATTTTGATTTTGGGATATGATTTGAGGAGGTTGATTCAGGGAATTTTGATTTTGGGATATGATTTGAGGAGGTTGATTCAGAGAATTTTGATTTTGGCTTTGTGTTAGAATTGAAGATGGTTGATTTGGTATTGGATGTTGCGCTACAATTTGTTGACCATTATTTATCATTGGGCATTGAGAAATATATTGAGTTTGTTGTCTTAATTGTTGTTGCTGTGGAGGCTGTGGTGGTGGTGGTGGCGATGGTTGAACAAACATTGAAGTATTTGACATTGAATTTATAGGGATATTAGTTGTTTGACCTTGAGGAGTTGTAAAAGTATTTGACGTTGTGGATATAATATTACGATTTCCACTATATTGAACGGAATTAATATTAATAATAGTTGTTTGAGGATGAGATGGTTGTTGTTGTTGTTGTTGTTGTTGTTGGAATGATGATTGAATGATTTGATTTTGGGATGGATTAGAACGAATTTGGCCATTTTGATGGTTATATATATTATATACGGCTTGATTTTGAGTTTGTATTTGCTGTTGTTGCTGTTGCTGTTGTTGATACTGGGGTTGAATCTGTTGTTGTTGCTGTTGTTGATACTGGAGTTGAATTTGTTGTTGCTGCTGTTGTTGTTGATGTTGATATTGAGGTTGTATATGTTGAATTTGATGTATTTGTTGTTGGGGTTGTTGTAAATGTGGTTGTACCTGTGATATTTGTTGTATTGAATGAATTTGTTGCGGTGGTGGTTGTATGGTATGAATTTGAGGTTGTGGTCGTTGAATTTGGGGTTGTTGTAATTGTTGTAGGTGGGAGATTTGTTGGATTTGCTGTGGTTGTATTTGATGTATAGCTTGTTGTTGAATTTGTGGTTGTTGTTGTTGTTGTTGTTGTTGTTGTTTTTGTATATGTTGTTGGCTATAACGAATGGATGAATTATTTTGTAAGATTTGGTTTGTTGAACCTGATATTTGTGGTTGATTATTTACAATAATGGGTTGTTGAGTGTTAGTTCCGAGGATTTGTGATGGATTTGAAATACCGCCATAATTAAATTGTTGATTAGCCTGTGTTATATTTTGAGTAAAGGAGGATTGAGGGGGTTGATTTTGAGTGAAAGGTTGTTGAGATTGAGGTTGAATAATAATAGATGGTTGAGTATTTGACGGAGAAGCCTGAACAATACTATTTTGAATCATTGGAGAGGATTGAAGTTGATTTGTCTGTATAACAGGAGAAGGTGTAATATTTATGGTTTGAATCATAGGTGATGGATATATTGGATTGGTATTAGATATTGATGAAGGATGTGTTTTATTTGTTGGTAGAACAGATGAAATATGTTCATTTGATGATAATACAGGAGAGAGTTGAATTGTTGGTTGTGTATTTAAAGGTATCCTTTTATTTTTTAGTTGGGGTGAAAGTTGATTATTATTATTATTATTATTATTATTATTATTATTATTAATCTCGTTAGTATCCTCCTCCTCCTTATTAATATAATGGATATCCTTATTACTATCATTATTATCAGTAACAACAACATCATTATCATCATTACTATTATTATTATTTTTATTATCATTGTTATCATGATTATTATTATTTTTAACAGCGTTATTATTAGAATCATTAACATTGTTGTTATTGTTGTTAGAAAGGGTTTGTTTTTTCTGTTTTTTCTTTGAAACAGGTGGAGGATCCATAATAATGGTTGGAAGGACTGAGGCATGATTTGTCATTATGGAAGATGAAGCTGATGTTTGAGCAGTGGATTGTAATGGGATGGAAAGAGTTGTTTTATTTTGTGGTAGAGTTGAAGTGCTTTGATTAGGTGGGAAAAGAAGTAACATGTTTGAATTATAATCAATTTTTGATGTAGTCTTAGATGATGCCGTGGTTGTATCATTAGATAAAATTTTAATATTTTGATTTAATGAAAAGTTATTTTTTGATTCTAATTTTTCATTCATAGAATCGATAGAATCCATAAAAGAACCAACGATATAATCTAATGCAGGTTTGAAACTTTGTTGTTGAATCGTATTAATAGCATTCAATTGTTGATTTTGTATATTTGGTTCGTTCAGGGTAGAAGAAGGTGTAGTACTAGAAGTTGGATTTTGAGGATTTATGGTGGTAGTATAGGATAAGCTTTGTTGAATAATATTTTGGGATGAAGAAGGGGGTGGTGGAGGAATACCGGAATCATGATAAAAAGATGAATTTATATTTTGTGGTATAGATTGAGAGGATTGATTTTGATTTTGTATGGAAGATATGACCATATTATTTTGATAATAAGATGTTGCATTAGTATTAGGATTAATTTGCGATTTTATCAAGGTCTGTTGATCCTTTGAAGGTATTGAAATAATATTTGTATCATAGGGATTTGTCATGACTACATTTTGGGTATTAGAAGGTTGTATCATTGGTGGTGGTGTTGTTGTCTGAGAAAGCGTATTATTTATTAATGATTGAATTTGAGTGGGTGGTTGTGGTGGTGGTTGTACAACAATATTATAACTTTGATCTGGTAGAGTAGTATAAATATTATTTTTTAGCGTTGATACTAATGCTCCCATACTTCTTTCAAATAAATTGGATGAAGGTGAAGGTAATAAACCTCCAGGAATAGCACTTTCATTATTAGACTTGAATAAATCCATAATATTTTTATTATTAATATAGATATATAACTTTTTTTTTTTTTTGAAAAATAAATAATTGGTAAGTATATTTAAGAGAATTATAGCATAACGACGTATTATATTTTAAAGTAATTTGGTCCAACATATAAAATAACTATAGATAATAATTTTTATTTTGTACTCTTTACAGAGTATTATTAAAATTCTGTATATTATATATATATTGTTTAAAAAAAATTTTTTTTATAATACTTACAAAAGATAAAAAAAAAAAAAAATAAAGCGAAAGAAAAAAGGAATATATATTTTCTTTTTGTTATTTCAATTGATATAGATATTTTTTACTTTGTAGAATTATTACTTTTTTTCTCCTCCTTCCTTTTTAATATTTTATTATTTAATGTTTAAACTATTATAATATAGTATTAGTATCTTTTTTTTTTTTTTGAAATAGAAAGAGTTCTCTTTATTTTTATTTCATTCTGAGTTTCTTTTAATACTTTTTTAAACTTGCCAACTATATATTATAATAAGAAAAAAAAAAAAATTTTTTTAAATATTATTAAGAATTACATATATATTTTATTTTTCAATAAAACTTTTTTTTTTTTTTTAAATTATTCATTTAATTAATATTGTTATAAAACTATTCTTACTTTTTCTTTCTTTCTTTATTTCAATGTGAGAATATGGGAATAATAAAAACAAATAAAACAATAAAATTTTATTTTCGTTTAATTCAACTTTTTTTTTTTTTTCAAACTTTTAAATATAATGTAATATAATTTATAATTTATATTATAGTAGATAATAAAAATGTTTTTTTTTTTTGTTTTTTTGTTTTTCCTGATATATAGAATACAGGTGAACTTTAATTTTGGTATTCTTATTAAAATTGTTGTAGAGAAATAATGTTTGTTTTTTTTTTTACAAAAATCGTTATTGTTGATTCAATAGACAGTAGAATAACTTTTTTTTATTTTAAAATTACTCTTTTTTTTTTTAAAGAAAAAAAAGAAAATTAAATTCTTTTATGAAAAGTAGTTATTCCTTTTTCCTCTTTGAAATATTGGTGTTTAGATAGAACAACTACTATACATAATTTTTTTTAGAAAACTAGAAAAAACATTTATTGATTTTTAAAGGAGGTATATCATATAAAAAGTGGTAATATAAATATAAATATAAAATATATATTTAATATATAATAATAAAAAATATTAAATAATAAGAGTTAAACGGCAGTTTTATTCTTTCTCTGCTTTTTTTTTTTTTTTTTAAAGAAAAAGAACTTTTGTATAAAAAAGAAAAGAAAGAAAGGAATGAGGAAAAAAAAAAAAAAAAAAAAAAAGAATAAATTAATAAAATAAAAAAAAAAAAAAAAATATTAAATAAAAAACTTTATAAAATAATAAAATAGCAAGCGTGGGTGTGGTGATGTATTTGTGATGTATTGATGGTTTAATTAAAAACTAATATTAAACTTTTATAGATAAAACTTTTTTATTACAATTTTATCAAATAATATTAATTAAAAAAAAAAATTTTTTTTTTCTTAAACGCTTTATATATATATAAAAAAAAAAAAAAAAAGATAAAGAATGATTATTTATTAGAATTACATTAGTATAAAGTTTAAAAGTTTCTCTTTTTTTTTTTTTCTTTTCTTTTTTTTTTTTTTTTTTTACATAATAAAGTTGATTTAAAAAAAAAAAAAAAGTTCACTTTTCAAATAGGCCGCAACTTTTGAATTTGACGCCACAAATTAAAATAATTAATCTTAACATAAATGGATAATTCATAATATATTAAATAAAATTTAATTTAATTTATAAATAAAGTTTATATTAAAAAAGAAATTTATTTTACACGCAGCCAGGCCCACACACACACACACACACACACACACCCATTAAAATAAAAATGGTTTTGGTGTGGTATGTACGAGTGTGTTTAGGTAAAGCATTACCATCTTTCTTTCTTTTAAATATCAATTCTTTTTTAAAAAGTTGTCCTTCAAGATAAAATTATTTATATATCATAAATTATTATTATAAAAAAAATTATTTATTATTTAAAAAATGAAAACTAATCCGTCGTTTGATGAATAGTAAAAAAAAAAAATTAAAATGTATCATTTATTATTTATATTAATTTATAATTAGAAAAAAGAGTCATCGATCGATTGATGGTTAGGAGCGTTTTTTTTTTTAATAGTAATTTGATTATAAAAAAAAAAAAGCATTTAATCAAAGAATACTAAAATCATCAATAAAGGCAATGTATGAATGGATGGTTAAATAATACTAATTCTATTCTAGCAATGTAAATCATTGAATAGTTTATTCCTAAAAAATGATATTTTATTGGAATACCCATTTTTAAATACAAAAAAAAAAAACGTTCAAGCAAAAAAATAAAATATATTTTCTTAATATAACTAAAATATTAATTTATAAAATTTATAAATTAAATAGAAAATAAAGCATCTTAATCCATTTTTTTTTTTTATCCTAAAAAATTAAAATTTTTTTATAAAAAAAAGACTCGAATAATGAATTCAAAAAAAAAAACTATTTTTTTTTATTCTAAATAATACAATACAAATTAATGACTTTTAAAAGTTTTTTTTAATTACTTTTTTAAAAAAAAAAATAAAGATTTTTACATTTTTAAAGTATTTAATATAAAAAAAATTTTTTTGTTTTATATGAAATTTAATTGCCATATTTAGTAGAATTCTATTTTAATATTAAAAAAATTAAAAATTTCTATTTAATTAAAATATATTAAATTGGTTTTAGGTGGTGTTTGTAGTGTATCTACATTATAAAAGTTGGTACAGGATTTTAAAATTCTAACCTTTAAAAATGAGGGTTTTTTTTAATGGAAAAAGAAAGTATACATGTATTTACAAAAAAAAAAAAAAAAAAAAAAAAATACGGAAATCATTTTATACTACTATTACCACTAATAATAATTTAAATTATAGTGTTTATTTTTTTAAAAAAAAAAAAAAGTGGAAAATGATAGAGTTTAGGTAGTCGAAAGGATAAAAAAAAAAGTGGCTGTTTGAATCTTGGATAATTAAAGTTTAAAAAACGATAAATACTTTATAATTACAATGATGAAAAAAAGAAAGATTAAGAGTTGATAAACTTTTTGATCTTTTTTTTTTTTAAATAATGATTTTTTTATTTTTTTTTATTTATTTTTATTTTATTATTTCTTTTTTTTTTTTTTTTTTATCCTAAGAGAATGTTTTTTTTTTTTTTTAAAAAAAATTTTATCTTTAAATTATTTTGTAAAGATATAAAATAAAATACAAAATAATTTAATGTACCATATATATATAAAAAAAAAAGACCTTTTTTTTTTTTTAAAGAATGATAGTGAAAAAAAAAATTAGAAAAAAGAAAGAGATATAAAAGTTATGGGATAAATCAAAGAGGGGTTGTTTTCTTTTTTTTTTTTTTTTATAGTGTATGATGCTTTTTTTTTTTTTTATTTAATACTAGATAATTCTTTTTATTATAGAGTAAATATACCACCACCCCTACTTTTCTTTATTCAAATATAATAATATTTTGGAAAAATGGAATAAAGGCGGTAGGCGGGTAGAGAAAAAGACTATTTTCTTTTTTTTTTAAATAAAAAACTTTACAAAGAATGAAACATAGGAGGTGGAGGAAAGAAAGAAAGAGGTGGTAAAAAAAAAAATTAAAGTTTTTGGAATTTTGTTGGGAAACGAGTTTGTCTTTTTCTTCTAAATTCACGTTCAATTTGTGAGGTGAAGGCCCAAAGTTCAACGTTAACAATATTGAAATGTTCGGCTCCAGACAAGGTCTCATTATGATAGGTTTCGGTAGGGAAGGATGAACCACGTTGGAAGTTATTATCACACCAAATACCATATTTACCTTTACCACTACCTACGGCAACATATTCATGCGTACTATTAATGAAAAGATAGTTGGTCTTTGCCCATGGATAAATTTTAAGCGTACCATGTGGGGCTTCTGTGGCGGTACCAGCAGTGGATTCTTTATGACGAAGATTATTACGAAGACTGGAACGAACATTAATACCAAAACTTTTATGATGACCCAACACTTGCTTTGGTTGTTGATACTTGAAAAGGAAGGATTCCCCAGTACCGTAGAAACCATTATTAATCTTAAATGGTTCTGCGGTGAAACATCCAAAGATAGTATCATTATCATCCTTAATAACTAATAATTGTGCTGTACCATAACCAGCATTACTACGTTCATAAAAGGTACTTAGACTAGAACCATGATTTTGAAGGGAATAAAGAAGTGTTAAACTACGCTTAATTCTTAAACGTTTTGGGAAGGAATGATAAATACCATTACAAATGTAGGAATTTAAAAGAATTTCTTTTGGATCTGCTGGCACTGGATTACGAATACCTTTGACAATATCTGTATCAAATATATCCTTTGGATCTGGCCATAAAAGTTCAAATGGTGGTGGATGAAGTTCAGATATTCTTTTATTAATCAAATTGACAACTTGTTCTTGAGTTTCATTGTCGGGAGCCTTGATATCAATACGAGTGATATTTTGATTAAAGGACCAACTGAAAAGACGTGAAAAGACACGTGAAACACCAACACCATCATTATGATCGTTTTGAAGACCTCTGTAGGGTACTGGTTTATCAACCGATCTAAATCTACGATTGTTTGGTGGGGCTGGAATATCAAAATTCTTTTTACTAAATGGATTCAATAAAAGAAGTGAAAATATTGAGGTATCGGCCTTGGAAACATTATCAATCACTTTTAAAGCTTTATAATTGACTACACGATTAAATACATATTTTTTGATTTTTCTATCCCATTTGGCTATTAATAAAACATCGGAAAATACAATAATTCTAATAGGTTTATGGGTTGGTAATTCTAATAAATCATTAAAATCACGATATAAGTATCGCTCTGGTTTGACAATGGAACGAGGACAATCAACAATATTCTTTCTAATTTCGAGAATTTCATCAATCTTGGACTCTTTTTTAAGTGCTTCTTTCAACACTAAAAAGAGTTCATTAATATATTCATAACTATCTTCCAACATTTCATAGGATGGATCATATTTTGCTGTATTATCTAATAATTCTTTTAATATGGTATTGTATTGTGAAATATGATAAATTGGAAGTCTTAAAACTTCACGATAATCATCATCCTTTAATAAGGTAGTTGATTCTAATAGGGCATATTGATATCTTCTAAATTTAGTATTGTCATTTAATTCACGAAGAAGTTCATTTGCAGTTGAAAAACGTGAAGAATATTTGAAGTAAGTTTCAAATTCCTTGGCATGTTTTAAAAATACATCCCCTTTTTAACAAAAAAAAAAAAAAATTGTAGATAAAAAAGGATAAATATCATTTGTATATAATTTATGGGAAAAAAAAAAAGGATATAAATTTAAATGAATAGGTATATACATATATATAAAATTAATATAAATTAATATCTATTTTTATTCTTGGCATTTCAAAATAAATTATTCCGTATCCTATAATAATTTAGACCTACCAATATTGACTGGTTTAAGTTGTTTATACATATTAGAAATATATTTTAATTCACCACACAAGGACCAACTTAAATTTAAAATACTATCAAAACCATCAAATAAAGTGTTGATTTGATCTAATGTAATGCTTGGATTTTCTGAATTAGCATCATCAATTAATGGTTTTCTAAAAGATTGTAACATTCTTACTAATACATCAGAATATTCATATTCTTTTTCCCATAAGGTTTTATACAATTCTTTCTTTCTTTCAATTCTTGCATTGGCAAGATCTTCACCGGTCACAGAACTTTTTTCCTCATTTTTTGATTCTATTACTGTTTCATTTTGTTTTGTATTTTCATTGATATCCTTTATTTTTGATTCATTATTATTATTATTATTATCTAATGGTACAATTTCTATTTGTTCTGAAGGTTTTATATTTTCTTTAGTATCTTTTGAATCATTATCACTTTTGTTTTTTAAAGTTTTCTTTGATTTTTCCTTTAATCTCTTTTTCTCACCTATTTCGGGTATAAATGAAATCGTATATAAAATAAATATTTATATATTTTTTAATTTTAAAACAATGCTATATTTTTTTTTTTACTTTTTCTTTTAAAATAAAAATAGATATGGTCTGTAAAGTATAGTTATTGTAAAGTGGAACATTTAAACAGTAATATACGTTACCTTTCTTTTCCTTTTTAAATCTTGGAAGACACTTCATTGTGAATAATTATTATATTATTAAAATAATTCAATTATTTTTTTTTTTAAAAAAAAAGTTAAATAGAATAGTAAAAAAAGAATTTTTTCTTTCTTTTTTTTTTCACAAATTTATTACAGTCCCGTTTTAAATTATATTTTCTATAATATTAATTGTTGAATATACTGAAATGTTTGTTTTACGTTATATTTAAAATAAATTTTGGTTGCTTATATTTTATTTTATTTGATATTATTATATAATAAATACAAAGATATTATCCTTTATAATTCAGATTTTATTATATAATTAATAGTAATATTTTTTATTATTTTAATAATATTCACTTTTTTTTTTAAAAAAAAAAGAGTATTGAATTTTACTATATTTTACCTTTAATATATTTTATTTATTTTTTAATAAATACTTTTTTTTAAAAAAAAGTTATTTTAAATTATTATTGATATTTATCTTTTACTTGTATATACAAAACATTAAATATTTTTTTTTAGTTTAGTATATTATTATATACATAAAGTGATTCTTTCAAATGACTTTTTTAAAAAACATAATTGTTACAAATAAAAAGCTATTTAAAAAGTTTGACTTTTTATCATAAAACCTATTAATACTGTTTTGACTTGTTGTATTTACAAATGACTTTGTAAGGTTTTATTTATATTTATATATAATATATTTAATAATATCTATGATTATTAAATATATAATGCTCTATTGATTACTTTTTTTTTTTTTTTTGTTAATTTTTTCTTTGTATCCTTTTAAATAAATATATATAATCAGTATAACATTTTATCAAGATTATATGAAATTATTTATTTAAAAGTTTAACCAATGCTGGTATTAACTTCAATATTCATAAATATATTATAGGGAAAGAAAGAAAGAAAAAAAAAAAAAGGTCTTTTTATCGTTAGGATATCTTTTCTTTTCTATACTAATTAAATAAATAATAAAAACTAACAAGAAAAAAAAAAAAAGAAAAGAAACTGATAAAGAAAAAAAAAAAGGAATTCAAGTGTTCTTTATATTAAATTATAGATGATGATAATATATTGAATATATTGTGAAATATACTCTAATATATTATGACTATTCAATAGGATTTAATATACATCATCATATTATTATCTTTTAAATTTTGAAGTTTTCCAAATTCACTTTTTCAAAATTCCATTAATATACGCTAATATATTTGAATAGTCATTATTGGATATATTATATTATATTGATTATATTAATTACAATACTATTGGATTTGAATTGTTTTTGTTTATTTATACAAAAATAGGATGATTTCATAAAAAATGTATAAATCTTTTAATATTAAAATTTTAATTTATTTAAAATTCATATTAATATATTATATTAATATATAGGAATATAATGTGAATATATTGTATTACACGTATTTTTTAAATCTTTATATACTTTGGGTACCAAATGATAATACTTAAAATTAAATTAAATAATTTAAAGTTATTAATTAATTTCATACTTTTGTCATACCTTATTAATAAACTTTATTTAATATAAAAATGAATATTTTTAATAAAGATTTTAAATAAAAAATCTATAACTATTAAGGAAGGAAGGAAGGTAAAGGTAAAAGGTAAAGGTTTTTATAGTATTTAAAAAATACTAAAAAGAAATAATAGTAGTGGTTGTAAGTAAGAAATCATTAATTAAAAGAAATGGTATTCTTTTTTTTTTAAAAAAAAATTGTATGGAAATAATTAAAATAATTATTGAGTTTCATTCCGGGTTTACAGTAAGGCAATATGCAATAATAAATTAAAATGTTTGAATAATTCTTTTTTATTAACAATAATAATAGCAGTAGTAATAACAATAGTAATAATAAACAAACATATACGCATTTAAGACCTATAAATAAATAATATTTACATTTTTCAAATACTGAATAATGATATGTAAATATTCATTTTTTAAAGATGGCATGAAAATAGAGAAAATAAATAGAGAAAATAATTATAATTATGGCTGAAATCTTCCCTAAAAAAATGTTTAAAATTGCTTTGTAACCTTTTATTGAAATTGTAATTTAAACTTTAAAATGCTAAGCTTTTTAACATATAAAGTTTAATTATAATAATATCTTTTTTTTTCTCTTTTTTGGTAATATTAAAAGAAACTTGGCTTAGAATTTTTATTAAAAAAAAAGTTTTATTTTTGTAATACATTAATGTATTATCAAAATGTACATTTTGATATTATTTCGAATCCATTTTACATTAGAAGAAGAAGTGAAGGAAGGTGGGAAAAAATGTACTATTATTAATCATGACTAATTATTTAATCTCTATGGTTTAATACTCATAAATAATTTTTTGAGGAATTTAATGGAAGATGAATGATGTTTTATTAAAATGAAAATAACATGATTTTTTAATCATTTGATATTTGATCTAGGGTATAATAATGAATATAATGGATAAAGTCATTTTAAAAAATAATCATCGTCATAACCTATTCTCTTCTTTTTTGTATATTAAAATGTTTTAACCAAATTAAATTGCTTTTTCTCATCTATGATCATGTTATGCATCATTGTATGCATCATTGTATGCATATAAAAATGAAAATGAAATGAGATATTTGTACAACCATTCTACCAGAATTCATGTGAATTGATTCACCAATAGCAAAATTTTTTGGTGAAAGGGTTAATGAATATTTAGATGAAAAGATCAAAAAAAAAAAAAGTTTAATGAACCGTTTTCATAATAATTAAACTATACTATAAAAAGAAAAGAAAATAGTAGGTAGGTAGGAAGAAATGAGATGTTAATACCAGTAGTATTAGAAACATTCTATAAAAAGATTTATTATTACTATTAAACTATAAAAAGTAGAAATGCTATTTATTAGTAATAATTTATAAAAATGTAAAAAAAATGGTATTTATAAAAAAATGATTTATCTACCAAGATAGAATAGAAGAATAATTCATTGAAAATAGAATATATATAAAAAAATTCATTATCTATAGACTATAGTAAAAAAAATAAAAATAAATCTATATATTAAAAAAAAAAGATACTTTAAAAAATTAATTATTAAAAGTAAAGATATTAATCTATATTTTTGATAGAGTGAGAAATAAAACCATCATTAATAACAGTATAAATACATTCACTTTACATAGGAATAATCCTTTTCCTTTTCCTTTTTTTTTATAGGACAACTTTTTAATATCCACACTAATTAAATAATTAATTTATCATCTTAATGGAATAATTAAATAATTAATATTATATTATTTCATGGAAAAATTTTTATTATGGATGGTGGAATTACTAATAATATTAATAACAATAATATTAAGGAGATATATATAACTAAATGATCAAATAAACTACATTGTAGAGTTTTATAGATCTTGATCTATTTATAACTTTATAGGCGTACATAAATTTTATTCTTCTTCTATTTTTTATATTATTGTTCTATTTTTATTTATTTATTTATCAATCTATTCATTCATTTATTTAACTATTTATTTATCTATCTATTTATTTATTTTTTGAATAGTAAATAGTGAGTTTGTACTATTAATTTTAAAGTATTATATAATAAAATAGTACATAATGTGATTACAATAATGTATTAATAATGTAATAAAATAAATTATGTATTTACGACAAATATACAAATAAAAATTAAAATTTTGGCCCATAATGGGCCATCTATAAATTTTTTAATATTAATATATAATTAATTTATTATCAACATTTTTATATAAAGTAACTTTTTTGACTTTTGACCTATTGAAGAATTAAAAGAATTTAGTAAATGTTATTCTTAATATTATTGTTAAAGGTAAAGAAAAGTTATAAAGTATATATATAAGTTAAAAAATTAAAAAGACAAAAAATAAATATTAGAAAAAAAAACAACGACTAAATTTAAAATTCTTATATCTCCCATTAAATATATTAATTCCTTAGTAAATTTTAAAAAGTTTATAAAAGTAACAATTAAAAAAAAACTTATTTCTTAAAATAAATTATTTATTTTAATTGAAGATTATTAAAGCAAATATTATTTCTTTCCTTCTTCTTTTTTTTTTTTCGTATTATTAACTTTTTATTTATATATATATAATTTAAATTGTAAAGGGATACAGTGTTGACATTTAGTAATAACAATAGTACAATAACATTTATACATTTTACTGAATTTCAGGAATTTCACTTGAAAATAATACAATGAAATAGTTTTATATTTTAAACAAATCTAAATTATTAAAATTAAGTAAATATCAATTTAGTATAAATTAATGGTTGTTTAACTTCAATATATTCAAAATTTTTGTAATCAATTTAAAGTAAAAGATTATTCTTTTTTCAAAAAAAAAAAAAAGTTTATATATATAAAATGATTGTGGAATCAACTTCAGGAAACTTACAAAAACAGGAAAAATCCAATATTTTAGTTACTGTTAGAGTAAGACCGTTAAATAGTAAAGAAAAACAATTTCTTGAACCAGAAAACGAAAGTAATTTTCCTGAAATTGATTCAACCTACAATAATAATTCTTTTGGGAAAAAAATTATAAATGTCATTGATCGAAATATTCTGGTATTTGATCCTTTAAATTCAAATAATAAAGAATTATTTAGAATCCCAAGTCATAATAATAGAAGAAATAAAGATATTAGATATGCATTTGACCATGTATTTGACGAAAATTGTACTCAACAAGAAGTTTTTGAGAATACTACTAAATTCTTAATTGACGATGTTTTAAATGGGTATATATAAAGTTGTTTTTTCTTTTTCTTTTTTTTTTAAAAAAAAAAGTGTGAAATATTGCATTTTTATTTCATTTTACAATATCTATAAAGATTTTAATGATTAGTAATATGTATAATTATGATACATAAAAAATAGATATAATGCAACAGTATTTGCCTATGGAGCAACAGGATGCGGTAATTAATTAAATAATAAAAATAATTATTAGTAGTAATATTTAATTTTCTTTATACAACTATTATTATTGTTCTTTTTTTTTTTTTAAAAAAAAATAATATTACTAAATATTTTGTTTCTATTAAAAAGGTAAAACATATACTATTACTGGAACAGCCGAAGATCCAGGTAATTATTAATAAAAAAAAAAAAAAAAGCTTTACTTTTTTTTAATAAAAACTTTCCTCCATAGTAACAATGGTAAAAATATTAATAACAAAATAGGAATCATACCAAGAACAATGAATGAATTATTTAAAAAGATTGAAGAGTATAAAGATAATAAAATCATTGAATCATCATTATCGTATTTAGAAGTGTATAATGAAACAATAAGAGATTTACTTGCACCTGATACAAAAACTTTAACCCCGTTAAATCTAAGAGAGGATTCAAATGGTGTTATTGTTTCAGGATTAAGTGAACATCATCCAAATAATGTTGATGATGTTATAAAATTATTAATAAAAGGAAATAATAATAGAACAAAAGCTGCTACAGAAGCTAATAAAGTTAGTTCAAGATCTCATGCTGTTCTTCAACTTCAAATCAAACAAAAGGAAAGAGAAGCTAACATTACTACAGATTATACATCTGCTGTCTTAAGTATAATTGATTTAGCTGGGAGTGAAAGAGCATCTGTTTCTAAAAATCAAGGTGAAAGATTAGTGGAAGGTGCTAATATTAATAGGTATATTAAAAATAAAATTATAGAAAAAAATTTTATATAAAAATTGATTTTAACTTGATATGTTAAAATATATATATTTATTGATTAAATAAATCTTAATAATGTATTTATTTTAATTTTTGACTAAAATACATTTAAAAAGATCATTATTAGCATTAGGAAATTGTATCAATGCATTATGTACAAATTCTTTCCATATTCCTTACCGTGATTCAAAATTGACAAGATTATTGAAATTTTCTTTGGGAGGAAATTGTAAAGTAGTCATGATTACAAATGTCAGCCCATCTTCTTTACATTATGAAGAAACTCATAATACATTAAAATATGCTAATCGTGCTAAAAATATTAAAACAAAAATTGAACAAAATCTTATTCATGTAGAATCTCATATTGCACAATACCCAAAAATAATTCAAGTATTTGTTTATTTATTTTTTTATAGTTATATATACCTATATTTTATTTTTAAATTTTTTTTCTTTTTTTAATTTATGGTATTTGATTATTATTATTATTATTATTTTATGAAATAAAAAAAATTTTTATACTATGATTATTATTTATTATTTATACTAAAAATATATAAACTTTAAAATATTTTTCATTGTATAGGAATTACGTTCAGAAGTTGATGAATTAAAGGCAAAATTAAGAACATTTAGGAGAAAATCAACAATGCTTATTCAGGATGAAGAAACAATACTTCACCAAAGAAGAATATTTGAAGATCTTTTAGGAAGAATAAGAAAATGTTATGTAGGAATACAAAATAAAGAATTAGATTGTTCTTTAATTACAACGGAAATAGAGAAAAATTCAACACAAATAAACTTTTTACAAAATTTAATTAATTCTATCCATCACTATTCGGAATTATCAAAACAACCTATTAATCCATTGACTCAATATACAAAACCATTAAATCAAGGAATAGAAGAATTAGAATTATTAAATGAGACATTAAAACAAAAATTGCAAATTAAAAAACGTATTCTTGATAGATATAATGCACATATTATTGACCTACAAGAAGGTAAATTAGCAAAAACTTTGAATCTTGATCAAAGAAGACATCTTGATCAAGAAATTAAATTATTAGGTTTATCTTCAATGAATTCTCAATTGGCAACTAAACTTACTTCATTACAAGTTAATATGGAAAATGAACTTAGTACCCAACAAAATATTGCTTCTCAACACCTTGGACATTTATTCAGTATTCAAGCTTTTATTAGTAGTCTCGAATCAAATGTCACTTTGGAAGAACAGGAACATATCGAAGAGGTATTACAAGGTGCATTATCAATTTTTATTGATATTGCTGGAAGAGCTAGTATTAATAATGTTCCAGAGTCATCTACTGCCTATTTATACACTGATCAAGATGAAGATGAAGATGATTATATGTTGAGTGATGTCTCTTTTTGTGAAACAGATAAAATTGAAGATATTACATTGGCAGATACGCCATCCCGAAGAAAGAGCATTTCTATTCATTCTCTTAAAAGTAATAATATAAAAATTCATGATGATAAAATGGAAGTAACCTATGATAATGAACATCCTATGAATGATAAACCACATAATCATAATAAAGAAGAAGAACCTATGATTATGGAAAATGATGATGATGCAATGCAATTAGTAGATGATAAGGTTATGTATGATGAACCTTCTAATACGGCTGAATACCTTAAAAAGTATACTACAAAAATCAACTTTAATGATGACAGTTATTCCAAAAGTAAAAATAATAACAATAATGGTCGCAATATTATAACTATTGAAGATGGTGTTATTGAAATAGATAAACCTAATGACGCCTCTTCATCCACCGATATTAAAATTCAAGATATCCATGATAATACGGGTACCAGTTCTGAAAATGATGAAGATTTAATTATAAATGCTTCTAGCCATATTCCAAGCAAATCAAGTCAACAAGTCCATATTATACCTGATGATGACATAAATATCATCAATAATACCATTACACCTAAAAAATCGGGAAATTCGATGACAGAATCACATTCTTCTCTAAAGAAAAATTCAAAAGGTAATTCGACGTATTCTTCATCGACAAGTAAAAGAAATAATGACGTAAATTCATCACCATTACAAAGAACCCCTAAATCAAAAATTTTACCTTTTAAAGACATAGAAAAAAATAATTCATCCTCAGCAAAAAAAAGAAAATCATTATTTTCTTTACCTTCAAAAGTATTATTCCGTACTCCAACACCTAAGAAATCAATTTTAAAATCATCACCACACTATTCACCAACTTCCAATAAATCACCTTCTTTAACTGTAAAACGAACAAGAAGTATTGAGATTGTGACACCAAATCATAAAAGATCAAGAACAACACCAGTAAATTCACCAACAACCCTATTAACAAGAAGTGAACCAACCAAAACTAAACTTCATAATAAAATAATTACACCTATTAAAGGTAATTATAATAAATTGATAATTTTATATATATATATATATATTTATACTATTATTAGTTTTGATAAAAAAAAATTTTTTTTTTCTAATATTAATAATTGCTAATAATAATAATAATAATAATAATAATAATAATAATAATAATAATAATATTTTTAATTTCTTTTACATATTTCATAATGAAAAGAATCATCCGATCAACAAAAGGAAAGAATACAAAGAAGAAAGTCTCTTATACCAATAATAAATAAAACCACTTCTTCATCATCATCGATAAAGACACCATCGCCAAAGTCAAGGTCTAAAGCATTTTCTCGATATTCTTTAGGTTCACCACTTTCTTATAAATTTTTTGATAAATCAAGTAATCCATTTTTATCCTCTCACAGTAGTAATGTAAGTTATTAAATTTAATTTAACAGTAATATCTATCTATCTATTAATATTATTTTAAAAATAATTTCAAGTATAAAAAAAAAAAAAAAAAAAAAAAAAATTTATTCTCATTCTTTATATTTATATATATATAATATAATTATTATACTTATTACTATATATTATTTTTTTAAATATTAATCGTTAAACAACAACACCAATAATGACAATGGCAATAAAATTAATAATGGATATAGGATTCAACAAAAATTTTTGATGAAAAATACCAAGAAAGTAATTTATTTATTACCCAAAGTCCTTCAAAGCAAAGTATAAAATCACAAACACATAAAAAGATTGATGAAAAGTATAGAAGAAAATCAATGTTTGTTCTTCGATCATCTTCTATAAAAAAGAATTAAAAAAAAAAAAAGGATAGATTCCTCCTTTTTTTTTTTTTTTTTTATTTAAATATTATTAATAGGATTATATATATTTCATTTAAAATTTCTATTTATTTTATCTTATTCTTTTTTTTACAATAGTAAAATATATAATATGTATATATATATATTTACAATCAAAAAATAACAGATCACAGATTAATAATAAGTAAATCATTAATAAATGACTATTTTTTATTTTTATTTTTTTATGATGATGATAATAATGATAAATTATTATTAATATTAATAATATTGTTATATATAGATTTTACTTATACTATTTATTTTCATTTCTATAGATGTTTACAATCAATGTTTATTCTATTATTTATCAACACATTTTCTTATAAGAATATTTTTTTTTGAATTTTACCATTAGGATCAAGTCCTATTTTTTATAAAAAAAAAAAAAAAAAAAAAAAAAAAAAAAAAAAAAAAAACAATAAAATAAACCAATAAATATTATTAAATTTAAATGATTATAAAGGATCAAAGAAAAAAATGTAAAGTGCAAACACATAAATTGAAACAGAATTTAAAAAGTTAAACCAACATTGTAATGATTATGGAGGTTTAACCAAATATTAGTGACATACACTTGTATATATTCTTTTCTTTTTCTTTTCCTTCTTTTTTTTTTTTTTTTTTTTATTATGATTGACAATTAAAGTCACTATTTAATATATATATATATATATATTTTAAATTAAATTAAATTAAAAATTCTTTTTTTTTTTTTAAATCTTTATTATATGTTTAGTTAGGTATAAAATCTATCCTTTTTTTTTTTTTTTTTTATAAAAGAAATGAAAAAGGGTAAATGCATACCTAGATCTATTATTTTCTTTGTAAATGATAGTCAATTATAATAATAATTACAATATATATATTTTTACATTATATTTCTTTTTTTTTTTTTTTTTTTTTTTTTGTTATAATTTTTATTTTATTTATTTTCTTTGATTTTTTTTTTTTTCCTTTCGTCTTTCATGCTTCTTAAATATTAAAATAGTATTCAATATCATAACCATTTAGATATTGATCAATTAGGTACATACCAACAATAAATTCACTCTTTTCTAGTAATCCATCTAATTTTCTATTAACATAGGTCCAAATTTTTGCCAATGTACTTTTTGGAATACCAGATTGCATCCATATGGCTTTCACGGTCGCATCGGTTACAAGATTATTTTCGGCAATTTGTATAAAAACATTAGCATAACGATTAACATTATCCATTGGCATCGTTATTTTAAAAATACGTGATATTTCATTGGCACAATCATTATTATTAAATTGTGTTTTAATGGTATTATTGGTGTTGAATGGGGAATGTTGTGTATCGGTATTTCCACGAGAAATAGTGTTAGTTTTATTCTTTGCTTCATTTCCGGCTTCATTTAACAATTTTGAGTCGGAACCAGAACGTTTTAATTTAGAAGGTGCTGGTCGATTAGGTAATGGTGGTGGTGCAGCTACATTTTTTGATGTAGCATTGGAGGCGGCAGCAGATGAAGTGATAACTTCTGTCATTTTATCCAAATCTGGTTTATGTCTTGGAACTGGTGGTGGTGGTGGTTTATTAAATTTAGTGGTATTGGGAAGAGTATTATTTATTGGAGATGGACTACCGATAGTGTTACTTCTTGCTAATTTTTCTGTATTAATACTACGAGATGGAGGTACGGAAGTTGAATTATTTCTAGTGACACGAACATCATTATTTACACGGCCTGGTAAAGGAGGTGGAGCCGATATTCTAGAAGAATTTGAAGAATTTTGACTAGTGAAAGAAGATGGAAGGGAACTATGGGTAGTTGAATTTGCACTAGAATTTGAAATAGCGGATGAATTTATAAATTTATTCAATGGATTAGAATTGTTATTGCCATTGGTATATCTATTGAATTCATTGATAGTATCTTGATTTTCAACAACAAAATTTGCTCCTTTATTAATCTTGGAAGCTGTATTAGCTATATCTTTAGTACTGGTTTGACCAATCTTTTTGGCCAATTCTTTATCACCAGAGGCATATGCTGCAACTTGAAAACCTTTTTTTGCTATTGAAGGATGGTTAGCAGCAAAGGAGGAAACTCTTGAAACATCCTTTGCATTTAAATTATTTAATGTTTGCATTTTTTTTTTTTTTTTTTTTTAAAAAAAAAAAAGGTATTAAATTAAATTAAAAGTTATAATAAATATTAATATTAAATATTTATAGAGAGAAGTAGATAGATAGATAGATAGATAGATAAATTGGTAAAGATTAGTATTTGGTAAATTATTATTATTATTATTATTATTATTATTTAATGGATAATAATTATTATTTTAAATTTTTAAAAGTTTTAATAATAATAAATTAACTATTAAATATATATGTGTAATATTGATACTTTATAAAATATAGTATTTCAATATGACATATATTTATTTAATATAAGACAATTATTAAAACAAAAAAATAGTGTGGGTATGGATAATAAAACTGGAAAAGAAAAAAGTTTAATTCTATAATTAGATATTTTAAAAAATATATATAATTAAGCTTTTTTATTATTATTGTATTCCCATGGTTTATTTTTTTTTTTTTAATTCATGTTATTTTTCTTTCCAGTAAACAAGAAATATTTTCTTTAATAAATTTTCAATTTCCATTAAATATTCATGAAATAATAAAATAGTATCTTTAAAAAAAAAAAAACATTGGTATATAATTACTTTTTTGTCATTTATATTAAAGTTATTGGAACAATAGTTTTCTTTATTACTTGAAAATATAGAATTACTGATATTTTTAACAAAACTGGATTTATTTGATTTATTAGATGATTTACTGGAAGTACTACTTATACTTCTTATACTTCTTGAACGAACAAGTCTTGGACCATTGTTTTCACTTGCCTCATTATTAAATGTTATATTTGTGATTTTTGTCTTAAAATTTTGAAGAGTATTTGAAAAATTACTTAAATTAACTATTATTTAGTTTTATTTAGTTTATAAATATGCATATATAGATATAAACATTTATGTATAAGTAAACGGAGAGATAAACAAAAAGATAAATATTATTATAAAAAATATATATATATAGCTCTATTAAATTTTTTTAAAAAAAAAAAAAAAAGTTTTTACCATCTGGTTTATTTTTATTTACAAATGTTTTAACTCTGTTCATTATTATATTAGTATTATTGTTATCTACTTTAATAAAAGGATAATTTATATATATATATACAATAGGCAATATTCAATTCTATTTAAAACTTTTTAATGTAAAAGTATTTTTTTTTTAAAAAAAATGCTTGAATTATTAAAACCAATAAAAATTTGTTTTTTTTTTGGTGGAATATCTTTTTTTTTTATTTTATTTTAGCCAAGATGTTCATAAAAGTTAATGAGTTCTTTTTTCTTTCTTTCTTTCTATTATAAAAAGGAAATAATCAGACATCATCATATTCTTTACGTGCATTCTTATATAAACGTTTATACATATATATATATAAATAAAATTAATTGCTATTACTACCACTCCACCATCACTATTTTTTTTTTTTTTTTTTGATATTCATATCAAGCACCCTCTAATCTTTGTATTAAAGCCACAAATAAAGTCACATTTATTAATATATATTATATAATATTCATTTCAAAATCATTACAAGCCAAAAGCTATCTTTGACTTTTAAAAGAGGCTAATAAAATTAAAAACAAAGAAAAAGCATTTTTATATCTCAATAGTAAATAACAAGACATAATAATAGACCATAATAATAATTAATAATGGTGATAATAACAACAAATATTTACTTTTAATAGACAATAGGTTCAACAAAATATTAATCATTCTACATTTAAAAACTATTAATGATCTATTTGGTTTTTTTAATATGGAGAAATGTATAAAATTAAAAATAAAAAAAAAAAAAAAGGCAACCTTCCCTTTCATTTCATTATTTATTAAACCAAAAAATCCTATTTCTTTTATTACTTTGATCTTTTTTTTTTTTTAAAAAAAAAAAAAAAAAAAAAAAAAACCTTTTTTGGTGTTGTTTTTTTCTTTAAAATTATACTATTCCTACCATTAATATTTATGATGATGATTTCTTTTCTCTTTTTTTTTTTATTGATGTGTTGCTATAGTCATTTATAAAACAGTAATACTTTTACTTTTTTGTATTGCTCGCTTTAACTTTATTATTTTACGTTTATTTTTATTTTTATTACTTTTTTTATTTAGTTTTTATTTTTTAATGGTTAATTATTATTGTTGTTATTATTGTTATTATTGTTATTATTATTGGTAGTATTTTT
>MCFH01000189.1:0-18970 GCA_002104945.1 Piromyces finnis | reverse complement strand
GTCATGTTCTTTTCCACCCAGTTGCTGATAATGTTTTAGCTAGTGCTAGTGGTGATTTAACTATTCGTATTTGGGATATTACTAATGGTAGTGAAAAGGTTCAATTAACTGGTTGTTCTGAAATTATTCAATCTATCTCATGGAGTTACAATGGAAGTTTATTATGTTCCAGCTGTAGAGATAAGAAACTTAGAGTATTTGATGTCCGTTCCGGTAAAGTTGCAATGGTTAATATCAAAGCGTTTGTTATTACATATATAAATTTCGTTGTATTTTATTTTCATATATATTAATTGTTTTTATTACAACCATTTTATTTTACTTAAATTAAATAGGAAACTAGCGGTCACCAAGGTGTTAAGGGTTCTAGAGCTGTTTGGATGGGTGATTTAGATAAAATTGCCACTACTGGTTTCAGTAGAACTAGTGATCGTCAAATATTTGTTTACGATACTAAGAACTTTGGTACTCCAATCATTCAAGAAAATATTGATACAAGTTCTGTGTGTTCTTATGCCATTCTATGATAATGATACTAAAATGCTTTACATTGCTGGTAAAGGTGATGGTAACATTCGTTACTACGAATATGTTGATGACAGTCAACAATTATACTTCCTTTCTGGTAATGTTACCATTTTAAATATATATAACCAAAAAAAAAAAAAAAATCTTTATATATTTACCATTTTATATTTAATTTATATATACAGAATTCAAGAGTATGATCCACAACGTGGTATGGGATACTTACCAAAGCGTGCTGTTAACACTTCTGAAGTTGAAGTTGCTCGTTTATACAAGCTTCACAGTAATGCTGTTGAACCATTTCATTCCGTGTTCCCAAGAAAGGTAAAATAAATATATATATATATATTTTAAATGAATAAAAAAGGAAATTTATATTAGCTTATTTGAAATTTAGCTATTATATTAGAAAACTAAAAATTTTATTTTTTTGAAAATTTATAGTCTGATAACTTTGCCAGTGATATTTACACTGATACTTGTGATGGTAAACCAGCTTTAACCTGTGAAGAATTCTTCTCTGGTAAGGATGCTAACCCATTATTATTCAATCTTAAGGATGGCTTTGTTCCAGTTAAGCGTGAATTTAGCGTTGATAACGCTGCTGCTGCTGCTACCCTTGCACAAAATGATGAAAAGATGCCAACTTCTGAAAAGGAAGTATGTGTATATGAATAATAAATAATATATAAAAAATTTTTAACAAAAATTTTTTTGAATAATATAATTAAAAAATATTATTGATCTTATTATAATTATAATTAGTTAAAGGAAGCATATAAGGAAATGAAGAAGGAAATTGAACAATTAAAGAGTACTATTACTCAAAAGGATATTAAGATAAGACAATTAGAAGCTCAATTAGAACAAATGAACATTGCCAAATGAACAGAATAAAAAAGGAAAAAGATAAAAAGAAATAAAAAGTAAAAAAAGTTGACTAATCTTAAAGAAAAATTTTGAAAAAGAAAATCATATAAACAAATAAAAATAAAAATAAATAATTAATTAAAAGTAAAATCATTATTAATGTTATTAACATAATAATTGATTTGGAAAATCTTAACATTAGTCAACAATAAAATTAAAAATTAACACTTTTCAAAAAAAAAAAAATTAAAATATAAAAAACAAAAATCAAATCACAACTAAAAGAAAAAAGCATACACATACATACACAATAATATGTACCAAAATTTTTGTATTTATATAATATTTATAAAATAATAAAAATGGTAATAAAAATTATTTTTTTTTTAAAAAAAAAGTTTTTTTCATTCTTTTTTTTTTCTTATTATTTTTATATTGTATGATTATATAACTATGAATATTGAATAATAGTTAATAAATAAATTTTCTTTTAATTAATAATAATTAAAAGAAAGAATTATATATTAAAATTATAGTTTCTTATCTTAATAATGAAATATAAAAAGTATTTTCTAATTAACAGATAGAAACTTGATAATTGTTATTTTTATGTATGCGAAAAAAAAAAAAAAAAAAAATAATTATTTTTTTTTTTATATATACTATCAATTATACTAAAATAATAAAATTTATAATTTATCATATAATTTTGAATATATCTACATCATTATAAAATATATATTATTTACTATATCAATTATATTCATACAAATAAAGAAAATCTTTTGAACCTTGTAAATATAATTCATGATGATATTAATAAATTATAAAATAAAATGATAACAACTAAATGATTTTGCTATAACTATAAATATTTTTAAAACCATATATTTATATACTTTCTTTGAATATTGTCTTATTATATTATCTCAATGTACAACATTAACAATGATTATCTATTCTTTTATAATTCCTTTCTATATATTATATATTATTAATTAAAACTTGCAACAATTAAAAGATTTATTGTCCAAAATAAAATAAATTTAATTTATTTAGAATATTTTGAAATTTCCTCAAAATATCTTTTAATACAAACATTAAATCAAATATGTATTATTATGAAATCTTTGTCTTTATTTTTTAATGTAACAATTTTAATTAGAGTGATTATATGGATCATTTATATAAGAAAAAAAAAATAAATAATAATAGTAATTTAATATTATTTTCAATATGTAAATATGTAGGTATTTTTTTTTTAATATGAAACAAAAATAAATTTTAATTTATTATTTTTTTTTAAAAGCATTTTAAGGATATATAAATCTCGTTTATTAATTATTTTTATAAATAACAATATATTAATCCGATTGAAATTCTTAAAGTTGAAAATGGCAAAACATTCTTAGTAGAAATGCAAATATATTAAAAGATACAGTATCTTAACTTGGAAAAAATTGTTAATTTTTTTTTAAAATTTAATTAGTTTCCTTTTATATAATAATTAAATCAATTTAATTTAAAATTTCAAAATTTTAATTAAAAATAATTTAATAAAATTTTAATTAAATTTAATTCAATAAAAGTTATGTTTTTTTAATTTATAATTTTTAATTTTTTTTTTTTTTTTTTTTTGCATTTTGCATTTTGTATTTTATTTTTATTTTTATTTTTTATCTTTATTTTTTTATTTAATCCTTTTATACATTTCATTTTTGGTATAAGAAACTTTATTATCGAAAAAAGAAAAAAAAATTATAAACTTTATTTTAGTACTTTTTTCTTTTTTGATAAAAGAAAATAAATAAAAAGAGATAGATTATTATATTATAATTGTATTTTGTTTTTTTTTTAAAAAAAAAAAAAAAAAGAAATATAGTATTATCTTATAATTTAGATAAAAAAATATTATTAAGAATAAATTATATCAAAATAAAATATTTACATTTTACTATTTTGGAGAAAAAATATACTTTAATATTTAGTATAATATAAAGATATTCGACATGAATAATATGATGCAAAAGAATATGGAGAGAGAAATGAATAACTTCAATACGTATGAAAGTATAATAACTCTACCCAGGTAGATATATTTAATAAAATAATTATTAAATATATATAAATATTTATAACTATTATAAATAAATGAAATGTACATAATTATTAATTTCAGAATAATTTAATAAAAACTAAATATTTTATATTATATAATAATATTATTAGCAATTTGATTTGATACAGAAACGCCAAAATTCTATACAAGAGCGTTTAAAAAAGGAATTAAGAATAAGAGATTCAGCATTACAATTAGCTTTGGCTCATACTGATAAAAAATCAAGAGATGCAGCTTTAATTCAATTAGATCTTGGTATAATATAATAATTTAATGATACTATGACTTAAAAAAAATAAAAAATTTCTTTCTAATATTCATTGGATAATTCTATATAAACAATATTTTTTATTAAATAATAAAGCTTCTAAAGGAACCGATAAATATACAAATGAATTATTAATATGCATTCAACAAATGTATCAAAATAGAATTAAAGAACTTCAGATTGAATTAAATCAAAGTAGAGAAGAGATATCGAAATTGGTAATGCTTCTTTTATATATATAATTAAATAATAATAATAAATTATGAATCATAGGATTCCTATACATGATTTTAATTTTATTTTTATTCTTTATAAATTTATATTTTTAGCGTTTAGAAAATGTCAGTTCAAGAACTTCTTCGAAAATATTAAACATTTATCTAAAACAAGTTGGAGTGATATTTATAATCTTTCACTAAAAGCCCATAATAATAATACTTCATTCTCAGAAAATAATCAATCGAATAATAATAATATAATAATAATATCCGGAATTAGTTGAAAAATTAAAAGAAACCGAAGATGCTTATCAAAAAATATTAAAAGAATATGAAGATCTTAAACTAAATTATAATAATTATAAAAATGAAGCAGAAAATATTAAAAATTCGAAAGATTCTTCACTTCAAAATCAAATTTTACTTCTTCAAAATAAATGTGGTAAATATGAAAATGAAATTATTGACATTAAAAACAATAATAAAGAATTAAAAGATCAGTTGGTATTATCACAAAAGGATTTTGAATCACAAAAAGAAGATTTTAAACATAAATCAGATAACTATGAAAAACGAATTAAAAATTTTGAAATTATTGTAAATAAATATATGGAAGATTCTAATAATAAAGGAAAAACTTCCGGTAAATATGAAAGTGAAAAATCATATTATGACAAAACAGTTAATGAAAAAAATGAACAAATTAGTTCTTTTAGACAAAAGTGTCGGGATTTGGAGAATAAAGTTTCTAAACAAAATGATACCATCTTAAAAAAAGCAACGAATTAAATGATTGTAAAAAGGAACTTGATCAATATAAAGACGATGAAAAAAGAATGAAGGAAGATATTAATAATTTTAAAATTAAAATAGATGATTTAAAGCAAGAAAATATTCAATTACGTTATGAATCATATGAGAAAGATTCGACCATTAGTACCTTACAAGATCGCATCAACTCTAATGAAAAGGAGTTAAAGAAAGCTCAAAATGAACTTCTCTCCACTAAAAATAAATTAAATAGTCAATTAGACATGAATGAAGATTTAGAAAGAAATGTAAAAGTCAATCATTTAGTTTAGAAAAGAGAAGAGTAAAAGTATGAGTCTCTTAAATCAAATGGAAACTCAAAAAAGTCATATTGCTACTTTAGAAGAAAAAATTTCAGACTTAAAGTCTGAAAGAGAAAAACATATTTCTGATTATAATGAAAAATTTAACCAGAAATATGGTTCGTCTCACCCGGAAGAGAATGAATATAAAGAAAAGTATTTGCATTCTCAAAATACTATTGTTGATCTTAAAAAGAAATCGAGCAATTGTCAAAGGAATTGGATGAAGAGAAGAAAATTACAGAAGCTTTATTCTAATAATAAGTTATTCTTCTCCTCACTTTCTAATAAGGAAAGTGAGAAAGGCTTAGGTAATGATGACAAATTATCTGTTAAGAGTGCATCTTATATTAATTCTAATTCATCCAATAAATATCATCTTAATAAGCCGCTTCCTCATATTGGAAATAAAAACGACGATAATGATATTGATATTAATGATTCTTTTGATTTTTCCGATTCTCTAAATAAAACATCAAAAATATTTGATAGTATTTCATCAGATTCTAGAAGTATTGCAAGTAGAAATTCATTAACTAGAAGTATTAAATCTAATGTTGGTAAAAAAGAATTAACGGAAGTTGAACTAAAAATTGAAAGATTAAATGTCCAAATTAATAAAAAGCGTTGTGAATTAGAATTCTTCAACGTTACATTGAATCACTTCTTTATAAAATCCATGAAAAAGATGAAATAATATTCAATTATGAAAACGATCAAGAAGAATTAACTAAAGAAATGGAAAAAGATAAAGAATTAAATAAAAATTATCAAGTAATGATTCATCAAATTGAGTCTTCTCGTATTGAGATTTTAGAATTAAACAAAGAATTAAATGAAGAAGTCAATTCCCTCAAGGATGATCTCAATAGCAAAGAAGAGCGTTATAACTCACTTTTAAAGAAAATATCTTCTTTAGAAAAATTGAACGAAACAATATTAGAACAATCTGAAGAAAAAGAAAAAGAATTAGATGATCTTAAAGATAAAATAAATTCTAAAGATAAAGAATGTCAATCTATTAACGAAAACTTAGATAACATAAGAAAAGCAAAAATTAATGAAGCAAATCAATTAAAGGATATAATAAATGACTTAAAATTCAACTTGAAACATCTAAAAACTATTTCAATTCGGAAAAAGAAAAATTAAATAAATCAATTGAACAATTAAAGAGCGACAATGAAAATCTTCAACTTGTTTGTGAGGAAAAGAAAACCCTTAGTACAACAATTGAAAAATTAAAAAATAGTTTAGTAGATAAGGAAAAAGAAAGTCAAGATATGAGAAAATCAATTGACGATCTAATGGTATTATTTATAATACAAGAACTGAAAATGATAACTTAAAGAATAGTTTTGCAGATTTAAAAACCACACTTGCCAGTAAAGATGATGAACTTATCAAGATCAAAAATTCATTTAAGACACTTTCAGAAAAAATTATCATGAAAGAAAGTGAAAATGAAAAACTTAATTCTGATCTTCGTAGTATGGATAGTACCATAATTCAAAGTAAATATGAAAAGGATGAAATGGCTAATACTATAAAAGATCTTCAAATGGAATTAAATAATTGTGGTGATGAAAGAGATATTCTTCAAAATAAGGTGACTGATATGAAAAATATATTGAGTAAAAAAGAAGAAGAATATAATGTTATTCTTCATTTATTACAAGAATTAAAAATCAATTTTTCTGATAAGGAAAATGAAAATGACCAAATGAAAAATACTATTCAACAACTTCAACGTTCAATTTCTGATAAAGAAAATGAAAGTGTTCATATGAAGAATTCTATTGAACAACTTCAAAATTCTGTAACTGAAAAGGAAAATGAAAAAGCTCAAATGAAAAGCTCAATTGAACAACTTCAAAACTCTGTTTCTCAAAAAGAAATTGAAAATAGTCAAATGAAAAACTCAATTGAACAACTTCAAAATTCTGTTTCTCAAAAGGAAATTGAAAATAGTCAAATGAAAAACTCAATTGAACAACTTCAAAACTCTGTTTCTCAAAAAGAAATTGAAAATAGTCAAATGAGAAACTCAATTGAACAACTTCAAAACTCTGTTTCTCAAAAGGAAATTGAAAATTGTCAAATGAGAAACTCCCTACGACAAATTCAAGATTCTGTTAAAGAAAAGGAAAATGAAAATGAGCATATTAAAAGTTCTCTTCAAAATTTACAAAATACTATGTCTAAAAAGGATAATGAATATTCCCAAATTAAAAATTCTCTTCAACTGTTGAAAGATTCTATGACACAAAAGGACAAAGAAGTTAAGGATACAGTAGATGCTTTACATGATCAATTATCTCAAAAAGATAAAGAATATCAAAGTTTAATGAATGATTTCAATCAATCAAAAGAAACTATTGATAAGCTCAACAAAGCCCAAGAAAAGAGCTTTAATGAACTTCAAGAATTCCGCGATACAAATAATAAATATAACAATATAATGAAAGAAAAAGACGATCTTATAAAGGAACTAGACTTTTATATAGAAACAATGCAAAAATATAATAGTAGATGTAAGGAATTAGAAGCAATGAATGAAGACCATTTAAATAATATAAATAAATTAAAAGAAGAAAACATACAATTAAAAAAGCAAGGCGCTTCAGATCAAAAAATGATAAAGCAAACATTAAATGAAGTTCAAAAAGAAATTGAAAATGCTAATCAACAAATAAGAATTATCGTGAAAAGGAAGAGAATTTATTAAAGGAATTAGATGAAGAAAGAAAAGTTTGTGAAGATTTGAAGAAAACTAAGAATGATATGGAAGAAGTCTTTAAAAAGTTCAATATTGATACAACTTTAGATGAACTTTTTTCATCTATAAAAAATAGTGAACAAAATGATATAAATAATTTATCAAAAGATGGAAATACTACAATTCCATCAGATTCAACTAATAGAGAATTAAATTTAATTCCAGATGAAAAGAAAGAATCAAAAGAAACTAATCAAATCATTGAAAATGATGACTCTCAATCTAAATTAAATAAAAATGAGAAAAGGGAAGAAGACATTCATGAAAATCTTTCTGCGTTAGATGAAAAGCCAAAGTTTAATAAAAAGCAATATTTGACTTTAAAGAAAAAAGTTAAAGACATTACTTTAATTTTTGAAGGAAAGTATAAAGAATTAAGTGATCTTCATCAAACCATTTGTAATAATATGAAAGAATTTTGTGAAAAGAATTTCATTAAAGAATTAGACTACACTACCCCAGACAATGAAGTTCAACATATCACTGTTGATAAATATTTAAATCTTCCAGTAGATGTTGCTGACATGGCTATGCCTTCACCAGTAGAAAAGGAAAAAGAAAATTAGATGAAGAATCAGAATCTACTAATAAAAGTTCATTCCCATCTGTTTTCAAAAACAATATCTTTTCTTCTAATTTCTCTAACATTATAAAGAGCAATAGTTTAAAAGAAAGAAGTAGTCCAAGACTTACTAATACAAACGATTCACATCTTTTAGTTGTTAAAAAAAGAGTAGCGGAAGAATATATGATGATTATTGATTCTTTAAGAGAAAGTCTCTCTACTCTTAAATTATTCCTCAATTATTTAAAGGATAATTACCAAAATTTCATTCCTGAAAATGATTCAAAGCAAAATACCTCCTTATCTTCTAATAATAACAATAGTAAAAGTCAAGAAAAGAATTTAGTAAAAGAATTTATGGAAAATGACGATAATGAGGATAATGATTTAATGGGAGAAAGTGACAATGATGAATTAAAAGAAAGTGAAATTGAATCTAGTGAGGATGTTGCTCTTCTTAAACGTAGACTTTATTATGAAATTAAAAATCGTTGGAACATTGAAGAAAAGTTAAAATCTCAATATAATCTATTTGTTACATTCCAAAAAATGTTGGATTGTTCTATCAAACAAATCACCGAAAATCAAAATATTATTGAGGAATTATACTCTCGTCTTAGAGAGGCTAATGGAAAGATTAAAGAATTAGAAGAAGAAAATAATAAATTAAAAAATAAATGTCAAACCTTAGAAAAGAAGTGGTATAAACAAAATATCTTTAATGATAATTTCAATGGTAGTATCTTAGCAAATATGGAAAAAAGAAAACGCTATTCACTTCCCCTTTCTAATATCAGCTTCAATCCATCAAATAGTGAAAACTATCCATTTAATAGTAAAGATTCAACAACTTCATCAACAACGTTAAACGCTTCAGATTCAAAAGCAAATAACTTTGATAATTCGGATTTAGAGGATGGTGAAGATAAAGTTGTTTTATATAAAACAAATGAGTTATCAATGGATAGTGATAATGACATAGAAAGTGATGAAAGTAGTAATCCAAAACACCTTCCTACTTCTTTCATATTAAATGATGAAATATTTGAAAAAATATCACATATTAAAAAGGAAGAAGATAATTATGAAAAACAAATTGAAGATCTTATTCAAAAGACCGTTCAATATAAGCTTGAAATTTTTGAAAAAAATTACGATTATAAAAATTAATTTAAAAATTAATATACCATATCATAAAAATATGTTTTAAAAAATCATTTTTATTATTTCCTTTAGTATTAAAATAAATTCTTATTTCTATTTTTTTAATCGTAAAAATAGTTTAAACATAAATAATTTCTTTTATTATAGTATTATATACTTTCTTTATGTTTATTGTCATTTTTTGTTATTCATTTAAAAAAATTATTATTTTATCTGAAATATATTTAGTATTTTTACATTCTTAATCATCTATTAACTGTATATTTTAAAGTTTTATATTATTGTAAAGTTTTATATAATTATAATATAATAAAAATATAATAAAAAAAAAAAACATGATATAATTTAAATTTTAAAAATCAGAATATGCTTTTTTTTTTTTGGTATTAAGTAATTAAATATTCAAGATAAATTTCAAAAAGATATAGTAAAATAATTATAAAATAGATTATGCTTGTATTAACAATCTTTTTCTTCTTTTATGATAGTTACATATGTACATTTAAATTCAATAAAAAGGTAAATATTTATTAAAAATAAAATAGTAATAATAAAATGTAATAAATTATATAAAGAATAAAAAGGAATGGCTTAAAAATGATGTTAAAGATAGGTTCAATTTTATTTTATAGTTTCTTATATATTATCTATTTATTTAAAATGTAATGTTTTCATGTTGTAAAAAAGTAAAGTTTTCTCATCAACCATTCACTTAAAAAGATTTTTATTATAATTAAAATTAAACTTATTTTAAATAAGTTCATAAATTAATTTATATTAATATAAATTTAAATTAAAAATTTAAAAAAAAATCAGAAAAATAAATTCACTTTTAATAAAACAAAAAAAAATAAAGTTAAAAAAGAAAAAAATATTATTGTTATAAAGGCAAAATAGTACTAATAAAAAGTACTATAAATTAACAACAGAAAACATTCTCGTTATTTTATTAAAAGAAAAAAAATAAATACAAGTTAATATATATTATATAATATTTATATTATATATTATTCTTTTTTTTTTTATTTTTTTTTTCCTTTAATGAACATGTGTTTTAAGCTTTTCCATTGAATAATTGAGAGAAAATAAAAAAAAAAAAAAAAAAAAAAAAGTATTTCAAAATCAATTTAAAGATTATTGCAATAGCATATAAAATCTTTTATAATTGAAATGGAACCAAATTTTTATAATTAAAAGGGGAAATTCACTAAAAAAAATCATATAATATTAATATTTCTTAATAAACTCCTCAAAGTGTAATAATAAGTATTAAATATATATATATATATATATATCATAAAAAGAAAAAAACCAAAAGAAAAAAAAAAAAAGGAATAAAAATATAAAATAAAATATTAATAAAAATTGATTAAAACAATACCAAATTCAAATAATACATAAAAGTATTTATTCTATATAAAAAAAAACAGCTTTAAATACATTTTTTAATTTTATATCTTTAATAAAAATGATATGTGCTGCTCCAAAATATAACACAAATACTGAGGAAAATATATATAAGCAACAACAATTTCATCAAAAAATATAAATAAAGGAAAAACTATTTATAAAGAACCAAATAATGTACATGAACCTCTTTTAAAAGATTTGTCTTTAGCATTTTCAACAAATGATAATGATGATGATGATAGTAATAACTTAAATAATCAACATCATCATACATCGTTAGATCGAAGCTACATTGATCAAAACTTAGTTAGAAATGATTCAAATAAAAGTAATAATTCAAGTAGTATTGTTGATTTACCACTCGCTAATGGTAGTAATAGTTCTATTAATATAAATGTTCATGATATTTCTAAATTATCCTATGATGATGATATTCCATCTCGTTCTGGATTAAGTATTTCTTGCTCATCTATAAGACCTATGGAATCTTATAGTATTAGTAAAAGTTCAATGGATAATGGAAGTCATTTTTCAGAGGATGAATCTTTTGCTTATAATTCGCACCTTAGTGAAATTGATAGAAATGATGACATTAAAGACTTAAGAATAAAATTAAAAAAAGCTATTAAATCATTGGATAAGAAAAAGAAAGGTAATTATATATATTTATTACATTTGATTTAAGAAAATTATTATTATGTATATATTATCTAAACAATTTTTATACCAAAATAATTAAAAATCTTCTTTTTATTTATATATTTATATATCAAAATGAATAAATAAAATTTAATTAAAAAAAAAAAAAAAAAGACTTAACATTAGCTGCAGTTATTGGACAATGTCTTTTAGAAGCAAACGCGAATTTGAAAACATTAAATTACAAATTAATGAATAAAAGAGGCAATTAGATTTTTCCTTAATTTAGAATATATAGAAATGAAATGGTTTAAATTTATATTAATTGATACTTTTCAATTTATTAATATATATATATTAATTCAATACAGATATGGATGGTAGTTCTTTTGGAAGCTTTAGTGAATTAGATTCATCTTCATCATTAATTCAAAATAATCATCATACTAGTAATGCTCGTATTTACTCTGGTGTTGGGCGTCAAGAAAAAAAACATGTCAATTTAATTCCAGAAAATGGAGGTCTTGATGAAAATACATATAATAGTGTAGTTGGTAAGGTTTTATTTAATTATATTATTTTTTATATATAAATCAATTTATTAAAAAATTATTTATATATTTGTTTATTCACTTATTTTTTTTTACTTTTTTTTTTTTTACATTATTTTCATATTTAAAATAGAATATCATGAAGAAAATTATAACAGAGTTATTAAACAACTTATGGATATTAATACCCAATTAGAAAATAGTAATCTAGATCTAAGACGTCAAGTAAATGATTTGGAAGAAGTAGTAAAAAATACCAAAAGTAAATATAATAGAGGTATAGTAGAATCGGAGAAAAAATTAAATGAGATGGAAGATAAACTAAACACCATGACTGAGCTTAATAATAAATTATTTAAGGATAATCAAAGTCTTATTAAGGAATTTAGTAATAATAATAATAATAAAAACAATGAAATAAAGCAAGAACAAAAACTTATTGACTCTCTCTACAATGAATTGTATGATATGCAACACAAAATTGAAGAAGTCAATAAGAGTAAAGAAAAGTGTGAAAAAAAATATGAAAAACTTAATATAGAATATATTAAATCACAAGGTATTTTAATATTAATAATAATAATAATAATAATCTATAAATTAAATATTTAATTATATTAATTTTAAAATCTTTTTTTTTATTTATTATTATATATTAATAATGATAATCAACAAAAATATACTAATCTAGGTGAAATTGATGAGCTTAAAAAGTTACAAGAACAAAATAAAATTATTGAACAAGTTAATAATGAACAAGAAAATCGTATTCAAGAATTACATGAATACATGGAATATCAAAGAGATTACATTAGTCGATTAGAAAATCAACTCTTCTTTTGTGCCTTCAATCCAGTGAATAATAAGTTACTAAGAAATGAAAATATTATTGAAGATAATGATCGTATTGTTGAATTAACAGATGAAGAAGAAAGTAATAATCAACATGAAAATGATCTTAGTGATGATAATGATGACAATAACGATGATAATAGTGAAAATGATGATGACTATGATGATGATGACGATGATGATGATGATGATGATGATAGTAGTAGTAATGATAATGAAAATAGTAACAGTTTATTAAATACAAATGATTCTATGGATGAAGATAGTGGCAATAGGGATATTATTTTTTCAAATAAAATACAAAAGATAATAAAAAGAAAATTAACGAAAGTGAAAGTAGTTATCAAAATTCACAATTAGTATTATATAGTCCAAATATATTTCATCAGATATTAAGTAATGCTGTTAATAATCCTAATTATTTGAATAGTAACAACAACAATGACAACAATAGTAATAACAATAATATTAATCAATTAATTGTAAAAAATAATAATGTCGATTCTAAAAAGAAAATTACTATTAATGATGAAAATAATTTAAAAAAGATGGCAAATACAAAAAAAGGATTAAACTTAAATGGAAATAAAATAGTTCTTTCGGATAATAAGCCTAATACTAAAAAAAGAATTAGTATTAATGGAGATGGTATTATTACCAAACAAACTATTTTTATCGATAATAGCATTAATAAAAATATTAAAAGAAAAAGAAGAGCCAGTACAAATAATATTCCAACTAACGAAACTAAAAAGTATAGCTATATGAATGAAAAACTACGTAGAAAATGTATATAAAAATGAATATTTTAAATAGTTTAATGATAATATAAAGAGAAAACATAAAATAATTATAAGTTTTATATTTATGCATATTTATTTATTAATTAATTACTATTATTATATTATAATAAAAACTTATCTATTTAATAGCGTTTAATGTTATACCAAATAATCAATTTATATATTCTTATGGAAATCCAATGTATAGTAATAATAAAATATTAAAGAATTCTGATGATTCATCTGATAAAGGTAAACATATCCCACTTTTTTTATATAATATCCTTTTTTTATCATAATTAATGATAAAAAATAAATGATATTTTATTTCTTTATTTTTTTTATCATTAATTATATTTTTGTTATACATGTAATGCTTAAATTTAAAAAAAAAAAAATTTTTTTTTTCTCATTATTAGATTCAAGTGATTTTGAAAATGATGAATCATTAGATATGTTTCAACATGATATCAAAAAAATGTTTAAACCCAGACCACCAGTTAAAAAAATGAAAATGAATAAACACGAAAAGAAAATGGTTAAAAGATAAAAATGGATAAATTAAATGATATAATTCAAACATCTGAAAATTCAATATCCTATAATTCACCATCTTCTTCTTACTTGGTTGTTCCTAGAAATAATTCTTTCAATTCATTATCATCATCTTCCATTAAAATGAATGGTGATTCCAGGGAATATCTTACCTCTCGTGATTTCAGTGATATTCAAACAATAGCATCGCAAAATAATGAAAATAGTAATATTACTAATAATGAAAACAGTAATGTTAATGTGATAAATAATAAAAATAATAATAGTAAAAAAAAAATAATAGTAGTAGTAGTAGCAGTAATAACAGCAACAATAACAACAACAACAATAATAATAATAATAATAATAGTAATAGTAATAGTAATAGTAATAGTAATAGTAATAGTAATGATAATAATAAAAATATTGATGGTGTAATATCTGGTATCCCTCAAAATAATAATCACGATAAAAAAATATCAAGTAACGAAAGTAATCTGTACCAACAATAGTACCTACTATTGAAATAAATAATAAAACAGTTTCCCAATCATCATTACTAAATAATAACAACAATAGCAAACAATATAAACCTACTTTACCATTAGGTAAAAATAATACTAATTTGGAATCGACGACTACGACAGAGTTATCGTTTTTAAATAATGAGAAAGACTATTCACAATATAATAGAAAACAAACAATCCTCACTCTACAAAGCATCAAAAAAGAACATTTAAATCTATATTTTTAAGAAATCCATTCTCATCCAATTTTTCATCATCTAATCTTTCATCATCAAACATTTCAGGAGTTCCGTTTTCTTCAGCTTCAGTTTCATCCTGGACAAACACCTCTACTTCCGATTCTTATTCGAATCAACATCAACATCATGAACCTTCTTCATTAAATATTTTTAAAAATCCAGCACCAGCACCATGGATATTAATTCATATGCACCAGATTAGATTTAAGTACACAAATTATTATAAAGAATGATTCTGAGATGAATGATACTCAACCTCTTTCCACTACGAATAATAATGTAATGACATCTAAACTTCTCTGGGATAAAGAAATGGATATGGGAAAGAACAATTATTAAGAGATCCTGCAAATAAAGAATTATTTTCATCAAAATCTGATTTCAAACGCTCTAATAGTAATTTAAGTGATGAATCTCATAAAAATAGAAATAAAGTAAGCAAAAATGTTAATTAAAAGGATGGATACATGTGGTGGATGGCATTTCTTTATTTAATCCATATCATAATAATTATCGATTAAGACGATTCTTCTTCATATGGTGCCAATAGAAATAATAATAATAATAAAAAATTCATCTTTAAATCAAATAGGTAGGAATGGTAAACAAATCTTTAGCCCCATTTGATCCTAATCAAAACCGCCCATCCGCATTTAATTAATATTTAATTAATATTATATAAAACATATAAAAAAAAAAGTTTTTATGATTATATTATTAAATATTAATATATATATAAATTTTTATTTAAAAAATAAAAAAAAAAAAATCCTTTTTTTTTTTTTCACTAATTATACAGTTTTTTTTTAAAAAAAAAACTTATAATTATGAAAAAAAAAAAAAAGGATTTTTTTTTTTTTTATTTTTTAAATAAAAATTTATATATATATTAATATTTAATTAATATAATCATAAAAACTTTTTTTTTTATATGTTTTATATAATATTAATTAAATATTAATTAAATGCGGATGGGCGGTTTTGATTAGGATCAAATGGGGCTAAAGATTTGTTACCATTTCCTACCTATTTGATTTAAAGATGAATTTTTTTATTATTATTATTATTTCTATTGGCACCATATGAAGAAGAATCGTCTAATCGATAATTATTATGATATGGATTAAATAAAGAAATGCCATCCACCACATGTATCCATCCCTTTAATTAACATTTTTTGCTACTTTATTTCTATTTTTATGAGATTCATCACTTAAAATTACTATTAGAGGCGTTTGAAATCAGATTTTGATGAAAATAATTCTTTATTTGCAGGATCTCTTAATAATTGTTCTTTCCCAATATCCATTTCTTTATCCCAGAGAAGTTTAGATGTCATTACATTATTATTCGTAGTGAAAGAGGTTGAGTATCATTCATCTCAGAATCATTCTTTATAATAATTTGTGTACTTAAATCTAAATCTGGTGCATATGAATTAATATCCATGGTGCTGGTGCTGGATTTTAAAATATTTAATGAAGAAGGTTCATGATGTTGATGTTGATTCGAATAAGAATCGGAAGTAGAGGTGTTTGTCCAGGATGAAACTGAAGCTGAAGAAAACGGAACTCCTGAAATGTTTGATGATGAAAGATTAGATGATGAAAAATTGGATGAGAATGGATTTCTTAAAAATATAGATTTAAATGTTCTTTTTGATGCTTTGTAGAGTGAGGATTGTTTGTTTTTCTATTATATTGTGAATAGTCTTTCTCATTATTTAAAAACGATAACTCTGTCGTAGTCGTCGATTCCAAATTAGTATTATTTTTACCTAATGGTAAAGTAGGTTTATATTGTTTGCTATTGTTGTTATTATTTAGTAATGATGATTGGGAAACTGTTTTATTATTTATTTCAATAGTAGGTACTATTGTTGGTACAGATTTACTTTCGTTACTTGATATTTTTTTATCGTGATTATTATTTTGAGGGATACCAGATATTACACCATCAATATTTTTATTATTATCATTACTATTACTATTACTATTACTATTACTATTACTATTACTATTATTATTATTATTATTATTGTTGTTGTTGTTATTGTTGCTGTTATTACTGCTACTACTACTACTATTATTTTTTTTTTACTATTATTATTTTTATTATTTATCACATTAACATTACTGTTTTCATTATTAGTAATATTACTATTTTCATTATTTTGCGATGCTATTGTTTGAATATCACTGAAATCACGAGAGGTAAGATATTCCCTGGAATCACCATTCATTTTAATGGAAGATGATGATAATGAATTGAAAGAATTATTTCTAGGAACAACCAAGTAAGAAGAAGATGGTGAATTATAGGATATTGAATTTTCAGATGTTTGAATTATATCATTTAATTTATCCATTTTTATCTTTTTAACCATTTTCTTTTCGTGTTTATTCATTTTCATTTTTTTAACTGGTGGTCTGGGTTTAAACATTTTTTTGATATCATGTTGAAAACATATCTAATGATTCATCATTTTCAAAATCACTTGAATCTAATAATGAGAAAAAAAAAAATTTTTTTTTTTTTAAATTTAAGCATTACATGTATAACAAAAATATAATTAATGATAAAAAAAATAAAGAAATAAAATATCATTTATTTTTTATCATTAATTATGATAAAAAAAGGATATTATATAAAAAAAGTGGGATATGTTTACCTTTATCAGATGAATCATCAGAATTCTTTAATATTTTATTATTACTATACATTGATTTCCATAAGAATATATAAATTGATTATTTGGTATAACATTAAACGCTATTAAATAGATAAGTTTTTATTATAATATAATAATAGTAATTAATTAATAAATAAATATGCATAAATATAAAACTTTATAATTATTTTATGTTTCTCTTTATATTATCATTAAACTATTTAAAATATTCATTTTTATATACATTTTCTACGTAGTTTTTCATTCATATAGCTATACTTTTTAGTTTCGTTAGTTGGAATATTATTTTACTGGCTCTTCTTTTTCTTTTAATATTTTATTAATGCTATTATCGATAAAAATAGTTTGTTGGTAATAATACCATCTCCATTAATACTAATTCTTTTTTTAGTATTAGGCTTATTATCCGAAAGAACTATTTTATTTCCATTTAAGTTTAATCCTTTTTTTGTATTGCCATCTTTTTAAATTATTTTCATCATTAATAGTAATTTTCTTTTTAGAATCGACATTATTATTTTACAATTAATTGATTAATATTATTGTTATTACTATTGTTTGTCATTGTTGTTGTTACTATTCAAATAATTAGGATTATTAACAGCATTACTTAATATCTGATGAAATATATTTGGACTATATAATACTAATTGTGAATTTTGATAACTACTTTCACTTTCGTTAATTTTCTTTTTATTATCTTTTGTATTTTTATTGAAAAAATAATATCCCTATTGCCACTATCTTCATCCATAGAATCATTTGTATTTAATAAACTGTTACTATTTTCATTATCATTACTACTACTATCATCATCATCATCATCATCATCGTCATCATCATCATAGTCATCATCATTTTCACTATTATCATCGTTATTGTCATCATTATCATCACTAAGATCATTTTCATGTTGATTATACTTTCTTCTTCATCTGTTATTCAACAATACGATCATTATCTTCAATAATATTTTTCATTTCTTAGTAACTTATTATTCCACTGGATTGAAGGCACAAAGAAGAGTTGATTTTCTAATCGACTAATGTAATCTCTTTGATATTCCATGTATTCATGTAATTCTTGAATACGATTTTCTTGTTCATTATTAACTTGTTCAA
>MCFH01000188.1:0-19341 GCA_002104945.1 Piromyces finnis | reverse complement strand
AAAGTGATGATGAATATGTACCCAATAAAAGAACTCAAAAACAAAAATAATTATTATAAGAGAAAAATAGAAGTTGAAGATAAAACCTCTTATAATAATAACGAAAATAATAGTAGTACTGATAATGAAAAGACTACTAAAGAAGAAGCTAAAGAATCAGATCTGGATGCTTTGACCAAAAGCTTTGCCCAGATGAAAATTCATATCTGCCACCGTTGTAACCAGAAAGGACATGATGCCCGCTTCTGCCCAAACGAAATGACCGATGTGAACAAAATCATAGCTACCCTCCAAAACCCAAAACCATTTAAATTAAATGGGGGAAGTTCTCAATCTTCCCCTTCTAACTCCAAAATTGATAATAACCAAACCCACAACATCAACAACATTAATGAGCAAATCTATGTTGATGATACACGTGATTTCCATAAAACAAAAAAATTTCCAAATTCTAAAGAAAAAATCTCTAACCCTTTGGTGGATGATCCAATCAATGAAGATGATAAGGATTACGTTACACGTGATCACGTGACAAATACAGTCGATGATAAGGACATCGAAAACCTTATTTATGCATTCAAGAGAAAAAGTTCTGAAGAAAGTGATGAAAGTGATGATGAGGATCACGTGACTCAGTCGAAGAAAAAGAAACTTCGAGAAAATCCATTACCAATACACACAAAGGCCACTCAGATGAAAGAACAGCAAGAAATTCGTAATGAGAAAAATTCAAATTTTCATACCACTACTTCCCGCCTAGACATCTTAGACCCCTCGGTAATTGCAGGCAAGAATATTTCCTCTGCAAGATGAAAAATAAAGAAACCAGAAATAAAAGAAGAATTGGTCCAGATATACCAAGTAAACAGGACGAATTAGAAGAAGTTATAGATAGCAAAAAGTCTCCCAAAAGCAACTATTATGACTTCCTACGTTCTATTGTCATGTTGGGCAAAAATAAAGAATATAATATTTTTGATGCCCTTAATATACAAATGCTGGTATCTCTTTTGCACAATTGCTTGCAGTCAGTCCTATCATCAGAAGACTTTGTGCCAAAGGTTTAAAGCTTGATTCAAATGACGTTCGGAAAATAACGCCATTCAAAATATGGATCTTAATGATGATGATATTAATTCATTTATTAATATCATTAATGAAAATTATAATAATAAAATAATGAAAACAATGATGATGCTGATAATGACAATGATGATGATATTATCAATATAGCAGATAACGAAATTAATGTCATTAATAAAATCAACATTGCTTCTGTCATTGGCTCAATTGATAATAACATTGTCCGAGTTTTAGTAGATACTGGTTCTGATGTTAATGTTATTACTAAATCCTTCTTTAATTTAATATCAGCAAATCATAATATTACACATTTTAAGAGAACTTTCTTTAAATTAGCTAGCAAACAAGTTATTCAACAAATCAAGCTGTTAATTTAACTCTTAAATTTGGTGATTTAAAAAATCTATGCATTATTCTGGATTCTAGAAGATGAAGATTCATGTTATGATATTATATTAGGTCGTCAATCTCAAAAGGATCACCGATTATACATTGATCCTGATGATGACTCTCTCTACATGAAAACTAATTCATCTCCTATTATGGTTGCTCGTCCCTCAAATTTAAACAAAATAAAATAATCTTCAAATATTTCAATGATTCATTGTTTCAATCCATCAAATATTAATGAATCTCAATTTAATTCATTTAATAATAATATCAAAATTCAAAATTTTAATTCGACTTTTAACAATAAAAACAAACTTTTATATTCAATTAAATTTCGACATTTATTCAAATTTAAAAATAAATATTTTTATCCAAATATCACATTTTTCATTCAAATTTCAGCAAATTTCCAAAAAGAATTAAAAACGATTCACTTATTAAATTTTCAATTAATAAGTCAAATCTTGTCGGCCGTGATGAAGCAGAAAAAACGCCAATTATTCACGAAAAATGCCACAAAATCAAGATATATAAAAATAAAAGTAAAATTCTAAAATATAATCATTTGAATATTAATATTAACAGGAAATTAAAATCAAGAAAAAAGCGAAATAAACAAATGATATAATCAAAAATTCATCAAATAATTCGTTTAAGAATATATATTTCAGTATAATAAAAAGTGTAAAAGAAAGTATTTCAAATTCAATTATTTTCAATCTAAAAGATTATATCAAATCAGTAACTTCAATTTTAAAACGACATTATTTCGACATATTAAAATCAAAATTTCATCTATTTTCAAAGTTTAAAGAAAGATAAAACCACATTAAACATTTATATACAAATAATACGACAATTACATTACAAAAATATGTAAAAACACAAAAATATTTACACTACGACATTTAACAAAATTTCACTTCATTTTTTTTATTTCTCTTTGAAAAAGAAATTTTATTAATAAAAATTTTCAAATTTTTCATCATTTTTTTTATAAACCTTATTTTATATTATTTTATCATATATATATATATATATATAGAAAAAAAAAAAAAAAAATTTAAATTTTTAAATATTTAGTATAAAAATATCAAAAACTTATATATTTATTATTATTTATGAATATTTTATCAGCTACCACTAAGTCGTATCTTAGGGGAGGAAATCTTGATAAATAATAATTATAAATATATTATAAATTTGATATTAGTAGAAAATTTTATTATAAAATAATTATTAAATAATTTTATATAGTTTATTATAAAAATATAATTTACATAAAATCAAATATTTTATAAATTTATATATTTGATTGGGTTAAATTATAAAAATAATTTTTAATATAAAGAATAATAATAATTTTTAGTAAAAAATGAGAAGACTTAGATTATTAATAATAAGTTGAATTTTTAATAATAGTTAATATAGTTAGTTAAATAATACATAATAATAATTAAAAGACAAAAATAAGTTTTTATATAATAAAATTATTGTTAAAAAAAAGTATAAAAACAATAAATAAAAGAAAATATAAAAACGAAATTAAACTTGTCTAGTTTGTAATTATTGTGTTAATAATAAATAATATTTTATAGAATAAATCTGGTGTTATTATTCTATATAAATATTATTAAATAATAAAACTATAAATATTATAAAATATTATAAAATAAATTAAATAAATAATAAAACAAGTAGATATTGTTAAAGCTCGTACAATAGCTGTCGAGATAAAACAATATAAGGTAACGAATAAGTAGTTTAAAAAGTTGTAATATAACTACCAATCCGTTATCATTGTTGATACGTGATAAAATTATATAGTTAAAAATATTAAATTTATATAGTTATTTTTAAGGGTTAGCAATTATTTAAGAAAAATAATAATTTAATCTATTATTGAATAACCAATAAAATATTATAAAAATTTTATATAAAAATAACAAAAATTCACTTTTATTAAGAAAAGGGAGTTCTTTGATAAATATAATTAATTATTGAGAAGTTTTATATCTGTTTTAACTAAAAATATTTTTTTATATTAAATATATAAATGTACTTAAAATTATTTTTATTAATAAAATAAAAGAGAAAGTTACAAATAAGATTTTTTTTATGTTTAATCCTTTTTTTTTCTTATATTCAAATACTTTGTGTATAAATTGTTAAAAATAATAAAAGTAAAAGCAAAATAATTAATAACACTAAAAAATAATTATTAGTTATAATATAAATAAATATACAAATAATCATTTTTTTTATTCTTTTATTAGAATATATTATTTTGTATAAATCCCTTTTGTTCGACTCCTGGAAATAAAATAAATAATTAAATTTATGGTATTATTAAATAATACGTACCAATTGTAAGAAATATTTGTGGCCATAAGTTTGCCCACAAACATTTCAATTGAAACCATATATTCTGGTCACCATTTATTGGCCAGATATATGTATAACCATATATTAATGGTTATTAATTAAATAGGAAGTTTATTTACTTTACCCAATCAAGTGGTAAAGAAAATAAACTAATATAGTTAAATAGTATAGTTAAAACTAACGTTAAATACTTTAGCGTTAGTATTAAAGTAAATTAGTAACTATAATAATAATTAATGTATTATAATTATAATTAATAAATAAAAGATATAATTAAAATTAATTATTTAAGTAAATTTATTTCATAATAATATTTATATATACTTGTATTTATTCTTGTGTTATAATATTTATTTTCTTTCTTTTATTATTTTTTATAAAACTTTATTTAGTTATTAACTCGTATAGAGAGGTAATAACTAACTTAATTAACTAATTAATAACCTATTAACTAATATTATAAGAAACCTTTTACAATACTAACGCTTTATAGTAAGTTCTTACGTTAGCTTAGTTTTAATTAGGTTAGTGTTATTAAAAGTTCTTAAAAAACATATTTTATTTTATTTAAATTATTGATTAATAATAATTATTTACAATATTTTATATAATATTCAAATATTATATTTAAAAGAAGTAAATTTATTATTAAAAATAATTATTTTTTAATAGTTTAGCAATAAAAAATTCATTATTTTTAAATTTTAAAATTCATTATAACCATATTTTATATAATAAATTCTTTAATTTATTAAAAGAATTTATTTTCGAGCTAGAAATGAAAAACACAGGTAAGTCACCTAACCCTCGGGGTGTCCATAAATTGGACACAAAAACATCATTCGTAAGGGACGGGACCCGTCCTGACGCGGCGAGCGCGGATGGCATGGATGGTGTAGAGGGAATGTCACGGGTTCGAACCCCGGTGCTTCTCGAAAGCACTGAGGTCGAATCTAATCAGAATTTACAGGTTCAACAGGGGGATTCTATGCCCGCCCCTGTTGATCCTTCTTTCTTTTTTACTAGTAATAGTGAGGTAAACCCAATGCAACACATTGAAGTTCTTCTTAATAGATGGGTTTCGGAAATATCTAGCCAGTTTGCTAGTATGGGAAACCGTCTGGGTGCTATGGAAGAACAACTTCGGGGTATTGAGGTTTACAAGAGCGAGATAAACGATGCTCTTCAGCAAAAATTTGTTGAAGTGGATCAAAGGTTGGAAGCAAATGAGTCAGCTAGCCAAGTTAGCTTGGAAGAGCTGCATGCTGTGGAAAATGCCTTTACTGCAGAACATGAGGAAAGGTTACAAGACCACCAGCAAGTGCTAAACAACCAAGAAACGTTGTACCGTCAATCTAGTGCCTTTGTGTAAAGATATCAAACGCCTCTGTTTGATATCTTTAATGTAACTTAAGCCACAAGTATTATTGTTTAAGTTACACAAATTATATTCAGAAAAAGAAAATGAGACATAATTTATTTATTAATAATTAAAGTTTAAAACAAAATAAATTATTAATTTATTTTTAATGTTTAACAAGTAAATTAATATTCTCAATTTAAATCCCTAGTTTTAGTATTGTTTTTTCATAGAAATAAATAAATAATAAATGATTAATATATCAATAATACATGGGCACATATTCAAATTGAATAGTACTTAATTTGAATTGCCAATTGTATTTTACTAAAAATAGTTATAGTTTAAATATTTATTAATAATTAAGATTTTAGTGTAGATTTTAAATAATAATATATAAGAAATAAATAGTTATAATATAATATAAATGTATTTAGGAAAAATATAAATAGAAGATATTTTTCATCATTTTATCGATGTAATTGTTATTAATAAAATTTCTATTATAATAAAAGATATTTTTAATAAAACAATTTTTTATTTTATTTTAAATTTTGTGTTATTGTAATAGAATAGATATCCTAATCTATTCTTTCTGTGTCAGCATTACAATAACAATTACCTAACTACTTCAAGAGTACGTTAGGATATCTACCGCCCGAAGAAACTTTGTTGCTACCTTGGTTCAAGAGATTATTGAAGAAATTTTGTTGCTACCTTGGTTCAAGAGATTATTGAAGAAACTTTGTTGCTACCTTGGTTCAAGAGATTATTGAAGAAACTTTGTTGCTACCTTAGTTCAAGAGAGTATTGAAGAAACTTTGTTGCTACCTTGGTTCAAGAGAGTATTGAAGAAACTTTGTTGCTACCTTGGTTCAAGAGAGTATTGAAGAAACTTTGTTGCTACCCTAGCAGAAGAAATTAAAAAAAAAAAAAAAAAAAAAAAAAAAAAACTACTCTGATTAATATTATTATTATATAATACAAAACTTGTTCGACACTGTATAACAGATCGAGTTTGAATAACTTTTGTATTAACTAACATCGTTTTTGTAGAAATAGTTTTTTCTTTTAAAAAAAAAAAAAAAAAAAATTACTTACTTGAAACAGTAGTAAGAAAACATTTTTTATATTTTGTTTTATATTTAACGTTGGAGGACTTAATTAGTGAGTTTGAAAATTTAAATTTAGAGATGGGTGATAGGACTGTGGGTGTTTCTGGGAATTCGGGGAACATTATTAATGCTCCACCGATATTTTCTGGTAAACAAAGAGAATTGGATGGATTTTTAACCAGAGTTGAGTTGGTATTTCGTACTCGACCGACACTGTATAATACAGATCGAGTCAAGGTCGACTTCGTTATATCATACTTCTCTGGTAAACCTTTGGAATGGGCTTCAGTGTTGATGAAGAATAATAGTGGGGTTTTAAACCATTATGATGAATTTGTAGATAGGTTGAAGGCTAATTTTGGCAGTTATAGATACGATACCGTTGTAGCTAACGGTAAATTAGATAATCTTCGCCAAAGGAAACTTGGTCAGGTATTAGATTACATTACCGAGTTTCAACGTATTAGCCAAAATTCAAGCTTTAATGACAGCGCAAAAATCTACATGTTTCTGAAAGGTTTATTACCACCACTTAGGGAGAAGTTGGCTTTCATTGAATCAAACCCAACTTCAATTGAACAATTGATTTCTTCAACTATTTTAGTTGAAGATATGATGAAAAGGAATTCTCTAAGTGAATTTTATTTTAATGGTAGAAGGGCTAACGATCCTATGGATGTGGATGTATTTAGAATTAGTAGAGAAAATAAACGCAAAAGGTATGTGAATATCCAAGGATCAAGTAAAAATTACAATGAAAACATAGACAACTTTGAAGAAGAAAAGAAAAAGGGGTTATGTTTTCTTTGTAAACAACCAGGACATTTAAAATTTAATTGTCCTAATAGAGTAAAGCCCAGAAAAGTGTTAAGAATTGTGAAAGAAAGGACTCCAAAAATTGTTAATCCAAAAATTTACAAAGTTGGAGTCAAGGGAGTGAAAAGTGATTTAAACCTTGTGGACTTTTACTTGAGTACCAATGAAGTTTCGGAAGTTAAGATTAAGGTTTTAATTGATTCCGGTTCTGAATTAAATTTCATTAATCCAAGTCTTGCTGAAGAACTTGGTATTAATTTGGAAAAAGTGGAACCATTCCGTGTTTCAGGTGTTAGTGATGGAGTTGTTAGTGTTTGGGAAAGGACTGAGAAGTGCATGCTCCGTTGCAAAAATCACTTCGAAGTAATTCAACTTTATGGATTACAAGTCCCCGGTGTTGATGTTATTCTTGGTTTGCCGTGGATAAAGAAGCATAATCCAAATGCTTTCTATGACTCTAAGAAAATCGCTTTTAGTTCTGGTTATTGTGCCAGACACTGTAACACAGGTAAAAGAAAAAGAAAACCAAGAAAGAAGTCCAAGAATGATCAATTAGATCATGATGTTCTCGACCGAAGCTTAACCAAAAAACCGAAAGTAGATTCCTCCGTCCCAAACCATGAAGAAAAAGAATATGTTAAAGGCCGCCTTGTTAGAACCATTAATGATGAAGATGACAGCGATGATGAATATATTAGTTTTAATAAAAAAGTTAAATGTATTGTAACGAAAATTAATGAAACATGTAATAATGATAATGAATCATGTAGTAATAATAATAATGAAAAGAATATTAATAAAGATAAATTGGTCGCCGTACCAACCCAATATTTAGAATTTAGTGAAGTGTTTAACGAAAAAAATTGTGAAGTGTTACCTCCTCATAGACCTTATGATTGTGAAATCAAACTTAAGGATGATTCAACTTTATTTTATGGACCCTTGTATCCATTAACTGAAGTTGAAAGAGAGGAACTTAAAAAGTATATAGATGAAAATTTAAATAAAGGTTTTATTAGGAAATCATCGTCTCCTGCTGGTGCCCCAATTTTGTTTGTTAAAAAGAAGGACGGTTCCTTAAGACTTTGTATTGATTATAGAAGGTTGAATAATATTACAATTCGTAATTCATATCCTTTACCTTTAATAAGTGACCTTTTGGATAGGGTGAAAAATGCTAAGATTTTTACCAAATTAGACCTTAAATCCGCTTATAATCTTGTTCGTATTAAAGAAGGTGACGAATACAAAACGGCTTTTCGTACTAGGTATGGTCATTTTGAATATCTGGTTATGCCTTTTGGATTAAAGAATGCACCTGCAACTTTTCAACACTTCATTAACGATGTCCTTAGTGACTATTTAGACGATTTTGTTATCTCATATATTGATGATATTCTTATTTATTCTAATAATATCGAAGAACATCATGAGCATGTTAAAAAGGTACTTAAGAAACTACTTGAAAATAATCTTTATGTTAAATTAGAAATATGTGAGTTTGATGTTGAGAAAACCACTTTTCTTGGTTATGTCATTTCAAAGGATGGATTGCAAATGGATGAGAATAAAATTAAAGCAATTCTCGATTGGCCGGTTCCCAAGAATGTTAAAGAGGTTCAGTCTTTTATTGGTTTATGCAACTATTACAGAATTTTTATTAAAGACTTTGCTAAAATTGCAAACCCTCTTCACAAACTCACTAGAAAGAATGTTGCTTTTAACTGGGTGAAAGAAGATCAGGACGCTTTTATTTTATTAAAATCTCTGTTCACGTCAGCTCCTATTCTAAAACATGCGGATAGTAATAAACAATTTATTGTAGAAACTGATGCTAGTAATTATGCTGTCGGTGCTATTCTCTCTCAAGAATTTGATGGCAAATTACATCCTATTGCATTTCTTTCTAAAAGTTTGACGAGTTGTCAAAGAAACTATCCTATATATGACAAGGAACTTTTAGCTATTGTAGTTGCTCTTGAAGAATGGCGTCATTATTTAGAAGGTGCACGCCATCCGTTCATAATTTATACTGATCACAAGAATTTAACATTTCCTAGAAAACCTGAAATGTTATCTCAGAGACAAATTAGATGGAATTTGTTCTTATCCAGATTTGATTTTAAACTCATTTATAGAGCTGGAAAGAAATCCGGTAAGCCTGATATCCTGTCTCGTAGAAGTGACCATTTAGAGAATAATATTAATTCTGATGTTTCTTGTCTTACTATTTCGTTTCATCATAGCGATAACAAACCGTTAATCGATTCTATTTTATTAGAACTTAAAAATGACGATTTGTATAATTCTATTGTCCAATTTAAAATGAATGGTTCTGCATGTAATGCACCTATTAAAAATATTGATAAAGTTATTATTGATAACGAAGGATTTTTGTTATATAATAATCTTATTTATGTTCCTAAATCTCTTAGGACAAGAGTTTTGGAACTTCATCATGATTCTGTTGCTGCTGGTCATTTCGGTATTAAGAAAACCACTGAACTGATTTCCAGAAACTTTTGGTGGCCAAGGTTTCATTCAGACGTTAAATCTTTTATCAAATCTTGCGTGACTTGTTGCAAATCCAAAGTCCCCAGACATAAGCCTTATGGATTGTTATCCCCTTTGGACACTCCCAGTAGGCCCTGGTCTGATATTTCTATTGATTTTATTGTTGATCTTCCTAAGTCCAGAGATATGACAACTCTCATGGTTGTTGTCGATAGATTTACTAAATTTGCTCACGCCATTCCTTTACGTTGTCTTCCTACTGCTTCGATTGCTGCTGATGCTTTTATTGCTAATGTCTTCCGTTTGCATGGTCTTCCTGATTCCATCATTTCTGATAGAGGCTCGCAATTTACTTCTGACTTTTGGTCAAGACTTTGTGACCTTCTTAATATCAATCATTCATTATCAACTGCCAACCATCCGCAGACAGATGGTCAAACGGAGAGGGTGAACGGCATATTAGAACAATATTTCCGTTGTTTTATAAATAAAAAGCAGAATAACTGGGTTGATCTTATCCCATTTGCTGAATTTGCATATAATAATACTTTACAACAATCTATAAATCAATCCCCATTCTTTGCTAATTATGGTTTTCATCCAAAGTTCAGCTTGGAAATCCCGGCTAATGATAGACCTAGTAGAGCTGAACAAAGAGTAATTGATATGAATGAAAACTTTAAATTATTAAAAGAAAACTTAGAAAAAGCAAAAGAAACATATAAGAAATATGCCGATATGAAGAGAATGATTCCCCCGGAGTTCGAAGTGGGAAAGAAAGTATGGTTATTGAAAGATTCTCCTGGAACTAACCTAAAGAGAAAATTAGCACCTCAAATGCTTGGCCCATTTGAGATAATTGGAAAAGTTAGTTCTCTCGCTTTCAAATTGAAACTTCCAAAGACAATGAGATGTCATCCAGTCTTTCATGTTTCATTGTTAGAACCATACTTTGAAAACAAGTTTAACGACAGGTCTAATCGTAGGAAGAGGAACATTCACCTTAACACAGATTTAATTGAAAAAATTCCAGAGAAAATTGAAAAGATGAAATCTGTTAATGGTGAAACATTTTATAAGTTATCATGGAAAGGATTTGACAAATCCACTTGGATTTCTGAAGATCAGATTCCAGATAAACAATTAATACAAGAGTTTGAAAGAAACTCTAAAAAGTCAAAATATAAGTCGAACGACTCCTCCATGAAAATTAGAAAGAATAAAGTTGGTAATCTAATCAAGCACAGATACCAACCATTTGTAATTGAAATTCCTTCGAGAAAAGATTCCTTATAAATTAATCTCGCAGGAGCTCGACTTAGAGAGAGAGATTGTAAAGATATCAAACGCCTCTGTTTGATATCTTTAATGTAACTTAAGCCACAAGTATTATTGTTTAAGTTACACAAATTATATTCAGAAAAAGAAAATGAGACATAATTTATTTATTAATAATTAAAGTTTAAAACAAAATAAATTATTAATTTATTTTTAATGTTTAACAAGTAAATTAATATTCTCAATTTAAATCCCTAGTTTTAGTATTGTTTTTTCATAGAAATAAATAAATAATAAATGATTAATATATCAATAATACATGGGCACATATTCAAATTGAATAGTACTTAATTTGAATTGCCAATTGTATTTTACTAAAAATAGTTATAGTTTAAATATTTATTAATAATTAAGATTTTAGTGTAGATTTTAAATAATAATATATAAGAAATAAATAGTTATAATATAATATAAATGTATTTAGGAAAAATATAAATAGAAGATATTTTTCATCATTTTATCGATGTAATTGTTATTAATAAAATTTCTATTATAATAAAAGATATTTTTAATAAAACAATTTTTTATTTTATTTTAAATTTTGTGTTATTGTAATAGAATAGATATCCTAATCTATTCTTTCTGTGTCAGCATTACACTTTGTCTCTTATAAAAAAGAGCTTGAAAAAAGAGATGGCCAGATTGAGGGAGCAACGAAATGCTCTAGAAGAAAGAGAAAAATTGTTCGAGGCTAAAGTCGAAGCCATGAACAGAAGAGCTGAAGCCAGAGCTCATGAAAGAACATCCTATCAAACCGGTGGTATGGGTAATCCTCATGGTGCTGGAACTAGTAGCAGCACCAACCCTACGGAATACTCCGAGGATGGGGATGTGAAGATGTTCGACTGGCGAGTACATAGGTATGAAGAAAAAGTGCCTATGTTTGATAATAATGGGATAGACTTAGAGGGTTTTCAAGAGAAGTGCTTACGTCATTTCAAACGTTACCCATATGACTATGGTAACGACGAAAAGGCAAAGGTTAGCTTCATTGAAGATCATCTAGGTGGGAAAGTATTGAGATGGTATAGACTTAGAGAGAGGATGTTGCAGCGTAGGAATCCTGATGCTGAAAGACTATTCCTCCACCTTCAAGATAAGTTCCCACCAGAGTCTCCCCATGAACTCTGCAAGTCAAAGTTGCTTAAGCTCACACATGAGTGGGGAAAAGCATACGATTACTTGGAAGAGTTCAATGAATTGACGGAAACACTTGGGCTTCCTGAAAATGTTAGGAGACAGGTGTTAATACAACAGGTCAGGCCTTCTGTCAGGGAAGCGTTCTATGATATCCCTGAACAGGAACGTACGCTGGAAACATTAAGTGAAGTCTTGTTAAAGTGCGATGATCACCAAGCAGTCTTCCGTAATGAAACCATAGAAAAGTACGACAAAAGAGACCGCCAGACCACTATTATGGCCTTGTTGGACATCACAGACCCATGTAGACCATCTAGATGGGCTGAGTTAAAGCAGAAGAACAACAAGCCAAATAATAAGCCTAAAGTTGAGCAGACCAACACTCAGGCTTACGCAAAAAACAATAACGGTACTAAAGAACGTCGTGAATCCTTAAATAAGTCAAGCTTTAGAAGAAGTTCTAGCTTCCAACCAAGGCAAGGACCTTCTAGTATGGGAAATAACCCACTACTTAAGGCTATGGCAAGTCAAACGACGGTCAATAACAGTTACTACAGTCAGAACCAACTAGTAGCTGAAATAAATGCAAGAAGCAACCCTCGAGATATAAAAAGGGTAGAAGTCTTGTATGATACTGGTTCCACTACAAACCTCATCCACCCAAATTTAGCAAAGAAGCTCGGGTTAAAGGTAGTGGACAAACCAGCCATATTCAGAACTGTGAATGGAGATATCGAGTTAAAGCAGTTCTCAGATGACTTGCAGTTGAAGTTATGGTTAACTCCATCTGGCGAACAAGAAGCTAAACCATACTGCTTCAACACAAGTTGTCACCTATCCGACAACATGCCGGAGATGATCATTGTGGGACTGGGCTTCATGGATGAGCACTTTATCTACAGAGGTTATGATAAAGATGCACAAGTGAGGTACTTCGTAGTAGATAATGATAAGGATAAAGGACATACCAACAGATATGGTGTAAATGGTGGCGACATCTACTACTGTACTCAATTAAGTCCCATAACTACAGTTACTAATGCAAAAGCAAGAAGGCCTCTGGTAACTGTAACTGCGGAAAACATAGAAGCCGAAATCGTGGGTAATGGTAGCCACAAGGCTACAAAAGAAACCAGGAACGGAAGTTCCGGAGGGTTGGCATCGAGTTCCAACTTAAAAAAAATCCCGTTTCAGTAGGGTTGGTACAGAGTGTTGACTTAGAGAAAAAATGTGATTCCGGAGGGTTGGCATTTGAATCCAACTTAGAGAAAACTTGTGTTTCAGTAGGGTTGGTACAAGAGTCGAACTTAGAGAAAAATCACATTTACGTAGGGTTGGTACAGGAAGAAAACTTAAACGAAAATCAACCTACGCCTGAAGAAATCGTGGAGAAGTACTACCACAATTTCAAAGAAGCATTTAATGAAGAAATAGCTAACCAGCTACCAGAACACCGTCCTTACGACTGTAAGATCGACCTGGAGCCGGATGCTAGTCTTCATAAAGGCCTATATATCCCTTCAATCCAGAAGAGGAAAAAGCACTGAAGGAATATATAGAGGAAAACCTGGCAAAGGGCTTCATCAGGAAGTCAGAGAGTCCTGCAGGTTATCCTGTGTTATTCGTGCCCAAAAAGAGTGGTGAAAGACGATTATGTACTGACTATAGGCGTCTTAATAAGGTAACAGTGCGTAACTCCTTCCCCTTACCACTCATCAGTCAAGTGTTTGAAGCTATGAAAGGCGCGACTATCTTCTCCAAGTTGGATTTGAAGTCTGCCTACAACCTCGTGCGTATTCGTGAAGGTGACGAATACAAGACGGCATTCTCAACCAAGTTTGGGCATTATGAATATCTAGTGATGCCATTTGGGTTGACTAATGCTCCTGCCACGTTCCAAGGGTTCATTAATACGGTGCTGGCAGAAAAAATCAACGACTGCTGCCAAGTGTACTTGGACGATATCATCATCTACTCCAAGTCACTTGAAGAGCATGTAGGGCATGTAAAAAGAGTCCTACAAAAGCTAATAGATAATCGTCTAGTAGCTAAGTTAGCGAAGTGTGAGTTTCACAAGGAAGAACTTGCATTCCTGGGTCATGTAGTTGGAAAATATGGTATTAAAACCGACCCAGAGAAGTTAAAAGCTGTAGCAAGTTGGCCACAACCAACCAACCTCAAAGAACTACAGTCATTCCTTGGATTCTGCGACTATTATAGGAAGTTTATAAAGGACTTCTCTAAGATAGCAAGGCCGTTATATGCTATGACGTCCAAAAAGGTACAGTTCCTGTGGAATGAAGAACGCATCCAGGCGTTCGAGAAGTTAAAAGAAATGCTGTTGTCTCCACCAGTATTAGCATATCCTGACCATGACCGTCAGTTTATAGTGGAGTGCGATGCTAGTAACTACGCGGTGGTGGTGTATTATCACAACTAGGCGATGACAATGAACTACACCCTGTGTATTACTATTCCAAGAAGCTTACGAAAGCAGAAATCAACTACTCCATCACAGAAAAGGAGTTGTTGGCTATTAGGAATGCTTTCATCGAGTGGCGACACCTGTTGATGGGTGCGAAACATAAGGTCCTAGTATATAGTGACCATAGGAATCTCCTGTTCGCCACAAAACCACAGTTGTTGACAGCAAGACAGGCAAGATGGCAAGAGCTGTTTGCTGCATACAACTTCGAAATAATATATCGGCCAGGAAAAATGAATGGTAGAGCCGATATCCTATCAAGAATGGTATCTCCAGAACAGGTACAACTGGAGATGGAAAAAGCTAGCCTCCTTCGACCTGAACAGGTAAAAGAATTTCCACCAGTGGAAGAAGAGTGCTATGCGGTGTTAGAAGTAAGCTTTGTGGGAGAATTGAAACAAGCTTACAACACGGATGAGCTTGCTAGGGAAATTAGAGATGGTCTTGACGCAAAAAGAGGCCACAAGCTCATCAAAAAGAAGTGGTTGATGGTTAATGGGTTGATTGTTAGGAAGGATGCACCAGAACGTACATATGTACCAAAGGTGTTAAGGGAAACAATCATAAAACTTAACCATGATAGTGAAACAGCGGGTCACTTAGGAAAGGATAAGACTTACGACCTGATAGCCAGAAACTATTACTGGCCAAAAATGAAGGATGACATTGCGGGTTATATTAAAGCTTGCACCATATGTTGTACCCAAAAGGACAACAGACACAAGCCGTATGGTAGCGCTGCTAGGGTAAAAGTTGCAGACTTACCTTGGCAAGAAGTAGAAATTGACTTCCTGACGGACCTACCTATTAAGGAACGCAGAAAACCAGGTAGTAGTCCATCAGAACCCCCAGAAGTCACTAGAAGAGGTTGTATCATGGTTTGTAGCGATAAGTTAACCAAAATGATACACTTAGTGGGATTTAGGAGTATGCCTACTGCTAAAGAAACAGCATTAGCATACTTACAACATGTATTCAAGTTACATGGTTGTCCCAAATCGGTTACTACGGATCGTGGTGTCCAGTTCACTAGTAAGTTGTGGAAGGACATTATGGGGTTCTTTGGTGTAGAAGTAAACCTTGCTACTACTGGCCATCATGAAACAGTTGGTCAGGTAGAACGTAACAACTCCTACGTAAGTATGTACCTTAGATGCTTTGTGAAGACCTTTGATGACGACGAATGGTTGAAGTACTTGTACTTAGCTGAGTTCTGTTATAATAATGCAGTGCACAGTTCTACTAAGCAGTCCCCATTCCTAGCCTTGTATAACTACCAGGTACATATGAACCCTCAAGATTCAGAACTTGTCCACTCACTTGGCGAAGCTCCTGTATAGATAGCTTCGCTCACAACTTAGGTAACTTAAAGCACATGCTGGACATATCAAGAACACGGTTCTTAGACCACTTGGACCATAGAAGAGAACTTAACTACCCTAAAATTAGGCTCATGGATTTGGTGTGGTTAAGAAAACCAGAAAATTACAACCCTCTTCCCTTCTACAAGCTACAAGCAAGAAAGTACGGTCCTTTCAAGGTTATTGGAATTAATGAAAGCAAGCTTAACTACCGGTTGGATATCAGCAAGTCACCTTTCCCCAACGTCTACCCAGTGTTTCATATCAGTGAACTTGAACCCTACCATAACAAACCTGAAGAACTAACACCTGCACCAGTGGGCTACCAGAAAATCATCAAAATCATGAATGCTAGAAGAAAGAAGGATAACTACCAATACTTAGCTACCTTTAGTGACTTTAGGCAAGAGTGGGTTGATGCTGATATCATTGACAAGAACTCCCACTATGATAAGCTACTCAAGGAATTTCAAGATAAATGCTACCAGGAATTCATGGTTAGTGTCCAAAACCCCACCTAGGTTTTCTCCTTAGGGGGCATTGTAAGAAATATTTGTGGCCATAAGTTTGCCCACAAATATTTCAATTGAAACCATGTCACGAATACTAGTGAAATTACAATTTCAAGATCACTTGGAATTGTGAAATCACTTATGAAAATTCAAAATCAACAATATTTTATTTTCAAATAAATTATAAAATTTTATTAAGAAATATTTAAAAATTTAGAAAGGTTAAAATATGACCTTAACCCTTAATAATTTTTATAAATAAATAACTTTAACCCTTATCGTTAAAATGGAATAAGAAAAACACGCGTATCTCCTCAACGAATGACGATTTTTGAATAAAAATGTTTTGGTTATATAATTATTCGTTAGAAAGCCACGCTCGAGACAAACAACATATCTTAAAATCAGGTCAATATCTCTGCTGGTTCACGAGATATTCCAATTTAAAGATATTTTGTTAGCAATGATTAATTGTTTATTCAGAGAATGATCACCCCTGATATATCAAACATAAATCATTCACTCAAAGTATAAAAAATTATGTTTAATTAAATTAAAATTATTTTCCGGAACTAATTAACTTTATTTTATAATAATTATTCAATAACATAATTTATAATCTTTGAACTAGAGGATTATATATTAATATTATATTCAATGAATTATATTATAATTAAGAAATAATTAATATTATGAATATTATAAACAATAGTTATTTTTAATAATTAGGAATAAGTCTTAAGTTTAGTTTAAGTATTATAAATATATTATGAATATAATCATGTATTGAAAAGTTATTTTATTATTAAATGTAAAATTACAAATAGTATAAATAGTTTAGAATAGTTATGAAATTAAAATCTTTGTAAAGATTATTAACCAAAAATTATTAACCATAAATTATTAAATTATTAACTATAAATTATTAACTATTAATAATAATTAATACTTAATGAGTATTACTACTAAATAATCTTATTATTATATATTTTAGCAATATATCATTAAATAAAATAAAAGAAATTATTTTAACCATAATATATTAATTAATTATTCATTTATAAATCAATTAAGATTATTTTAATAAAACATTTTTTTTTTCTAACCTAGTTATCTTTTAACCTTTTATTTAATTTAATATTTTAATATTAAATTATAAGTTTAGTAAAACTTTTACAAACCATATATTCTGGTCACCATTTATTGCGCCAGATATATGTATAACCATATATTAATGGTTATTAATTAAATAGGAAGTTTATTTACTTTACCCAATCAAGTGGTAAAGAAAATAAACTAATATAGTTAAATAGTATAGTTGAAACTAAGTAAAATACTTTAGCGTTAGTATTAAAGTAAATTAGTAACTATAATAATAATAATGTAATTTATTATAATAAAAATAAAAGATATAATTAATATAGAATTATTTAAGTAAACATTATTTCATAAAATCTTTATACGTTTTTTTTTGTAATTACTTTAGTGTTTAAATATTTATTTTATTTCTTTTATTATTTTTATAAAACTTTATTTAGTTATTAACTCGTATAGAGAGGTAATAACTAACTTAATTAGCTAAATATTAATAACTTATTAACTATATTATAAAAACACCTTTTACAGAAATTTGATACGAAGAAAAATATTATCTTAATTCTATAAATGAATATAGAAAGTGATAATATTTGTATCTAAAATTTAATAAATAAAAATAAATAAGAAAATAAAAATAGAATAAATGATTTTTATACTTGTTCATTTGCAAGTCTTTGTTAGTTTAAAATATAAAATTATTTTATTTAATTATAAAGTTTTAATATTTAATAACTCTTGTATTATTAAATATATATATGTTATGGTTTAATACATCTTGAATGAATAAAAATATTAAATAAAAATATTAATGAATAATATAATTAAATGGCTAAATGTAATTTAAGATATTAAATTAAGTGAAAATAAATAATTAAAATAAATTTTAAATGAGAATAATTATTTAAATAAACTAATATTAATAACATTAATTAATGTTTAATAATTAATGATTTTAACTAAGAAATATTAATTATATATCAAATAATTATTATTTCTTACAGTTGATAAATAATGAAATTAATAAATATAAATTATTATTAAACCTGATTTTTAAGTTAACCCTAAAAGTAACTTAAAATAAGGTATAGTTTAATTAAGTACTTTACTAAAATTCTAAAATGAAATTAATCCTAAAACTGCATATATTTTGATTATTGAAAGAAAATAATAAACTTTAATTAATCGAGATCAAAATATATAACTTTTGTTAAATTAATTGTTAAATTAAATATTTAATAACTTCGTTAGTAAATTACACTTTAAAAGTAAACAAATATATAATTCATGTTTAAAATAATATAATTAAACAACTTATAATTTAATTACTTTAATTAATGTAAAATTTTTTACTTTAACTTATTTCTTTATTTTTATTTTTAATTACTTTTATTGTTATTTTAATTTTTTTTTTTTATTATTTTATTATTTTAATGTAAATAGTTTAAATTTAAAAGAAAATATAATACATGAAATATTCTTATTTTAATCATATTATTATTATTAATAAAGAAATATTATAGTTAGATTATATTTTATTTTTAATAATCACTTTTATACTTAAATAAATATATTTAAATATTTAAATATTAGAAAAACAAGTGTTTCTAATAAAACAATTTAGTGTTTTAACAAAACAATTTTATTAATTTTTATAAAAACGATTTTAAATCTTAATAAATATAACTATATAGTTATAACAAAAGATATATATAATAATCACTTTTTGAAGTAAAATTCAAAATTA
>MCFH01000187.1:0-19410 GCA_002104945.1 Piromyces finnis | reverse complement strand
TCTAACCTTATTTAATAATAATGGAGAATTTTTAAATTGAATTATTTATAGAAAGTTGGATGACTTGAATAATGACTTTAATTATATAAATTAATATTAATCATTTTAATATATATTATTATATATTTATTGGAACTAATTAATTCTTTAAATAGCTATATCTCAAGAACTAGTGGTCTAAATTAGCTGAAAATTTGTGAGAATATAGATCTCAACCAGTACTTTCTAATAAAATTGGTTTGAAGTCTCTAGAAAAGGAAAATAGGACACGAGATTCATAATTATCACTAGTTTCGTATATATTTTTTCTCAAGGGTTAATTTATTGAAAATTAAATTTTTGTGATCCTTAACCCTTTTCAATATTAAATTTTTCCAAGTGATCTTTTTAATTATTTTTAAAAGTGTTTTATAATTTTTGAAATATAAATTTGATTTTTAAATTGTTTATTTGAATATTTAATTTAATTTTTAATCGTCTTCTATTCTTGACATAATTTAAAGGTTAGATTTAAATTAAATATTTTACAATATGTTATTGTGACAAAATGATAAATAATTAAATTTATAAGTTATGAATTTATAATAATAATATTATTATTAAAACACAGATAGTTGAAAATTAAAATAATTAACATGTATAAAATTATTAAATTAAAAATTATAAATGTAAATTTTTTGTTTATTTAATTGTTTATTTATTTTTAAATTAAATAGTTTATATTTGTTTATAATTATACTTTAAAATAATAATTTTGTATAAATAGTGATAGAATTACTTTATTTTAAAAGATGTTCCTAATAATCCAGAGCGAAAAATTAGATATATATACTTTTAAATATTAAATTCAAAAATGATTTTATAATAAAACTTTATTTTTAAAGGGCTTACTAATAATCCCTGAAAATTAGAATATAAAAACATACATTTTTTTTTATTTATAATACTAGAGTTATTAAATAATGATATAATTTTATAATTAAATTAACTTTATATTTTTTTAAACATTAACTAATACTTGCAAATGAACAAGTATAAAAAATCATTTATTTTATTTTCTTATTTTTTTTAGATACAAATATTAATCACTTTCTATAGTAAAATATATATAAAGATAATATTTTTCTATTGTAAAAATATGTCACAATAACATATATAAAATTTAAAAAATTTGGACACATGGAAAAAATTAAAAATTTTTTTAAAATTTGAAAATTTGAAAAATTTGAAAAAATTTATTTTTTAAATTTTTATTAAAAAATTTCAAATTATAAAATTTCTAATATTTGAAATTATTAAATTTTTTTTAAAATTATTAAAATTTTATTATTAAAAATTTTATATTAAATTTATTAACTATTTACAATAATTATATTAATTATTAATTTATAAAAATTAAATATTTTATAATTAGACAATAATTAATTAAAATTAAAAAATGTAATAATTAAAATTGTTCATGTATAAAAAGAACAAAAATTGACAAAAATTACGAAGCTTTAGCGTTAGTAATTTTTTAACTTAAAGTTAATAGAATTTATAAACTCCTATAAAACCTAAAACTTTAAAAATTTTAATATTTTTAATAACTTAATATATGCTGATATTAAGTTATTGCTAAATAAAAATATTATTTAATTTTCTTTATATAAATATTATTAGCTTTACGCCTTCAATAGGAAAGCGTATTATATTTGTTAATTAATATAACTAGTGTGCTTACCACACTTTTCTTTAATAAAAAATCTGTAAAATATTGTATTAATAGAATAATGTATTTAATACGTATTTAAAATAATGTATAATGTATTAAATTAATGTACCGTAAATTTTCATAAAATTTATATCACAATACATTAACATAAATTTATGTAAATTTTATTTTTTAATTACAAAAATTTATATCACAATACATTAACATAAATTTATGTAAAATTTAATTTTATGATAAGATAAAGTTTTTGATGATAAAATAAAATTTTAAATTAAATAATTTTTAACCAATAAATATTTTAGATAATAAAAAAATTTTTTTATAAACTAAGCCTCAAAATTAGAAATAAATAAATTAAATATATGTTTGAAATATAATCAACCATATAGTAAATAAATCAAAACTTTATTTTAAGTTTAGAAAATTCTTTAGTAAATAAATTGAATTTAAATAGTTTAATACAAATAATTTCTTTTAATAAATGTATAAATGTAAACAATGTAAAATTATAATATTAAAACATGTATATTAGAATTTATTCAATTTATTTAAAAAGTATAAATAAAGAAAATTTTTCAACTATTGAAACGATAGTTAGAAAATCGTATAGGTTAATTTTGTTTAGATAAATTAACATTTATAATTAGTTTAGTTGTTTTTTTTTTAATAATAAATATTGATTACCTAGTGAGGGCTCTGGTAAAATATCCTTCACGGTAAAGTAATCAACGGTTGTTTTAGTTTAGTTATTTTAGAATAATTTAATAAATAAAATATAAAAATTAAAAATAATTTAAAGTGTAGTTTAGTCTATTGAGTGTATACAAACCTGAACTTAGTTTAGAATATTTTACAAAATCGCTTTTTGACAATGTAGTAATTTTATTATAATATTTATATTAAATAGTATAATATAATTACTTGTCGATAACTCAATATTAAAATTTAATATTAAATTATATGTATATGGAAAAAAAAATTAAATATGAAATTAAAAAACTAGAACTTAACGAGTTTATTATAAGGATTTATAATAAACAACAAAAAACACAAATGGGAAGAGGGATGAGAATAAAATGGATAATATAAGAATTATGTTTTATTAATAATAGGATTTTTTTATTAATTAATTTTTATTAAATAAAATTATTTATTATTTATTATAATTAATTTTTCTTATAATAATAACTCTTGAATTCTAAAGAATTTCAAGAGTGTTTATTTATATTTTTATTAAAAAATAAGGTTAAATAAATGAGTTCTAATCTTAACAAATAAAATGTTTTGGAAAAGACTAGAAGAAAAACCTAAACAAGTTTTCAACCAATATTCTAATCATATTGGTCATCGTGTAAATTTTAAGTAAAACCAATTATTTGTAATGATAATCGGAAAAACCTTAAAATACCGATTTCCTAAAGTAAATCCGTGTTTAGATATAACAGGTAAATTAATTAGTAATATATAATTAAAGGGTAAAATTACGGATTCTTGTATATAAATATTATTTAAAAATCAAATGAACAAATTATTATTTAATTAAATAAATTAAATAAATTATATAAATATATGAAATATATTTAACTAAATAAATTAAATAAAGTATCTGAATGTTTTATTAGTTAAAATATTTTATTAAAAATATAGTTTAATTTTATTATTAATATTAATAGATTATGGTAATTACAAAGAATTAATTAATGAGAAATTGAATAAATTTATACTATAAAATGTGGCTAGTTATAAAACTAAAAACTATTGCTAATAAATGTTCTTAGAACATGTGAATTACTAATACACTACTAATTATTATTAATACATTTACTAATACATTATTAATTATTTTAAACAGAAAATAAAATTGTTTTAACACATATTTAATTTATTCTAAGATATTCTAACATTCCCCCTCAGACCAGAATGTTTTCTTATTAAAAATTTGGTCTGTAAATTTTGTCATTTTCGGTCCATTGAAATTTTTGGTAAGTGGGTCGGCCAGCATTTTTTCTGAATTAATATATTCTAACTTTACTTTTTTATTTTTAATATTATCCTTATTGAAAAAGAATTTTATTTCTATATGTTTTAATTTGTTATTAAGTTCCCCGTTTTCAATGATAGTTTTGCTTGCTAAATTATCTGTATGAATTGTAATTGGTTTTTTGTAATTGAACAATTCTTTTAAAATATTCTTTATCCATAATACTTTTTTAGTACATTCAGCCATTGCTATATATTCAGCTTCGGCAGTAGATGTAGCAACTACAGATTGCTTTTTAGATTGCCAGCATATAGGATCATTGTTCATAAGAATTATGTATCCGGAAGTAGATTTTCTATCTTTAGGGTCACCTCCAAAGTCTGCATCAGTATATGCTACAATTTCTCCCTGTCCTTTATATTCAATTTTATAACTTTTAGTATAATTTAAATATTTTAATATATTTAATACCTTTTTCCAGTCAGCTTTAGTTGGATGTTCTGAATTCCTTGCTACTTTATTGACTGCGAATGTTATGTCAGGTCTAGTGCATCTGGATAAATAGATTAAAGATCCGACAGCGCTTTTATATACTGTTTTGTCAAAATTTTCTTCTTCATATTTTGTTGAATAATCATCAGTACATGGAGTCTTTGCTTTTCGGATATTTTTAACTTTGAATTTTTTTAATATATCTTTAATGAATTGAATTTGATTAATAGAATATTTAAAATTGTTGCGTTCAATACTTATTCCTAGAATATACTCAGCAGGACTGCATTTTGAAATTTTAAAATTTTTCTTTATTTTATTTATTATTTCTTGAACATTTTTATTTATTCCTGTTATTAATAAGTCATCTACATAAACACCTATAATGCAAACTAATTTATCCCCCATCATTTTCTTAAAAATACACGGTTCAGAAATTAATTGATTGAATTGGTTATTTTTAAGGAAATTACTAAGTAAAAGATTCCATTGGCGACCAGATTGTTTGAGACCATAGAGAGCTCTATTAAGAAGCCAATAACCACGTCCGTAGTTAACGTCTCCTGGAGGGATAGAAACATATATTTCTTTGTCAAGTGGTGCATTAAGATAAGCGGCTTTAATATCAAGTTGCATAATAGGCCAATTAGATTTTGCAGCTATAGCTATAATAAACTTTAAACTATCAATGTTTAAAGTAGGAGAAAAAGTGAGTTCAAAATCTATACCTTTTCTTTGGGTAAAACCTCTTGCAACAAGTCGAGCTTTATATTTATTAATATTACCATATTGATCCCTTTTAATGGTAAAAATCCATTTGGTAGAAATAGCTGATTTTCCAGTAGGGAGTTTTTTAACAAAGGTCATAATATTATTGTCATAAAAACTTTTGATTTCTGAATTGATAGCAATGAGCCAAGATTCACGTTCTTTACAATTGATCGCTTGTTTGAAAGATAAAGGTGTATCAGTTGCAAGGTTTTGATTAGATGGTTCAATATAGTCTAATGAGATTTTATTTTTCTTGTTATCATTAAAAAATATAGGACTGCCTGGTCTTTTAATTGACTCATTAAAAGAAGGTTTTAATTTTTTATTAAAATTAGAAGATAAAATGCATCCACGTCGTTTTACTGAATCATTAAATGAGGATTTTAATTTTTTATTGTTGAAAGAATTAGTATTATTTAATTTATGTTTTAAAGGATTAATATTCGAGTTATTAAATACTAAATAATTTGTTTTGTTAATATTATTATTAGATGTTAAATTTTTATTTATAGTGGAATTATTTGAATTATCAATATCTGATATATTTGATGACTGAATGTAATCGTCATCACTGGAAACACTAAGAGATTTAAAACTTGAAGCACTTTCATTAATAATATTATCAGTATTTTTATTTAATTTATCTTCTTCATTATTATTAGACATATTTGAATTATTCACATTATTATTATTTGTGTCATTTATTTCATTGTATATAATGCCTGATTTATCCTTATTATTTGATTCTTCATTTGTATTAATTATCGAGGATTCAAATATATAATTATCATTATTAAAAATGTTAGTTGGAAGTTTTACATTGTTTTTGTTGACAGATAAACTAGAAGGGGTTTCTTCATCAAATATAACTTCCCTTACTAAGTGAATATTATAATTTTTTAAGTCTAAAATCATATAACAATTAGATTCCATATTAAATCCAACAAAAACTCCTTTAATTGCATTACTTTTAAATTTTATTTTATCTTGAGAAAAATCTTTAAAGTAAGCTATACATCCAAAAACTTTAATGTATTTAAGATCAACCTTTTTACTATAAAATACTTCATTTGGAATTTTATTTTTAATACCTTTATGTGGTGTTATATTATATAAAAGATTAGCATACTTAATAGCATAATCCCAAAATTCAGTCCCCATTTTACTTGATTGTAATAAAGATTTTGTACAACTGATTAATGTATAGTTAAAACGTTCAGCAATTCCATTATTTTGAGGATTATATGGAGGATGTAAAGATATCAAACGCCTCTGTTTGATATCTTTAATGTAACTTAAGCCACAAGTATTATTGTTTAAGTTACACAAATTATATTCAGAAAAAGAAAATGAGACATAATTTATTTATTAATAATTAAATGTAATGTTGAACACTGAAAGAATAGATTAGGATATCTATTCTATTACAATAACACAAAAATTTGAAAAAATAAAATAAAAAATTGTTTTATAAAATATCTTTTATTATAATAGAATTTTAATAAAACAATTTTTTATTTTTATTTTAAATTTAGTGTTATTGTAATAGAATAGATATCCTAATCTATTCTTTCTGTGTCGCCATTACAATAACAATTACCCAACGAAGATAGAGAATACGTTAGGGTATCTACCGCCGGGTACAAAAAGGAAGAAAGAACTTTAATTACTGGTTAGAATTGGAAACTACCGCCGAATAAAAAGAAAGAAGAAATTTTGACTACTGGTTAGAATTAGAAACTACCACCGAGTGCAAGAAGAAAGAAGAATTAACCAATATTAATTAGTAATACAAAACTTGTTCGACACTGCTTTGCAGAACGCGTTTGAATAACTTTTTGTATTAGGATAAATTGTAGTAGTGTAATTAAAAAAAAAAATTTAAGATTACTTACTTGAAATAGTAGTAAGAAACCATTTTAATTTTATATTATATATTATATTTTGAATTGGAGGATTTAATTAGTGAGTTTGAAAATTTAAATTTAGAAATGGGTGATAGGAATGTGGGTGTTTCCGGGAACTCGGGGAACATTATTAATGCTCCACCGACATTTTCTGGTAAACAAAGAGAATTGGATGGATTTTTAACTAGAGTGGAGTTGGTATTTCGTACTCGACCGACACTGTATAATACAGATCGAGTCAAGGTCGACTTCGTTATATCATACTTTTCTGGTAAACCTTTGGAATGGGCTTCAGTGTTGATGAAGAATAATAGTGGGGTTTTAAACCATTATGATGAATTTGTAGATAGGTTGAAGGCTAACTTTGGCAGTTATAGATACGATACCGTTGTAGCTAACGGTAAATTAGATAATATTCGCCAAAGGAAACTTGGTCAGGTATTAGATTACATTACCGAGTTTCAACGTATTAGCCAAAATTCAAGCTTTAATGATAGCGCAAAAATCTACATGTTTCTGAAAGGTTTATTACCACCACTTAGGGAGAAGTTGGCTTTTATTGAATCAAACCCAACTTCAATTGAACAATTGATTTCTTCAACTATTTTAGTTGAAGATATGATGAAAAGAAATTCTCTAAGTGAATTTTATTTTAATGGTAGAAGGGCTAACGATCCTATGGATGTGGATGTATTTAGAATTAGTAGAGAAAATAAACGCAAAAGGTATGTGAATATCCAAGGATCAAGTAAGAATTACAATGAAAACATAGACAATTTTGAAGAAGAAAAGAAAAAGGGGTTATGTTTTCTTTGTAAACAACCGGGACATTTAAAGTTTAATTGTCCTAATAGAGTAAAGCCCAGAAAAGTGTTAAGAATTGTTAAAGAAAGGACTCCAAAAATTGTTAATCCAAAAATTTACAAAGTTGGAGTCAAGGGAGTGAAAAGTGATTTAAACCTTGTGGACTTTTACTTGAGTACCAATGAAGTTTCGGAAGTTAAAATTAAGGTTTTAATTGATTCCGGTTCTGAATTAAATTTCATTAATCCAAGTCTTGCTGAAGAACTTGGTATTAATTTGGAAAAAGTGGAACCATTCCGTGTTTCAGGTGTTAGTGATGGAGTTGTTAGTGTTTGGGAAAGGACTGAGAAGTGCATGCTTCGTTGCAAAAAATCACTTCGAAGTAATTCAACTTCATGGATTACAAGTCCCCGGTGTTGATGTTATTCTTGGTTTGCCGTGGATAAAGAAGCATAATCCAAATGCTTTCTACGACTCTAAGAAAATCGCTTTTAGTTCTGGTTATTGTGCCAGACATTGTAATAAAGGCAAAAGAAAGAGAAAACCAAGAAAGAAGTCAAAGAATGATCAGTTAGATCATGATGTTCTCGACCGAAGCTTGACCAAAAAGCCGAAAGTAGATCCCTCTGTCCCAAACAATGAAGAAAAAGAATATGTTAAAGGCCGCCTTGTTAGAACCATCAATGATGAAGATGATAGCGATGATGAATATATTAGTTTTAATAAAAAAGTTAAATGTATTGTAACAAAAATTAATGAAACATGTAATAATGATAACGAATCATGTAGTAATAATAATAATAATGGAAAAGATATTAATAAAGATAAATTGGTCGCCGTACCAACCCAATATTTAGAATTTAGTGAAGTGTTTAATGAAAAAAATTGTGAAGTGTTACCTCCTCATAGACCTTATGATTGTGAAATCAAACTTAAGGATGATTCAACTTTATTTTATGGACCTTTGTATCCATTAACTGAAGTTGAAAGAGAGGAACTTAAAAAATATATTGATGATAATTTAAATAAAGGTTTTATTAGGAAATCATCGTCTCCTGCTGGTGCCCCCAATTTTATTTGTTAAAAAGAAGGATGGCTCCCTAAGACTTTGTATCGATTATAGAAAGTTGAATGATATTACCATTCGTAATTCATATCCTTTACCTTTAATTAGTGACCTTTTGGATAGGGTGAAAAATGCTAAGATTTTTACTAAATTAGACCTTAAATCCGCTTATAATCTGTTCGTATTAAAGAAGGTGATGAATACAAAACGGCTTTTCGTACTAGATATGGACATTTTGAATATCTGGTTATGCCTTTTGGATTAAAGAATGCACCTGCAACTTTTCAACACTTCATTAACGATGTCCTTAGTGGACTATTTAGACGATTTTGTTATCTCATATATTGATGATATTCTTATTTATTCTAATAATATCGAAGAACATCATGAGCATGTTAAAAAGGTACTTAAGAAACTACTTGAAAATAATCTTTATGTTAAATTAGAAAAATGTGAGTTTGATGTTAAGAAACCACTTTTCTTGGTTATGTCATTTCAAAGGATGGATTGCAAATGGATGAGAATAAAGTTAAAGCAATTCTCGATTGGCCGGTTCCCAAGAATGTTAAAGAGGTTCAGTCTTTTATTGGTTTATGCAACTATTACAGAATTTTTATTAAAGACTTTGCTAAAATTGCAAACCCTCTTCACAAACTCACTAGAAAGAATGTTGCTTTAACTGGTGAAAGAAGATCAGGACGCTTTATTTTATTAAAACTCTGTTCACGTCAGCTCCTATTCTGAAACATGCGGATAGTAATAATCAATTTTATTGTAGAAACTGATGCTAAGTAATTATGCGTCGGTGCTATTTCTCTCAAGAATTTGATGGCAAATTACATCTATTGCATTTTCTTCTAAAAGTTTGACGAGTTGTCAAAGAAACTATCCTATATATGACAAGGAACTTTTAGCTATTGTAGTTGCTCTTGAAGAATGGCGTCATTATTTAGAAGGTCACGCCATCCGTTCATAATTTATACTGATCACAGAATTAACATTTCCTAGAAAACCTGAAATGTTATCTCAGAGACAAATTAGATGGAATTTGTTCTTATCCAGATTTGATTTTAAACTCATTTATAGAGCTGGAAAGAAATCCGGTAAGCCTGATATCCTGTCTCGTAGAAGTGACCATTAGAGAATAATATTAATTCTGATGTTCTTGTCTTACTATTTCGTTTCATCATAGCGATAACAAACCGTTAATCGATTCTATTTTATTAGAATTAAAAAGACGATTTGTATAATTCTATTGTCCAATTTAAAATGAATGGTTCTGCATGTAATGCACCTATTAAAAATATTGATAAAGTTATTATTGATAACGAAGGATTTTTGTTATATAATAATCTTATTTATGTTCCTAAATCTCTTAGGACAAGAGTTTTGGAACTTCATCATGATTCTGTTGCTGCTGGTCATTCGGTATTAAGAAAACCACTGAACTGATTTCCAGAAACTTTTGGTGGCCAAGGTTTATTCAGACGTTAAATCTTTATCAAATCTTGCGTGACTTGTTGCAAATCCAAAGTCCCCAGACATAAGCCTTATGGATTGTTATCCCCTTTGGACACTCCAGTAGGCCCTGGTCTGATATTTCTATTGATTTTATTGTTGATCTTCCTAAGTCCAGAGATATGACAACTCTCGGTTGTTGTCGATAGATTTACTAAATTTGCTCACGCCATTCCTTTACGTTGTCTTCCTACTGCTTCGATTGCTGCTGATGCTTTTATTGCTAATGTCTTCCGTTTGCATGGTCTTCCTGATTCCATCATTTCTGATAGAGGCTCGCAATTTACTTCTGACTTTTGGTCAAGACTTTGTGACCTTCTTAATATCAATCATTCATTATCAACTGCAACCATGCAGACAGATGGTCAAACGGAGAGGGTGAACGGCATATTAGAACAATATTTCCGTTGTTTTATAAATAAAAAGCAGAATACTGGGTTGATCTTATCCATTTGCTGAATTTGCATATAATAATACTTTACAACAATCTATAAATCAATCCCCATTCTTTGCTAATTATGGTTTTCATCCAAAGTTCAGCTTAGAAATTCCAGCTAATGATAGACCTAGTAGAGCTGAACAAAGAGTAATTGATATGAATGAAAACTTTAAATTATTAAAAGAAAATTAGAAAAAGCAAAAGAAACATATAAGAAATATGCCGATATGAAAGAATGATTCCCCAGTTCGAAGTGGGAAAGAAGTATGGTTATTGAAAGATTCTCCTGGAACTAACCTAAAGAAAAATTAGCACCTCAAATGCTTGGTCCATTTGAGATAATTGAAAAAGTTAGTTCTCTGCTTTCAAATTGAAACTTCCAAAGACAATGAGATGTCATCCAGTCTTTCATGTTTCATTGTTAGAACCATACTTTGAAAACGATTTAACGACAGGTCTAATCGTAGGAAGAGGAACATTCACCTTAACACAGAATTTAATTGAAAAAATTCCAGAGAAAATTGAAAAATGAAATCTTTAATGGTGAACATTTTATAAGTTATCATGGAAAGGATTTGACAAATCCACTTGGATTTCTGAAGATCATATTCCAGATAAACAATTAATACAAGAGTTTGAAAGAAATCTAAAAAGTCAAAATATAAGTCGAACGACTCCTCCATGAAAATTAGAAAGAATAAAGTTGGTAATCTAATCAAGCAAGATACCAACCATTTGTAATTGAAATTCCTTCGAGAAAAGATTCCTTATAAATTAATCTCGCAGGGCTCGACTTAGAGAGAGAGATTGTAAAGATATCAAACCCTCTGTTTGATATCTTTTAATGTAATTAAGCCACAAGTATTATTGTTTAAGTTACACAAATTATATTCAGAAAAAGAAAATGAGACATAATTTATTTATTAATAATTAAAGTTTAAAACAAAATAAATTATTAATTTATTTTTAATGTTTAACAAGTAAATTAATATTCTCAATTTAAATCCCTAGTTTTAGTATTGTTTTTTTATAGAAATAGATAAATAATAAATGATTAATATATCAATAATACATGGGCACATATTCAAATTAATAGTACTTAATTTGAATTGCCAATTGTATTTTACTAAAAATAGTTATAGTTTAAATATTTATTAATAATTAAGATTTTAGTGTAGATTTAAATAATAAATATAAGAAATAAATAGTTATAATATAATATAAATGTATTTAGGAAAAATATAAATAGAAGATATTTTTCATCATTTTATCGATGTAATTGTTATTATAAAACTATTATAATAAAAGATATTTTATAAAATTTTTTATTTTATTTTTAAATTTTGTGTTATTGTAATAGAAAGATATCCTAATCTATTTTCTGTGTCGACCATTAACTCCCTGGTAACATGAAGATTGTCGGTATTCCATAAATCATCTCTCGAGCTTACTTCGAAGGGAAAATACAAACGAAAAGTTCAACCTCCACACTGTCATTATAAACGAAGAGGAGGAATACGAAGTAGAAGAAATTCTGGACAAAAGAAGACGCTATAAAACAAACTCAGTATTGATCAAATGAAAGGATATCCTATTTCAGAAGCCTCATGGGAACCGAAGAAAATTGAACTGTCCAGCAAAGCTAAAGAATTCAACAAGACCATTAAAAAAAAAAAAAAAAAAAAAAAAACTAATTAATAAATTAATAATTTTCATTAATTTTTAGACACAAATGAGGGATATCATTTTAGAATAAATTAACCGATCCGTTTGGCGAAGCTCCTAGGGATTTACTGGACTTACAAGCGTACCAAGAACAAGTACTATCAAACGGCCATATTGAACTTCCTATGAAACCTCTAGTACTTGTTGGACATACTTTAGTCTTGGCGCCAACCCGCCTTACATCAAATTACTCTACCAACCCGACTTCGAACCAAACTTCTAGTTTATTGCAACTATCGACCATTGTACCACACTTTAATTTCATATGAAGTCAACTGCCTATTTAAAAAAAAAAAAAAATTATTAGCTTATAATTCGTCTGGAATCCGAATTTAGAGGAGGAGCTTGTAATGAGGTATATCTAATGATAAGGGTTAGACTAGAAAATCATTAAGGTTAGATTAATGAAATTTCATAATTATATTTTTATAACCAATCATTAAGTAATTAATTCACTTATCAAATTGTATTAAAAAATAAAAATAATTTTCATGTTAAAAGAGAGAATAAGAAAGATAAAATAGTTCTTTAGTGTTTTTATTAATAATTAATAAAATTAGTTTTTTGTTTCGTCTTTATTTGATAATACACTGACCTAGCGAGTAGTCGTATTATAATAATAAATTTAATAAATAAACATTATAAAAAAAATACATATATTTGATACATTAGAGTGTGTGTTTTTATTATAATATTTCGTTACAAATACAAGTTGTCATTTGTCGGATAACATGCAGAAATAATAATAGTAGGCTTGGCTTTATGGATGAGCACTACATCTACAGGGTTTATAAAAACGCTCAAGTCAGGTATTTGTGGTAGATGACAATATACAAAAGGGACACACTATTTTATGGAACCCAGGGTGGTGATATCTACTACTGTGCTCAAATAGTCCCATTACAACAGTTACCCATACAGAAGCTAGAAAGCCTGTAGTAATGTTACTATCGAAAACATTGAACGGAGATCGTTGGTAAGGTAGTCACAAAAAACCAGTAGTCCTGAAGACCAAGTTTCTGGAGGGTTGTTTCGAAAATTCAACTTAGATAAAAGTTGTGTTTCAGTAGGGTTGGCACCAAGTTGTGTTACTTAGAGAAAAATCGCAATTCCGGAGGGTTGACATATGAAAGTCAGATGGAAATCACGTTTACTAGGGTTGGCAAAGAAGAAAACTTACCCAAAAACCAACCTACACAGAAGAAATTGTGGAAAAATATTACCATGATTTCAAGGAAGCATTCAACGAAGACATAGCTAATCAGCTACCAGAGCACCGCCTCTACGATTGTAAAATCGACCTGGAACCTGATGCGAGTCTTCATAAGGGCCCTATATATCCATTCAACCCAGAAGAAGAAAAAGCGTTGAAGGAATATAAAGAGGAAAATCTTGCCAAGGGCTTCATAAGGAAGTCAGAAAGTCCTGCAGGATATCCCGTCTTGTTTGTGCCCAAGAAAAGTGGTGAAAGACGTCTATGTACTGACTACAGGCGTCTCAATAAAGTAACAGTACGTAATTCCTTCCCACTACCACTAATAAGTCAGGTATTCGAAGCCATGAAAGGTGCAACTATCTTCTCCAAGCTGGATTTGAAGTCTGCCTACAACCTTGTGCGTATTCGCGAGGGTGACGAATACAAGACTGCATTCTCAACCAAGTTCGGCCATTATGAATATCTGGTAATGCCCTTTGGTTTGACCAATGCACCTGCCACATTCCAAGGATTTATCAATACTGTATTAGCAGAGGAAATCAATGACTGTTGCCAAGTGTACTTGGATGATATCATCATATACTCCAAAACACTTGAAGAACATGTGGGACATGTGAAACGAGTCCTACAAAAGCTAATAGACAACCGTCTAGTAGCTAAATTAGCAAAGTGCGAGTTTCACAAGGACGAACTTGCATTCCTGGGTCACGTGTAGGAAGGTACGGAATTAAAACTGATCCAGAGAAATTAAAAGCTGTAGCTAGTTGGCCTCAACCAACTAACATAAAGGAATTACAGTCCTTCCTGGGGTTCTGTAACTATTATAGGAAATTCATTAAGGACTTCTCCAAAATAGCAAGACCACTCTATTCTATGACGTTCAAGAAGTTGCAGTTCCTATGGAATGAAGAACGTGTGCAGGCGTTCGAAAAGTTAAATGAAATGTTGTTAGCTCCACAGTATTAGCCTATCCTGACCATGAACGTCAGTTTATCGTGGAGTGTGACGCTAGTAATTACGCAGTTGGTGGTGTACTGTCACAACTTGGTGATTACAATGAACTACACCCTGTGTACTACTACTCTAAGAAGCTTACGAAAGCAGAGATCAACTACTCTATCACGGAAAAGGAGTTGTTGGCTATTAGAAATGCTTTCATTGAGTGGCGACACCTACTAATGGGTGCGAAACACAAGGTCTTGGTTTACAGCGACCACAGGAACCTCCTGTTCGCCACTAAACCTCAGTTGTTGACAGCAAGACAGCAAGATGGAAAGACTGTTCGCTGCGTACAACTTTGAAAATAATATATCGGCCAGGAAAATGAATGGTAGAGCGATATACTATCAAGAATGGTATCTCCAGAAAGGTACAACTGGAGATGGAAAAAACTAGTCTCCTCCGTCCAGAACAAGTAAAGGAGTTTCCACCCATGGAAGAAGAGTGCTATGCGGTGTTAGAAGTAAGCTTTGTAGGGAACTCAAACAAGCTTACAACACTGATGAGCTAGCAAGGGAAATTAAAGAAGGCCTTAAACGCAAAGAGAGGCCACAAGCTCATCAAGAAGAAGTGGTTAGAAATAAATGGGTTGATTTTAAGGAAGGATGCTCCGGATTGCACATATGTGCCAAAGGTATTAAGAGATACAATCATTAAACTTAACCACGATAGCGAAACAGCAGGTCATCTGGGTAAGGATAAGACATATGACCTGATAGTAAGAAACTACTATTGGCCTAAAATGATGGATGACGTTGCGGGATATATTAAAGCTTGTACCATATGTTGTACTCAGAAGGACAATAGGCATAAGCCGTATGGTAGCGCTGCTAGAGTAAAAGTTGCAGACTTACCCTGGCAAGAAGTAGAAATCATTAAGATCCTTAGTGCCAGAAGAAAAAAGGATGTCTACCAAGTACTTAGCTACCTTTAGTGACTTTAGACAAGAGTGGGTTAATGCCGATGTCATTGACAAAAGTGCCCATTATGATAAGTTGTTAAAAGAATTCCAAGATAAATGTTACCAGGAATTCATGGTTAGTGTCCAAAACCCTGCCTAGGTTTTCTTCTTAGGGGGCATTGTAAGAAATATTTGTGGCCATAAGTTTGCCCACAAATATTTCAATTGAACCATATATTCTGGTTAACATTTATTGGCCAGAAATATGCATAACCATATATTAATGGTTATTAAATAAATAAAAAGTTTATTTTCTTCACCCAATCAAGTGGTTTAGTAAATAACTATTATAGGTAAATAGTATAGTTTAAACTAACGTTAATACTTTAGCGTTAGTATTAAAGTAAATTAATAACTATAATAATAATCAATGTAATAATTATAATTAATAAATAAAAGGATAATAATTATAAATAATTATTTAAGTAGATAATATTTCATATTAATATTTATTTGTTATATATTAATTTTTGTGCTATAATATTTATTTTAGTTCTTTTATTATTTTTATAAAACTTTATTTAGTTATTAACTCGTATAGAGAGGTAATAACTAAATTAACTTTGATATTTAACTTATTAACTAAAATATAATAAAACCTTTTACAATTATCAATATTCGTTACACTTGAGAAAAATTTATTAACGTTATGAGTATATTTTATTTTGTCAAGAATTATAGTTGATTTATAGTTATAATTAAGTCTACTAGGTTAGGATAGGCTTAATTATATAGTAAATAATAAATTTTATAAATAAAAGAATAATAGATATAGTTTTTTTTAAGAATTATTTTATTTAATTTTTATAATATAAATAAATGATAATTATCAATTTTAATTATTGAATTTACTATATAAAAATGAGTATAATAATCTCACAAAGAACTTATTAGAGTTGTTCTTTGTTCAACTTATTTATATTTTCATTTTTAATATAATATAGATATTAATAAAGTATAATAATAATATTTTTAGTACATACATGTATAATAATATAAATATAAATATTAATAAAATAATAATAATAATAATAATAAAAATATAATTTCTTTAAATATCGATATTAATAAGTTGTTAAAAATAATATTAATAATTATTTAAATGAATCTTATTTTACTAATTGGTTTGTTTAATATTAATTTATTGTTACACTATTTATCTCCGGATAATAAATAGGTTTCCAATTAATATTTATATTAAATAAACTATTATTAGTAAAATATTATTAAATTAATATTTTATTAATTTAATTAATAATTCAAAATTATGAAATTTCATGAAATGTCAAATTTCATGAATTGTGATTTTGACAGCATGTTCGCTTAATTCTCGAACGTCTTCTCAAGAATAACCTCTATGCTAAACTTGAAAAATGTGAATTCGATGTCCCTGAAATTGATTTTGTTGGTCACCATCTTTCTGGTTTGGAATATCAATGTAAAAGAATAAAGTAACGCCATTCTTAATTGGCCTCTTCCTCAAAATACCAAAAACATCCAACAATTCACGGGTCTTTGTAACTACTACAGGCGTTTATAAAGAATTTTTCAAAAATCGCTTCACCCTTGACTCGATTGTTAAAGAAAAATGTTCCTTTCATTATGGACTCAGATGCCGTCTCAGCTTTCAACAATTTTAAAAAAATGCTTTCCTTTCGGCCAGTCTTCTTCGCCATTCCGATCCGAACAAGCCTTTTATCATCGAATCTGATTCTAGTAACTTCGCTATCGGTAGTGTACTTCTTCCAGAAATTTGATGGTTCTCTTCATCCTGTTTCTTTCTTCTCGAGAGCTTTAACCAACGCCGAATGTAATTACCCAATCTACGACAAGGAACTCCTTGCTATCAAAGAAGCCTTCCAGATCTGGAGACATCACCTTAAAGGTGCAATTCACCAAATTACTGTCTTCTTCGATCATCGTAATCTTCTTTTTGAGCCGTAAACCAGATCATCTTTCCAACTCATATTCGTTGGAGTATCTTCTTCTCTCGTTTTGATTTTGTTATTAAATACAAACCTGGTTCAAAGAATAGAGCTGATTGCTTATTCGTAGACCTGATTACGAACATAAAGTTACTAATTCAGGTTCAATTCTTATTCTTCCAATTTCACTAGCATATCGTTTGTTATCTCTTTAAGTGATAGTTCTCTATTAGAGAGGATTCGTTCAGCCTTACCTTCTGATCCTTACTTAATTTACCAACAACACCAGAAGGCTTAATCTCCCCAATTCCCCTTTAACTTTCAAGGATGGCATTCTTCTTTACAATCTTAGGATTTACATTAAGTTCTTCGTGTTGAAATTCTTCAATCCCACCATAATTCCCCTTCTTCCGGTCATTTTGGTATTAGAAAAACTCTCGAACTTAGTAGAAACTTTTGGTGAAGAGTCTGAGGGGGATGTACGCAGATTCGTAAATTCATGTGATACATGTAATAGAAACAAAAACAGCAAAAATAAACCATATGGATTTTCTTCAACCACTCTCAATACCTGAAAAGTATGGTCGTCAATATCTCTTGATTTTCATTACAGATCTACCAAAATCGAACAATTATTCCGCTATCCTAACAGTGGTGGATAGATTATCGAAGATGGAACATTTCATTCCACTTAGAAAGCTTCCCTCAGCTGAAGAAACTGCGCAACTTATCTTGGATAATGTATTTAGATTACATGGTATTCCAAATGAAATCATATCAGATCGCGGTAGACAATTTAATTCTAAATTCTTTCAACATTTTTGTAAGCTGCTACACTGTGAATCCAAACTCTCAACTGCTTATCACCAACAGACTGATGGGCAAACAGAAAGACTTAATAGTATAATTGAACAGTATCTCAGGTGCTTCACTAACATTAAACATTCTGACTGGAGTTCGTATATCTCACTCGCAGAATTTGCCTATAACAATGCTATTCAGGAATCTATTAAAATGTCACCTTTCGAGGCTAATTTAAAGTATAATCCAGAATTTTTAATCGACCTTCCAATAACATCTTTAGTTCCAGAAGCGGAGAAAGTTGTATGCGACATTGGTACTACACTTGACAAACTCAAGGAAAATATGAAAGAAGCTCAAGAAAAATTTAAAAAATATGCTGATAGAAAAAGACAAGAGCCTCCCAGTTTAAATGTAGATGACAAAGTATGGTTACTCTATCCCAAAGGAAAAAACAAATGTGAAGAAGTTAGACCCTAGAAAATCAGGACCATATGAAATTATTGAATGCTTGGAATAACAAAATTTCAAGTTAAGACACCCCATTTTCCATATATCTAATCTCGAGCCCTATATTGAGAATACCTTTGAAAACCGAGACATCCAGAAGCCGCCTCCCATTTTAGTAAACGATGAACTAGAGTATGAAGTAAATGAAATATTGGATTCTAGAATTAACAACGGAGTACTTCAGTATCTTGTTGATTGGAAAAGATATCCTGCTGAAGATCGCTCATGGGAAAACGCAGAAGACATACATGCCCCGAGTTACTGAAAGATTTCCACAAAAAGTTTCCAGACAAACCACATTCAATGTCTTTTGGAATCCGACATTAGATGTTAAGGATTTAAGATGAATTGAGGTAAGTTAGGTCAGAATCCCTAACCCTACTTATTAAATTAATATAAATTATTTTATTGTAATACTTTTATTAAAAAATTTATTAATACATTTTATTAATCAAATATTTTATTAATCATTAAATAGAGTTATAAAGCTTAATGATTTCTCCAAAAATTCAATTGTTGAATTAATTTCGAGTATTTATAATTTTTTAAATCAATTAATAAATAATTATTCTATTTAATAA
>MCFH01000186.1:0-19582 GCA_002104945.1 Piromyces finnis | reverse complement strand
CACTTTTTAAAAAAAAAAAATTTTAAAATTTTATTATTTAAACACCTTTTAGTATTATTAATATTTTTTTATTTTTAAACCAATCATATTGGGTAAAATTTAAAAAAAATTTGAATCTTTTTTTTTTATTTTTTTTCTTAAAGTTTTAAATATTAAATATATAATTTTTAAATTTTAAAAAAAGGTACTTTTTTTTTTGTTCTTTTTATAGATAGATAGAGATTACTTAATTGTGAATAATAAATAAATAAATAAATAAATAATAATAATAATAATAAAAAAAAAAAACAGTAATATTATATATTTTTTATATTTTAAAATGTTAAAGTCAAGAACTTTTGTTAAACGTACAAGAAAAGGAAATGTTATAAAATTATCAAGGAACATTGTAATTTATTATAATTTTAAAATTATTATCTATTTCTATATATTTAAATATTAACATTAATTTTTATAAATATTTATATTTTTTAATTTATAAAACTATTGTTCGAAAAAAAAAAAAATGAAATGAAATTTTGGAAATCTTAATTTCTTATATAATATATTAATTGAAATAAATTTAATATACTATATAATACAATAAATAAATAATAAAATACGGGAAAAAAACCTTCGTGATGATATTTGGTGTTCAGTAGAAGGTTGTGAAAAATGTAAACAAGAAAAAATTCATTTATCTTGTAATCCAAGAAAAACAAATTATCAGAATTTCCTCAACTCATTATACCAGATACCAATATATTCTTACAAGTAAATATTTTTTTTATAAAATTTATATATTTTAATATACTATAGTAAAAAATTAAATTAGATTATATATGACAATGAGAATTTCCATGACAATTGAAATTTTTAACATTATTAAACTTTGGATTAGAATATAATAAACAAAATAAAAAAGGAAATATTTTAAAGTAATCATTAGGAATTAAGGATTGTAATTCGAAATTCATCTAATTTTATTTTCTTAAAAATAAAAATAAAATAAAAAAAAATTTATTCATTTGGCAATGTCAATTTCTAAAAAAAATTATCTCGATATTAATGATATTATATAAATGAAATCTAATAAAATTTAATAATATAATAACAACTAACAATAATTTCAAACAATCTAATAAAATAAATTGTTATATCAACTATACATAAATATATTTCAAAAAATACAAATTATAATTTCTCTCATTTTTAAATATGAAATTTAATATAAATCAGAATTCATCACATTTTGTATTAATTTATACGCATTTTTATTATTATTTAATAATCACCATATAAAAACAAACTCTAATAGATCGATATATGAACATGTACATTACTAATTAATTGTTTACAAACCGTACTTGATGAAGTTAGAGGAAGATCTCTCAAATCTATAATAGAATAAAAACTTTGTTGGAAGAAGTTCAAAACATTTCTACTATTTTCCAATGAACATAATAGGTATAAAGAAGAATATTCAAAAATAATAAAAAGAGATAAAATGTATTATAATAAAATTTTATATTATTATTAAATAATTTTATTTTTAATATTAAAAGACATACTGCTATTGAACGTTTAAAGGATGAAACTATGAATGATAGAAATGATAGAGGTAAGTATTAAATAATATATTACTTTTTATACTGAATATAAAATTTAATGTTTATTAAATTTGTATTTCTCACCTATGCTTAAATATTTCAATTACTATAATAAAAAGCTATAAGAACTGCTACTTTGTGGTATAATATTCATTTAAAAACACATCCAAATGGTCAAATTACTGTCCTTTTAATTTCAGATGATAAGATAATAGAGTAAGGCTCAACAAGAAGGAATAAAAGCTTGTTCAGTAATTATTTTAAATTAAATATATAATGAAATAAATGAATTTTCATAAAAGTGTAATTTAAATCTCATAATATTATTAAATAATGTTAATTTAAAAATCATTTATTTTCTCTGTAAATGATAAAGTGGCTGAATATGTTGAACAATTGATGATTATCCAGAACTAATGGATTATGGTAGTTTATCCATCTGAAGATGACACCAATGATAAAAATCACCTATGAAGAAGTAATATAACAAGAAAAAAAAACTTTTTTTTTTTGAATTATTAAATGAAATAATGTAATAATTAATATGAAATGCATAAACTTATAAATATTTTTTTATTTCAAATATGATAAAATTTAAAAATGAAAAAATCGATCAATTATAGCATTGACTCCAGTACAAATTTCGGGTGGTTTAAAGGCTGGTTTATTTATCAAGGAGTATATAATATTAGTATGCATAATTTTTAGAAGTACTATTATGGCTAATATTGATGGTGAAGAAACACAAATCCTTATTTCTGGAAGAGGTAGTTTAAATCGTGCTATTCAAGGTGATACAGTTGCCGTAAATTTTACAAAGGAAGAATGGAAAACCAATGCTTCAAAAATTATTTCCAATGGTAAATAATATACTTTTTAATATTTTTTGTTTAAAATAATTAACAAATTTATGTTATAATTTATACTTGTATATATAAATTAATTATATAGATGATGAAAAGAAGAAGAAGAAGAAGAAAAAAATAATGAAGATGAAACTATGAAGGATGGTAATGAAAAGTCAGAAGAAAAGAAAACGAGAAGTTTCTTACACGAAAAGCCATTCCAATGGTAAAGTCGTTGGTATCATAAAAAGCATTATAGACAGTAAGTAAATTGATAGTTAATATAAATAATATATATATCAGTAAAATAATTGTACTTATACGGTATTATTTTTAAACAATTAACTTATATACCTAATTAAATAGATATTGTGGTTCTATTGATAAGAACATGTTCAAAAACTAAATCATAATGCTACTCAAATATTTTAGTAATTTCATGGATGAGTATTCAAAAATTAGAATTAAGAACAAGAAGCTGAGCTTAATGGGAAAGAGAATTGTTGTCGTATTGATTCATGGAGTAAAAACTCATTGTAAGTATTAACATAATTTATGTGATAATAGTAATATAATTTAATATACATATATAATTATTCATTTTTAAACTCTATTTCCATATTTTTAAAAAAACCTTTTTTTATTTTTAAAGATATCATTTGGTCATTTGTTCGTGATTTTGGTGATATGGTGATCGTAATACTGAAACTGAAGTTTTATTATTAGAAATGATGTTCCTTACATGCATTCTCACAACAGTTTTGAATGACTACTCCAGAAGGTGAAACTTACTATTTCTGAAGAAGATTAAGTAAAAGAAAGATCTTCGTGATCTTGATATATGTATATTGATCCTCCAGGTGTATGATATTGATGATGCTCTTCACGTTAGACCTTTGGAAATGGAAACTATGAAGTTGGTGTCCGTAAGTATTACGAATATTTACAAATATATACATTTTTATATTATATTATTAAAATAATATATAAATAATTTTTTTTTTTTTACCATTATATTGTTGTATTGTTATTTCAATAAAGTTAGTAATACTCTTAATAATTATATTTTTAATTTTTTTATTATCATATTTAGATATTGCTGATGTTACTCACTTGTTAGACCAAGCACTGCTATGGATAGAGAAGCTGCTAAGAGAGGTATACAGTTTATTTGGTTGATAAACGTATTGATATGTTACCAGAACTTCTTGGTACAAACTTATGTTCATTAAGATCAAATGTTGACCGTCTTGCTTTCTCTTGTATTTGGGAATAACTCCTGATGCTGAAATTGTTAATGTTTACTTCACTAAAGTGTTATTCGTTTAAGCTTCCTTAACTTATGAAGAAGCAAAAATAGAATGATGATAAGTAAGTATTTCGAAAAAAGATATTTCATATTAAAATAATAAATTTATATTATATATATTATAATTTTAATATAATTATAATATATATTTTTAATTATGACTTTTAATTAATTTTATAACCTAATATATTTAATAAAGGCGTATGAATGATAATATTACAAAGAGTATTAGAATATTAAATGGTTTAGCGAAAAAATTAAAAAGAAGAGATTGGTGCTGGTGCATTAATTTAGCTTCACCAGAAGTAAGATTCAATTTAGAAAACGATCTCAAGATCCAGTAGATGTAGAAATGAAGGAATTAAAAGAAACCAATGCTCTTGTCGAGAATTTATGTTACTCGCCAATATTTCTGTTGCTAAAAAAATTCATAGTAAATACCCAGAATCTTCTTTATTAAGGTATGAATATATTAATATTTAATAATAATAATAATATAATAATAATAATAAAATAATATAATGATAATAAATAATGTAAATAATGATAATAATATAATAATATATATTTATTAAAATAATTATAATATACTTAATAATAGACGTCACCCTACTCCACCAAAACATTTCGATGTATTAATAGTGCTGCTGAAAGTGTTGGTGTTAAACTAAATTGCTCTTCATCCAAAGAATTGGCTGACTCTCTTGATAAGGCTATTGTAATTATTTTATAATATAGATTTATTAAATAAATAAAAAAAAATAAATTAAAATAAAATATATATTATTTTTCCATATTTTTAGGTACCTGGTCAACCATACTTTAATAAACTATTAGAATATGACCACTAGATGTATGATGCAAGCTGTTTACTTTAGTTAGGTACTGTTTCCGAAAAAGACTTCTGGCATTATGGTTTAGCTACTGAAATCTATACTCACTTCACCTCACCAATTCGTCGTTATTCTGATGTAATTGTTCATAGATTATTAGCTGCCGCAATTAATTATGGAGAAGGTTATTCAACTGATATTATTGATAAATAAAGATTCAAAAGATTTGTGATGGTAAGTATCATATTAATTTTAAACATTATTATTTATTATTATTATTATTATTATTATTTGGTATAATTAAATACATTTTTAATTTTATAATTTTTTCATATAGTATTAACTTTAGACATAGAATGGCTCAACAAGCTTCAAGAAGTTCTGTTGAATTGTTTACCAATTTATACTTTAAAGATAGAGTTGTTGAGAAGAAGTTTCATATAGATTCTTAGAATGGTTTATTGCTTTAATTCCAAGGTAATTTTTTTTTTTTTTTTACAAAATTGAATTTATATTTATATAGTAAATAAGAAAAAAAATTAATCATTACTATTTAATTTAAATAGATATGGTATAGAAAGTATTATTATTCAGACAAATACAAAAATGTTTCAAAACAATATTTACATATGATGCTAAAGAAACAATTAGTATCAGAATATTGTACTTTTAAGATTTTTGATAGAATTACTGTTCAATATCAATTGAAGAAACTGGTGTTGGTGGTATTTCTCAAAGTTATCAATGAAATTAGTCAAACCATTCGTTCCAGGAATTCTGTTGAATCACAAAACGCTAATAATGAATGATGAAGAATTGAATGAAATTGATGATGAATTAGAATAAGATTGAAGTTATTAAGGAAAGAAGAAGCACAAAAACTTCTAGTGAACCAGCTTTAAAGAAAAGAAAAGTTGCATAAATTATTTAGTAAATAAGTGTTAATTAAAAAACAACTATTTTAAAAATAATAAATATATTTATTAAAAAAATTGGTTGTTTTATATATATATTTTTATTAAATTATTAATAACTTTCTAGTCATAAATTTAGTTATTTTTTTTTTATTCCATTTTATTCTTGTTTTATCTTTTATATTTAAAATCAATAGAATATTTGTACAACCGCATTAAATACTTATATAAATAATTATAAATAATTATATATAATATATAATATTATTCAACTTTTTAAATAATTTTAAGAACATTGACATTGTTAAGATTAATTTGAATTAAATATTAAGTAGATAGTATTGTTTAAAAGTCTACATCTATTCTATTTTTTTTTTTTTTTTTTTTTTAATAATATTAACATATGATAATTATTATTATATATTTATTATTATTTTACTAATTAAATATAGTAACTAAATATAGTTAATTATCTATTATTATTGACTTTATTTATTTTTTTTTTTTTTAATAGTTTCTTTTATAAGCATAAAAAAGTTGTTATTTTTTTTATCTATCATATATATATTTAAATATTATCTATCTATTATTATATTAATCCTTATAGGTAATAAAAAAAAAAAGCAAAAAATGGTATATGGTAGGTATATATAAATGTTAGAGTAACTTATTGCTACTGTTTTTTTTTTTTTTTTTTTTTTTTTGAAATTATTTTTTTTTATATTATTTATTGTATAAAATTTAAAGTGTAATTCTTCTCTTCTTTTATCCACAAAAATTAATAATAATCAAGATATTAATATTTTTTATTTTCCTTATTTTCTTCACAAGGTATATTATATAGACCTGGTACAAAGCTTTACTTTATTTATTAAAAATATAATCAATCAATAAATTTTAAATTTTAAGCATTATTCTTTTTCACTATTTAAATAATATTTAATAAATTATATAAAATTTTTATTTGGTTATTTACTTATGCTTTAATATCATCTTTATTAGGAAGGTATTTTGTATTTCCACAAAACAATCCAATAACCATGAAAATACACTATTAAATGAAAGAATTATATAATATTTTTTTATAATTAATTGATATATATTTTTAAAAACTAATTATAATATAAAATTAACTCTTTCTAAACCATAATTTTATCACTATATTCATCAAAATTTTTATTCTCCTATAGCATTTGTTGGTTTATTTGATATAATAGCTTTCTAGTAACTAATTAGAATTTCAAAAAAAAAAGAAGTTTTTATGTTTACAAAGAGTTATTATAATATAACAATTAATAATTTATAAATATACTCATAAACCAATTTTTTAAAAAGATAGGCTATACAATGTATATCTATTGTAATAATGATTCATTATTTATTTGTTTTTTATTTCTATAATTCATTTTCATCTGGTTGACCTTCAAATTACTTTCCTTTTGATAAGCTTATTGATATTAATATTTTTCTATACATCTAGTTTTTTTTTTAAAAAAAATATTATTTGAATTTTGTTAAATCACATTATTCGTAATATATAATAATAATATATAAAGAATTATTTATATATACTTTTAAAATTTTAGGAATATTATATTGGTGAGATGAAAATATTGTATCAGATTCCATATCACAATTCTTAATATTACACCAAAACATGAATTCTGACTTCTTATTTTCATGATTATGAAATGATATTTATCTAATAAAAATAAAATATTTAATAATATTAATATTATACTAAAAATTCTCTCAAAAAGAATTATTTTTATTTTTTTTTAAAAATAAAAAGCAGAATAATTATTTAAATTATATAATATACCTTCTATACGTAATGGAATTATTATTTTTTTATTCATGGTTGTTTTACATGTCAATGAAAATGATATATTTTGGGTTTCAGTTTTTGTTAATAAACCCGACATTGGTGAAATTTTTAATGTAAAATTACTATCCTTATTTTCATAATAGAATAAATATTTTGCATGAAAACCTAAATAATTAAATATATAATAGTAAATATAAATGTTATATTTGATTGCATTATATATTTATTGCTTTATTTTTACCTTTTGACTCGATTGTTTAAAGTATCACAAACTTCCTCTTCAATTGGTATTTTTTTTTTTGAATTTCCGAAATTTATATAATATTTATTTAGCTATAATTAAGCATATTTCAATTAAATGGTAATATTTTATTAGTATCTAAGATGTAATATAATTATATTGTATATATATAGTTATATGTGTACCATAATAGGTTTATTTTCTATATATTTAATTTTTGTCGTTTATCATCTATTTTTATTTATATTTCAAAATTTATAATTAAAAATAAATTAAAATACTATTGATTATTTTATATAATATTAATTGTGAAATATTGAATTATTTTTCTAGAATTATATATGATTATATGAGTATATAAATCATTATATAAATATAATTATAATTACATTCTTCATGTATTTGCTTTTGATAATTATCATATTTCATCTGTTAAACATAATAGAAATTCTTTTAATTTTTCCTTTTTATTATCTGGTATAGTCCCCAAAATACCTTGATGTAAAAGCTCTAAATTTTCTAATAAATCATTTTCTCGATTAATTCTTTCATCTTGTAACTGTGAAAAACTATTTGGTGAAGAATTTATGTGTGTTGACATATTCAATACCGTAATCCTTTCCCTTATAATATCATCATTACTTTTAAATATTTCAAATAATGGATTATCCGAACTAGAATAATTTAATTTTAATTTTTTATTTGTTACATCGTCTTTACTATTTGTAACGCTATTTAACGATTTATTTGATTCATCATTAGTAATACTGCTTGTATTAGAGGATAACTTAATTGGCTTATTCATTAACGCTTCATTACTTTTATATCTTTGAATACGATCTCGAACTAATCCTCCATTTAATCTATAACGATCAATACGTTGACATGATATTTGCCTTATATATTCTTTACTATATTCATTAGTTTGATTATTTTTCTTTGATTATTACGCTTTTCTGTTGAATTATCATCATCAGTTCCTATTTTATTTTTTTCCTTCTAAAGAAATAGACGCAATTGGTGCCAAAAGTGTAATGGATTTGCTTTTATTCTTTAGTATTGAATTTCGTGTGGCTTCAATCTTATTTGACGTCTGACACTCTTCAATTTCTGATAATGATGAATTACTATAATTGTTATCAGATTCATTTTGGCTATTAGAATTATTTCCATCATACATATTATATTTTGTTTCTTGATTGATTTTTTGTTTTTCATTATTTAATTTATTTATTTCATTCTTTTCACTTTTTTCATATGACGTTGATTCATTGATATTGTTATTACTATTCTTTTACTATTATCATTATTATAATTATAATTTCCATTGTTATCCAATACTTTTGATACCTCATGATTTACACTTTTTCATGTTTCATATTTTTATTTAAACTATCATTAATATTATTTTGATGTTCTTTATCGTCGTTAAGAATGTTTACATTATTATTATTTCAATTTTAATTATTTCAATATTATCATCAATATATGAACTATTTTTACTTGATAAAAAGCTTATTGATTCATCTTTATGATATCCGAAGAATTTTTTAAAATCTGTACTTAATTCTTTTAATAATGAACGTTCATGTTTAAATGGTTCCTTACTAAAGTTATTACCATTACTATTCTTTATATTATTCATACTCTTACTCTTATTAAATTTTATTTTTTGTAAAGAGTTTCTCAAAATGCCTTTATCATGTATTGTAGGATTAGATATAGAAAGACGTTTATTCATTGAGTATACATTATTTTGCTTATCTTTCATATATAGTTGAATTTCGTTTGTACTATGAATAATTTAATTTTTTCAAGTGGAAATACAACTACTGATTGTGATTTTTCAATATGACTAACTATAGAACCACAACTTTCAGCATGAATATTAACATTTGATTTGTTGAATGAATCTACTGATTCATTAAAACTTAATTCTTTTCTTAAACTAGACTTTTCTTGTACTTTACCTCTACTAACTGGGTTAACATTAATTTCCATTCTTATCATATCATTATCGTTCTTTTCATTTTCCATTACAGATGAGAAATATTCTGATACTGTTTTATCAAACAAATTTGGATCATGTATAGGATTATCTAAACATTTTTCATGTATTAATGGTCTTGGAAGATATGAAGGTGGGTATGGAAAATCATTAATTAAATATGATATTTCATTAAAGACCATTATGGTAAACCTTTATTATTTATATGAATAATAAAGAATAGGATAGTAATAAATATTTTTCAATTCAATATATTATAATAATTATGTATATCAGGTTAATGAAATATTACATATTACACATATTATAAAAAATAATTTATATAAAATATAATTCTCTTTTTCTTTTTAATCTTTATTTTTCATCTTTAAAAAAAAAGTATATAATTATTATAATTATACTTTATTATTATTATTTATTTAATATTAATTATTAAAAAAAATTAAGATGCATAATTATTTATTAATTACATTAAAAAATTTTATAAGTTTTAATTATTTTTTCTTATTATTAATCATATAACACAATATCAATATCAATAATACTTTTTCTCAAATTTTTACAGGATACTACAATATTCTATATTTAACTATTATTATATATAAAATAATATTGAATATAGTTGTAAACTTTATGAAGTAATTAATGAATAATCATAATAAATTGGCTATTTACAATTAGTGTATTTCTAAACTTTAATATTTTTAATTATTTAAATTTTAGTTTTAAAATTATATTTAAATTCTTTAAATACACACAAAATGCTATAATTTTATTTAATAATGTTTTTATAATGGTATTTAAATTTTATAGTAAATATATAATTTTAAAAAATTAAAGAAATAAAAATTTTTTTAAAAAAAAAAAGTAATATTTAAGATATATTTCATATTTTTAATAAGAAATTATATATTATAGATATATTTTAAATACTTTTATTATAAAATACTAATATAATATAAAATGGCTGACAATATACCTCAACAATCAGACCCAATTCAAGAAAATGAAAATAAGGAAGGAACAAGTGGCAATAACAATAGGTAAAAAAAAATATTTTAATCTTTCGAAAATTTTATCATATAACTATTAAATATTTTAACTAAATATTTCTTAATATTGAAAACGATTAAAAAAAAAGTGTTGTTGTCAAAGTTGGTATGGTTGGAGATAGTCAAATTGGAAAAACAAGTTTAATGGTTAAATATGTTGAAGGTTCATTTGATGAAGATTATATTCAAACTCTCGGTAATAAATTAAAAGAGAATATAGAATATAGTATATAAATTAATTAAAATTATTAATCAATTTAATAAAAAAAGGTGTAAACTTTATGGAAAAAACAATTATGATTAGAAATACTGGTATCACTTTTAGTATCTGGGATCTTGGAGGTTAATATTATGATAAAATATCAATATATATCAAATCATTTTAAAAAGAACAAAAAATATTAAATGAAGAAAATTATTTCAATTTTAAATATTTAAAGGTCAAAGAGAATTTGTTAATATGTTACCATTAGTTTGTAATGATGCAGTTGCATTGTTATTTATGTTTGATTTATCAAGAAAATCTACATTAAATAGTATTAAGGAATGGTATAGACAAGCGAGAGGATTTAATAAAGTAATAATAATTTTAAATTAAAAAAAATTATAAATCTTCGAATTATATTATTTTGTTCGACCATTAATAAAATATTTAAATTAAATAAAAAAAAAGACCGCCATTCCATTTTTAATTGGAACAAAATACGATCAATTTGCTATACTTTCTCCAGAGGAACAAGAAGAAATAACAAATCAAGTATTAATAAAATATATTTTTGAATAACTATAATTATTACTTTTATTTAAATAATTGCAATTAATAAATATCTTTAATATAATGGTCATAAATCAAAAATAGGCAAGAAAATATGCAAAAGCAATGAAAGCATCATTAGTATTCTGTTCAACTTCTCATTCAATTAATGTTCAAAATTATTCAAAATTGTATTAAGTAAGGTATTCAATCTTAAATGTACTATTGCTAGAATTGAAGATATTGGTGCTCCTATATTAGAATTTTAATAAGCTATTATATAAACCATAACCTTTTTCTTAAAATACCAAACTAAAATAATCTCATAATAATTCATAACTTAATAATTATATAATAATGAAATTATTTCTATAAAAATTTATAAATTATTATTAATAAAAAAAATTTATAAATTATTATTAATAAATGTAAGGAAAACATTTTGTTTAATTCTATCATTTAAAGAAAAATATAATATTTTTTATAATAAAATATATTAAATAAAAAATATATTCTATATATAATAATTTATATAAATTAATTTATAAATAAATAAGTAATTACTATTAAATTATGTTAAATTAAGAAATTGCTTTTGATATTTAATAGATAATTTTTATTTTTATAAAACATTATTATTTTTAAATTTTCGATGTAGTATGGGTATATTGTTTATCAATAATAATACATAAAAATTTACAATTATTTTTTTTCTTGGTTTTCTTTTTATTTTATATAAATTTAATTATTCTTCATCTATTGCTTTAATTATCATTTGTTCATAACCTTTTTTATAACATCCAATGTTGATTCCAATTTTTCATTTTTATTTGATAATTCATCAAGTTGTCTTTTTAATTCATTATTATCATAGAAAGATTTTGTTTCCAAGGATTTGTATTTATCATTTATTGTTGTATATTCTTCTTGACATTTTGTATATTTCTCATTTAGAATATTTAATTTTTCTAATTTTTCATTTAATAAGATATCTTTGTCATTCATCTCAATTTTAATATTTTTAAGCTCTTTTTCGATTTTTCCCTTATTATCTAATTCGTTTTGATAATTAACACAAAGTTGATGGATATCTTTATTAAACGGATAAGGATGATTCTTTAAACCAGGTTTTAAAATAATTTTTCCTTAAAATCACTACTAAATGAAAATAATAAAAATGTTCTACATACTTCTATATATTGATCATTGTATATATTTAATATAGTATTTAACTCATTATTTTCTTTAGTTAATTTGTCTATTTTTCCTTGCAATTCTTTTGTTTTTTGTATTTGTTCTTTTATATTTCTTTGTTTTTCGTCAATCATTCCGGAAAAATTCTTTTCCATTGATTTATTTATATCCTGACATTCTGAAATTTGGCTTCTTAAACTATGATACTCTTCAATAATATTTTTTAAAATGTCATTTACATCTAGTTTTAATAATAAATATAATATATATATATATAATTAGATATAGCAATAATTAATTTTTAAATATATTAAAAAATAAGTACCATCAATTTTATCATTAACTAAGCCTATATCATTTACATCAATAGTTGAACCTGAAGAAATAGAATCTTTTTCAGATTTATCACTATCTTTATAGTCGATTTTATTGATTTATATATATTGATTAAATTGATTATTTCACTTTTCTTTTTTTGAACTTGTTTTCGTTTTCATTATATTTATCTATTATGTCTTTTAGACTTTTATTACTACTTTCCAACATATTAATTTTATCTATCAATTCAATATGTTCAGTTTCTTTTTCTCATTTTCAAAAGATAGTTCCTTAACTTCTTTTCAAATTCATCCATACTACGCTGGAAATCTTTGAATAAATTGCATTTATAGATAATTTTGAAATTTTTTTCCTTAAACTTTCATTTTCTTTTTTCCAATGTATCATTGTTTTTCTAAAAAATCTTTATGCTCCTTAATTTTATCTGCTTTTTCTTTTAATTCACAATTTTCCTTAGTTAAATTTGAAATTTTATCGTTATAGCTTTGAATATTTTCGGATATATATTTTGAATTATCATACAATTTTGTTGAGTTTCAATAATTGTTTTATCTTTAGAAATAAGTAATGCTTTTAAATTCAAAAGATCTTTGCTTTGTTTATTTATAATATCTCTACAATTATTAACTTCAGAGTCATACGTTAATAATTTTTTCTTCAAGGAATCTACTTGTTTCATGTTTTTTTTAATTTCTGTTTTCAATACTTCTTTTAAATTTTTAGATTCGTTACGCAAGTTTTCTTTTTGAATTACATTTTCTTTTTCTTCTTTTTCTTTTAATTTTAATGAATCATTACTTTGATTCAGTAATTTTGTAATTTCTATATTTTTGCAATTTAACTCTTTTATCTTTAATTTATATTCGATATTTTTTTTATTTCATTTTGATTTGAATTCTTCAATTTCATGCATTCTTCATTATAATTTTTTAGCTTTTATTTAGTAAAATATTTAATTTTGTACTCTTCTAAATTCTTTTGTATTTTATCAATAATTTTTTTGAATTTTGATATTTTGAATTTAAAGCTTTATAATCTTATTAATTCATTATACATATTATATCTATATTATTATTTTTATCGCTTGAACAAGTCTGAATCTCTTTATCAACTTTTTTTTCTTTTGTCTCAATTAAATCTTTTTTCATATCATTTTTATTTTTTCTTCATTATACATTCCATATAATTTTATACTTTTCTTCTATATAATTTTATTTTCTTCTAAAGATTTGTTTTTCTCCTCCAGATTATTATATTTATTAAGAAGATCTTCATTCATTTTTACCATTGATTGAAGCTGACTTTCATAGCAATATTTTCTTCTTCTAATGAATTAATAATATCATTTCCTTCATTAATATCTTTCATCAGATTATTAATATGACAACTACATAGAGAAAGACTATGACAAATATTAACACATAAACTTATAAATACTAATATATCATCCTCGGATAGTTCTCTGCTGCTGAACGGATATGAGCAAAACAGCCTACTAATAAATCAATTATATTTTCAATTTGTTTTTTTTTTATTAATGGTAAACTGGGAAATTCTGTCCCGTAAAACTTCCTTAAATGCATAAATTGAACCGTCTACAGTTGAAAGTAGTTCTTCGATATTTTCAAAAAACCTTTTTGAACTAGTTCATATCTGGTATCATTTACTTCTCTAATTGATCTTATATCTCTTAAATAATTGGCTAGATTTTAATTTGTTTTCTTAATGGTCTCTCCCCATTCAATAATCTTTCATTTTCCATCATTAAGAAATTATTTTGTTCATTTATTGAAGCATTATCTTTTTTTGTTTTTCTATTAAACTTTTCAATTCATTTATTTGTTTTTCTTGATTAATGTTGAATTACTCAGTAGAGATATACCTTTATTATATATCATTATCATTCATATTTATCTATTATTAATTCTGATGATTCATCTAAATTCTTTAATGATTCATTAATAGAGTTTCTTGACTATTTTGTTTTTTTAGACTACTTGTATTGATGTTTTCTTTTTCATTTTTATTATTTTTACATAATGCTTCATATGATAATCTTAATGCTTGACTTTTTTCTATCAAGTCAATTGTACTTTGAAGATTTGCCATATAATTATTTGTTCTAGTTTATTCATTGTAACAGTACTATTTCATGTAAAAAACAAAAAATAAATAAAAAAAAGTAATATTAATAATTTTATATTTTTAAATATATAAATATATATTATCAGTTTTAATATATATTTATAAAATAAAATGAACTTTTGCTTAGTTCATTTAAATCTTCATTGTTATAAATATAATAGAAATAAAAATTAAAATCAAAACTTTATTATTTTTGTTTTATCCTATCTTAATTATATATTGGTTATTGGTTATTAAGAAAATAACTCTAATTTTTTACCTTTTGTTCTCGGAAATTTTAACTTTAATTTTACCCTTTTTTAAACAATAAAATTTATATTTAACTTTAGTGTTTAACTGATAATATATGAAAAATGATTCATTAACTCCGCATAAAAAGTTATTCTTATAATTTTTTTTACTACATTTATCATTTTATTACAATATTCTTACCTATTCTTCTTATTATTATACTTTAATATAGATTATTTTTATGAATATTATAATAAATATAATTAAAAAAATATTAAATACATATTAACTTTAATTATTAGTAATATTATTCAATAATAATAGTAGAATTACTTTTAAAATCTTTAAAAAATATATTCTAGAAAAATTATACAATAAAAATTGAATATTATTATTAAAAGAATATGGCTAAGGGTAAAAAAAGGGAGATAAGAAAAGAGGAAATAAAGGTGTAAAATCAGAATACCAATTATTAAAAGATGAAGAAAGTCGTAGAAGAATGATAGAGCTTGCTGCAGCAAAGCTAAAGGTTTATAATAAAAAAAATACAACATTTTATATACACAATTATTAAAACCAATAATACAATACAATTACTTAATATATATATTCAATAAAAATGATATTATTTATAGGAAAAAGTTGAGTTTGAAGAAAAAAATAGTAAATTAAATATGTTAAAGATCAATAATAGATGGAGAGAAATTATGAAAATAGGTTTAATAATATAATTATTTTAATAGTAATAATAATAATTTGAAAATAATGTTAAATAATATAAATAATTTTTAATGGGTATTCATAAATATTGATATTTATTTTTTTTAAAAAAAAATAATAAAGCAAAATCACAGGAATTAAAAAACCAAGCTGAAATATTAGAACAAGTTCATCAAAGAGAATTTGATAGAAAAAATAATGCAATCAAAAACTTAGAACAAGAAATTGTAGAAGCAAATAAGCAATTTTCAACGGCATTACAATCCCATTTAATTAATGTAGATAATTTAATTGATTTACAAGTAAAAAGGTTAAATAATTTGGAACTTCAATTTTCTGTGGATTTAAGTATGCTTGAAAATGAATTTAATACAGAAAAGTAATTTTCTATAAAAAAAAAGAAAATTAAAAATATATAAATATATGATAAATTTGTTTTGTTATCTGAAAATAATGAAAATAACAATTGCATTAAACTTATCTAATATTTAATCAAATTATAATAGATCAAAACTACAGTCACAACATATTAAAGAAAAGTCAAATATTCTTGGAATTATAAATAGAATGGAACAGGAATATTTAGAAGAAGAAGCTGATTCAAAAACATGAGCATCAAAGTATTAGAGATGATATTCGTAATAAAGTAATAATTAAAAAAACGTTATATAGAGAGTAGTAATAAAGTCATAATATTAATTAATAACATAATTTTAATATATTTTGTAATATAAAAAAAAGAATCTTGAAGAAAAACATACATTAAGAATTCAATTAGAAAGTGTTATTGAGGATTTGTGGAAAAAATTTCATGATGTATGTTATATATATAAAGTATTAATAATAATTAGTTCAAAAAAAAACAATATTATTAATAATATCTATAAAATAATGATTATTATTTTAATTAAAGGTGTTAGATCAATATAACGCAAACACAGAAATTTGGAAAAAAGATTTTGAGGATTTAAAAACAAAAGATAGAGATCATTCAAAAGAAATTGAAGTACAAATGAAGAAATTAACAAAATTACAAGTATATATTAAAAATATTAAATATATTAAAAATGTATTGAATATATTTTTTAAAAAAAATATTATTTTATAAAAATTTTAAAAGGATATGATTTTAAAATTAAAGACTAAATATTCAAATAATCACAAAGAGTATAATCAAAAAAATCAATTTCTAAAAAAGGATAAAGAGCTAATTCAATCGCATTTCCAAGAATTAAAAAGAAAACTTAATAAATATAGAGAAAATGAAAAAGAAAGATTAATTACATTAACCACAATGAGTAATAAGACCATTAAAAATTTAAAAAAAAAAGTAAATATGGCAGAAAAAATATTACGGTTAGCAGAAATGAATAGAAAACTAGAAATGGAAGAAGAAAAATAAATCCATTCAAATCAATAATTTTGAAATTGATCCTTCTATCGAAACAGAAATGGAAGAATATAAAAATAAATTAAAAAAATGAGACTAAATCTGTTTTAATTGGAGATGAAAAAACAAATGATTTATATGATATTGAAGAAGAAGATAGCAATAATGTAATATATTATACAAGTTCAATTTATTAAATACAAATCTTTACTTTGAAGAAATATTATATTCTTAGTAAAGAAAATATACCTTTATATATAATTAACTCTATATATTAAATTTAAAATTTTTAAAAAATAACTTTTTAATTCATAAAATACAGGATAATGTAAAAAAAAGTTCAGATGTTGTTTATGAAGAAGAAACGGATTTTTCATATATGGAATTGTTTTATAAAAAATATAACAAAGTATTGCTTGATACAATATTAATGAAAAATAAAAAAAATTATTTAAATGAAGAAAATGCAAGATTAAAAGCTATTCTTAAACAATACCTTGATGGTATATCTGTCAATGCTGAAATTCTTGAGCAAGTCAATCCTTTATTGGTTGTAAACGGTAAATAATAATATATTGACTTTAATTAATTTTTGTTTTTAATTATATTATTAAATTTATATTATTTTTCTACCTAAACTTTTATTAGGCAAAACTAATGCACCGTAAGAATAACATCTTTTTTAATTAATAATACAAATATTCTAATATTTTTGATAATTTACTAATGATTCATTTAATTATTTATTATTATATCATATAGAATTGTACAAGGTAATTCTGATATTACTTGTATTGAAGCACAACATATCATGGGAAAAACAATCTTTTAATAAAAGTTACAATTACTATATAATGTTATCATTGTTATTGTTATTGAAAAAAAAAAATATAAAAATAAAATATCCTTATATTGTGTATATAATTTAAGAATAAATAATACTAATTTTTGAATATTTTTTTTAAAGAAGTAATTACAATAATCCTTAATAATAAAGAAAAATATCTAAAAAAGAATGATAAAAAATAAAACATTAATTTATTTTTTTAAAATATAATTAAAAAATTTTATTTTTTATCATTCTTTTTTAGATATTTTTCTTTATTATTAAGGATTATTGTAATTACTTCTTTAAAAAAAATATTCAAAAATTAGTATTATTTATTCTTAAATTATATACACAATATAAGGATATTTTATTTTTATATTTTTTTTTTTCAATAACAATAACAATGATAACATTATATATAGATTGTAACTTTTATTAAAAGATTGTTTTTCCCATGATATGTTGTGCTTCAATACAAGTAATATCAGAATTACCTTGTACAATTCTATATGATATAATAATAAATATATTAAATGAATCATTAGTAAATTATCAAAAATATTAGAATATTTGTATTATTAATTAAAAAAGATGTTATTCTTACGGTGCATTAGTTTTGCCTAATAAAAGTTTAGGTAGAAAAATAATATAAATTTAATAATATAATTAAAAACAAAAATTAATTAAAGTCAATATATTATTATTTACCGTTTACAACCAATAAAGGATTGACTTGCTCAAGAATTTCAGCATTGACAGATATCCATCAAGGTATTGTTTAAGAATAGCTTTTAATCTTGCATTTTCTTCATTTAAATAATTTTTTTTATTTTTCATTAATATTGTATCAAGCAATACTTTGTTATATTTTTTATAAAACAATTCCATATATGAAAAATCCGTTTCTTCTTCATAAACAACATCTGAATTTTTTTTACATTATCCTGTATTTTATGAATTAAAAAGTTATTTTTAAAAATTTTTAAATTTAATATATAGAGTTAATTATTATATAAAGGTATATTTTCTTTACTAAGAATATAATATTTCTTCAAAGTAAAGATTTGTATTTAATAAATTGAACTTGTATAATATATTACATTATTGCTATCTTCTTCTTCAATATCATATAAATCATTTGTTTTTTCATCTCCAATTAAAACAGATTTAGTCTCATTTTTTAATTTATTTTTATATTCTTCCATTTCTGTTTCGATAGAAGGATCAATTTCAAAATTATTGATTTGAAATGGATTTATTTTTTCTTCTTCCATTTCTAGTTTTCTATTCATTTCTGCTAACCGTAATATTTTTTCTGCCATATTTACTTTTTTTTTTAAATTTTTAATGGTCTTATTACT
>MCFH01000185.1:0-19663 GCA_002104945.1 Piromyces finnis | reverse complement strand
AATATAAAAGAATATTTAAATTTTTTAATTTTAATTATAAAAAAAATTAATGTAGCTTGTACCACCAATATTTGTTATACCATCGAAAATGTAGACACTCCTATTTTTTTCAATTATTTTAAAATGAATGAAAAAAGTAAGGCTAAAGTAAAATTTATTAAAGTGAAAGGGAATAGAAATAATTCAAATTATTATACTTGTTCGGATTCATGCTTACAGGCACTTGTTACTGATAAGAAAATGTTTACAGGTACTATTAAAAATTAGAGTAATGACTAGAATAAGGATTACTTTTATTCAAAAAGTTATACTAAATATTAATGATTTTTATTTTTATGTAAAAATGTGTATATTAATATTTCTATTATTCTTAATAACAACAATTACTACATTACTATTATTATGATCATTATTACGATTACATGACAACTATTTTATCATTATTATTAAAAATAATAATACTAATAATAAAAGTTCAAACTGAAGATTCTCCTGAAACAAAAGCTACCAAAATAAAACAAATAACAATACTAAAAAAATGATAAAATAATTAATAGTGATACTATAAATGATGATCTAGGGGATATTAGCAACAACAACAACAACAACAATATTGAAATAAATAATGATAATAACAATAATAGTGATACTAATACTATAGCCACAAAAGATAGTGATAATATGGATATGGATGTTAATAATAATAATACTACCTTAACAAATGATACAATTCTTGATAATAATCAAAATAACGAAGCATTAGATACTACAACAATCGCAAGGACAACTCTTGTGGAAAATAACGGTAACAACAATAACAACAATAATAGTAATAATAATAATAATGATAATAATAATATGAATAAGACTATCCCAAAGATAACATCTACAATTTCCAATGCTTCTAGCACTTCTAAAAATACAAATACTAAAATTGATAATACCATAAATTCGAGTGAAAAAAATAAAAGAGATTATAAAACACTTTTGATTATATTCATTATCATTGTTGTATTAATTTTTGTCTTTTTTATTGTGATAACCTTCTTAATGTACTACCGAAGAAAATCTGATCTATTACTAAAAATTATTAAAAATATTAATAATCGTCAAAAAGTCACTCGTAATATACCAAAATATAATAATAATAATAATAATAATTATAATAATGGTTATAATGAAAATTCCATTGTTGTTGATACTGATATTAATTTCTCTTCTATGGATACTACCAACAATTACAATAGTTCTTTCCAAAATGGACCACCAAACGTTTCATTCTTAAATAGTAGTAATAATAATGACATTAAAAGCTCTTATATTCTTCCACCAATTGAAGACATATCCTTGTTTCATCCATTTACAAGTGATACTTCAATGACTTCGAAACCGCTTGATGATGACTATAATATTCCTCAGGTATCAGGTCATCAATAAATATTCCAAAGGAATCCATTGATATTAGTGATTCTTAATAGAAACCTTCTCTGAAAAATTCTTCATTCATCATAGACGAATCACCTGCTATGTTAATAAGTATAAATGCCAAGAATATCTATGGAAATGTCAATTATAGCTCGTCTAGTGAATTAAAATCAATATTAACTAAATCAGATGTTAAGCCTAGAGATTCTTCTTTAATTTGTGTTGGTGTTGGTTCTTCAAGCGGTGGTAATCCTACAATACCAACAGTAGCAAATTCAAAAGAGACAGAATGGACTCCTATATTAGGTGAATTAGGTCACTCCAAAGATCCTCATCTTCCTTCCCCAAATGTAAATAAAAATCATAGAAATTCTTGTCGTAAAAGTAATTCCTATCCACTCCTCCTCGTGATTCAAGTCTATCAGCCATTAAATTTTTGGATGATACAGAGGAAAGTTCAGAAAAAAACTAAACCCTATTTCATTGAAAAACCTCCACTTTATTCTTCTTCTGGTACAGACAATGGAAAGAGTAATACACATTACAATGAAAATGCTTTGGCAAATTCATCATCAACACATCATAATTTAATAACACCTTTTGAACAGAATGACCATAAACGAGCTTTAGCCAAAAGACCAAAACGTATATCATCCTTAACATCATCTATATCAAATAGTATGGATAATGAACAAATTATGTCCCAATTAATAAATAACTGTATTCTAATTGATAATTATAATCAAACACATGATCCACAACAACAAATACAACCTAAATTTAATGAAAATCCAGATCAAGATAAGGAATTGTCAATAATGGGATACCAATAATGAAAAAAAAAAAAATTATTTTTATGAATTTTTTTTTTTTTAGGAAATATATATATATATAAATTCAATTACTTTACCAATAATTTAAAATCAATTTTATAGAATAAGAATATTAATAATAATATCATTGGTAATCTTTGTAAAATAAAGAAATGAAATATGTCAGTATCACGAATATTAAATCAATGAAATGCCTAAATTGGTTTTAAATGGTTTTAAGCGATTTTTTTTTTTTTTTAAAAAAAAAGACATTTATTGCTGGTTAAAAAGAATAATGAAAAAAGAGGAAAAAGAAAGGTTTTACAATTTTCAATGATTTGATTATAAACTTTAAAATTACTAAAAATCATCATTAATATTATCAAAGATTTTTAATTATAAATATTAAATCAAAATTATTAGAATACATACTCTATACTTTAGATAAAATTAAATGTAAAAATACTTTACTTTTTTTTTTTTTTTTTAAAAAAAAACTTTACTTAGATATTATTAAATTATAATTATTATAATTATTATAATTATTATTATTAAAAAATATTCTTTTAATGATAATAATAATAATAATAATTTATTTATATACAACTATCCATATCTAGATATATCATTTTTAATTATTATTCTTTTTTTTTTTTTTATTTGTTTAATTATAATCATAACAATATATATTATTTAAAACTATAAATTCTTTTTATCACTATTTCATTTTATATTTTATATAATGATACATATCCTATTTAAATAAATACATTTATTATAAATTTTTTCATGTATACTACGATTTATTACATCGTAGTGTTATTTTATACTTTTGAATATAGCCAATGTATATATATATGCATATTAAAAAAATAAAATAAAATAATAAAAAAAAAAAAATTATTTAAGATGTCATAAAATAAAAAAAAAAAAAAAAAAAGAAAGTGAAATAGGTTGATTTATTTATAAATATACTATTTATTATATTGATGTTTAAAGATATTATTATTTTACAAGTAACCATCAAAAATAAAAAAAAAAGTTTGATATAATATATAAAAAATATAGGAATAAATAAAAATCCTTTTTTATTTAAAACTTTTTTTTTTTATAATTTTGTATTAATAGAATTCAACCTCCATAAAAATAGTTTTTTGTCATCCCACAAAAAACAATTTATTAATAAATTAGAAAAAAGAAAAGTAAATTCATTATTAAGAGAGTGAAAACTCTTTTTTTTTATAGCTAATAAGTAAGTTACAATAAAAAGAAAATAAAAAAATAAAAAAATGGAATATCGAAAACCCATTTAAATAAAAACTACTTTTATATAACCAATACATGTGTTACAAGAAAACGAAAAGAAAAATAAAAGTGTTGAATATTGAAAATTCATCTTAAAAAAAAAAAAAAAGAAAAGAAAAAGAAAATAAAAATTATATTTTTTCGAGATTATAAATATAAAATAAAATAAAAATAAAATAAAATAAAATAAAATAAAATAAAATAAAATAAAATAAAATAAATAAAATAAAAATAAATAAAATAAAATAAAATAAAATAAAATAAAATAAAATAAAATAAAATAAAATAAAATAAAATAAAATAAAATAAAATAAAATAAAATAAAATAAAAATAAAATAAAATAAAATAAAATAAAATAAAATAAAATAAAATAAAATAAAATAAATAAAATAAAATAAAATAAAATAAAATAAAATAAAATAAAATAAAATAAATAAAATAAAATAAAATAAAATAAAATAAAATAAAATAAAATAAAATAAAATAAAATAAAATAAAATAAAATAAAATAAAATAAAATAAATTTCTAAGTTTTTAATATATGTTTTTAATTTTTTTTTTATTTTTTTTATTTTTTGTATAGATTTAAATAAATTATTGTTATATATATTACAATATATCGTTTTTATATAGAATATTTTTAAAAAAAATATTTTTAAAAGAATATTTTACAAAAACAATTTTCATAAAATAAAAACAAATATTTATCTATATATTATTTTGAAATATTTTAAAAAAAAAATATTAAATATATTACATTAAAAATTTAAAAAATAAATTTAATTTATATTAGTAAATTTTTAGTAGTGAATTTTTAGTAGTGTCTGTGATTCTTCTTCTTATCTTTCTTCATTTGTTTAAGAAGATTCTTTGCTTCTTCAAGATATTCTTTGGCTTCTTCAAGTTCTTCTTCTTCAGCTTCAATGTCACTGCTATTGTTGCTATCATCAACAGCAACAACACTTTCATCATCATCTTCACCTTCAACTTCAACATCACTATCATTCTTACATTGTTCAAGATCCTTGTTTTCTTCTAAATCACAATCTGGTTCATCACCGTCATTTTCATCATCGTCGTTTTCATCACCGTTATTATCATTTTCATTATCATTTTCATTGTTACCTTTTTTACATTCAGAAAGATCAGCATTTTCTGGAAGAGAACAGTAGCATTCTTGAACATCACTGTTTTCTGGCTTTGAACAATCTAAAGTATCATCAGTCTTACATTCTGGTAATTCACCGTTTTCTGGTTTGGAACAGTCTGGAGCTGGAGCTGGAGCTGGAGCTGGAACTGGTGTTTCTTCTTCAGTCTTACATTCTGGTAATTCACTGTTTTCTGGTTTGGAACAATCAACCTTACATTGTTCATTGTCCTTGTTTTCTGGTTTGGAACAATCAACCTTACATTGTTCATTGTCCTTGTTTTCTGGTTTGGAACAGTCAACCTTACATTGTTCATTGTCCTTGTTTTCTGGTTTGGAACAGTCAACCTTACATTGTTCATTGTCCTTGTTTTCTGGTTTGGAACAGTCAACCTTACATTGTTCATTGTCCTTGTTTTCTGGTTTGGAACAGTCAACCTTACATTGTTCATTGTCCTTGTTTTCTGGTTTGGAACAGTCAATCTTGCATTGTTCATTGTCCTTGTTTTCTGGTTTGGAACAATCAACCTTACATTGTTCATTGTCCTTGTTTTGGTTGGAAATCAACCTTACATTGTTCATTGTCCTTGTTTTCTGGTTTGGAACAGTCAACCTTACATTGTTCATTGTCCTTGTTTCTGGTTTGGAACAGTCAACCTTACATGTTCATTGTCCTTGTTTTCTGGTTTGGAACAGTCAACCTTACATTGTTCATTGTCCTTGTTTTCTGGTTTGGAACAGTCAACCTTACATTGTTCATTGTCCTTGTTTTCTGGTTTGGAACAGTCAATCTTGCATTGTTCATTGTCCTTGTTTTCTGGTTTGGAACAGTCAACCTTACATTGTTCATTGTCCTTGTTTTCTGGTTTGGAACAGTCAACCTTACATTGTTCATTGTCCTTGTTTTCTGGTTTGGAACAGTCAATCTTGCATTGTTCATTGTCCTTGTTTTCTGGTTTGGAACAGTCAACCTTACATTGTTCATTGTCCTTGTTTTCTGGTTTGGAACAATCAACCTTACATTGTTCATTGTCCTTGTTTTCTGGTTTGGAACAATCAACCTTACATTGTTCATTGTCCTTGTTTTCTGGTTTGGAACAGTCAACCTTACATTGTTCATTGTCCTTGTTTTCTGGTTTGGAACAATCAACCTTACATTGTTCATTGTCCTTGTTTTCTGGTTTGGAACAGTCAACCTTACATTGTTCATTGTCCTTGTTTTCTGGTTTGGAACAGTCAACCTTACATTGTGGTAAATATTTGAATTCTGGTTTAGAACAGTCAATTATTGGAATGATTGGTGTTGGTACAATTTGAGTTGGCTTTGGAGCAACTGTGGTAGTTGGAATAGATGGAGTAGGAATAGATGGTATAGAAGGAACGGATGGTGTATTCCATCCCCAATTCCACCAATTCCAACCTGAATTATTATTATTGTTGTTGTTGTTGTTGTTGTTTCCCCATCCCCAGGAATCCCAACCCCAGCAAGGTAAACCAAAGACTTGAGATTGAGAAAGTAAGACACTAACTAAAACGGCTGAATATAATTTGTTGTACATTTTCCCTTTTTAATCCAGTAAACCTTAAACTTTAAGACTAATTGAAAAGATTTTTTTAATATAAATTAAAATAAATATTTTATATTTTATATTTACAGGCAGGCTTTTTTAAAAACTTTGATTTTTAAAATTTTTATATAGATAAATATTATAAATATTTAAATTTTTTAATAATTGATAATTTTCAAAAAATTTTTACAGAAAAATATTATAGAAATATATTTGATTGAAAAAATGCTAAATATATATTTCGATAATATTTATAAATGTTTTATAAATGTTTTTTTTTAATAGTTGTAAATACAATAATACTATTTCAGTATGTTATCAATTTGATAATTATTTAAAATAAAATGAAAATAAAAAAATTTATTTTTTTTAAAAAAAGCTTTTGATAAATTGATTTAAAGTGTTATTTAAATTTTATATATATTACAATAATATAAATAAGAAAATTGTTTTTGTAAGTTAATGAAGATAAAATTCAGTCTTTTTCGACAATATTTATACTATTTTGAAATTAAAAAAAAATCTATTTAAACTTCTAACGCTTAGTAAATTAAAATATATTGATATAGATTAAAATTTGTAAATACTAATTTGAAAAAATTAATAATTTGTAAATATTTCTTTTGGTTAATTGAAAAATAAAATTAAAAATATAAATATCTTTAATAAATGGATTAATATTCAATAATATACAAAATTATTTTATAATTAATTTGCTTTAATGTGATATATGAAGTATTTACAATTAAATAAAAAATATAAATATATATTTAATATCAAAAATAAAAAAATATAAGAAAAATATAAAGCTAATAGAAATAAACATTTAAAAATATACATATAAACTTTTATTTAAATCAAAAATACAACTTAAAAATATATCTTTTAAAAGTAAATTTGTATATATAAAAATTACCGTCTTTTTTCTTTTATCTATATAATATGTATAATGATTACATTAATTTAACCGTATTTTTATATACCAAATAATGATTATGTAAAGTTTTAATTTTTATATAAAATTTTATAAAAATAAACTTAACAGTATTTAAATTTTAAATATTTTATTTTTTTTCTATGAATTGTTTGTATTACATTTTAAAGAAATAAAAACATATTCATATAGATTTATAATATAAACGGCAATCTAAAAAAAAAAAAAAATTGATTTTGTATTTAATAAAAACAATAATATTTAATAAAAAACAATACATCAAATTAATTTGAATATTACTGTATAAATATATAATTATAAAAAATATTATTACTGTATAAATATATAATTATAAAAAATATTATTATTGTATAAATATATAATATAATTATAAAAAATTATTTTTGTATAAATATATAATATAATTATAAAAAATTATTTTAACTATCAAAAATAGAATGTGTATATATTATTAAAATAAATAAATCAATTTAAAAATAGTTTATAAAAAACAGAAATTATTTTTTATATATTTGTTTACAACATTAATAAATTATATTATTTTTAGTTAATAAAGATTAAATTTAAAAATTAAATATATAAAAATAACTATAATAAAATAGATGATGTTGTGATAATAAAATACTACTTATTTAAAAATGTTAATATATTTCAAAATAGTATAAATATTGTCGAAAAAGACTGAATTTTATCTTCATTAACTTACAAAAACAATTTTCTTATTTATATTATTGTAATATATATAAAATTTAAATAACATCAAAAGTTTATTATTTTAAAAAAAAATAAATTTTTTTATTTTCATTTTATTTTAAATAATTATTAAATTATAACATACTAAAATAGTATTATTGTATTTACAACTATTAAAAAAAAACATTTATAAAACATTTATAAATATTATCGAAATATATATTTAGCATTTTTTCAATCAAATATATTTCTATAATATTTTTCTGTAAAAATTTTTTGAAAATTATCAATTATTAAAAAATTTAAATATTTATAATATTTATCTATATAAAAATTTTAAAAATCAAAGTTTTTAAAAAAACCTGCCTGTAAATATAAAATATAAAATATTTATTTTAATTTATATTAAAAAAATCTTTTCAATTAGTCTTAAAGTTTAAGGTTTACTGGATTAAAAAGGGAAAATGTACAACAAATTATATTCAGCCGTTTTAGTTAGTGTCTTACTTTCTCAATCTCAAGTCTTTGGTTTACCTTGCTGGGGTTGGGATTCCTGGGGATGGGGAAACAACAACAACAACAACAACAATAATAATAATTCAGGTTGGAATTGGTGGAATTGGGGATGGAATACACCATCCGTTCCTTCTATACCATCTATTCCTACTCCATCTATTCCAACTACCACAGTTGCTCCAAAGCCAACTCAAATTGTACCAACACCAATCATTCCAATAATTGACTGTTCTAAACCAGAATTCAAATATTTACCACAATGTAAGGTTGACTGTTCCAAACCAGAAAACAAGGACAATGAACAATGTAAGGTTGACTGTTCCAAACCAGAAAACAAGGACAATGAACAATGTAAGGTTGACTGTTCCAAACCAGAAAACAAGGATAATGAACAATGTAAGATTGACTGTTCCAAGCCAGAAAACAGTGAATTACCAGAATGTAAGACTGAAGAAGAAACTCCAGTTCCAGCCCCAGTTCCAGCTCCAGACTGTTCCAAACCAGAAAACAGTGAATTACCAGAATGTAAGACTGAAGAAGAAACTCCAGTTCCAGCTCCAGACTGTTCCAAACCAGAAAACAAGGACAATGAACAATGTAAGGTTGACTGTTCCAAACCAGAAAACAAGGACAATGAACAATGTAAGGTTGACTGTTCCAAACCAGAAAACAAGGACAATGAACAATGTAAGGTTGATTGTTCCAGACCAGAAAACAAGGACAATGAACAATGTAAGGTTGACTGTTCCAAACCAGAAAACAAGGACAATGAACAATGTAAGGTTGATTGTTCCAAACCAGAAAACAGTGAATTACCAGAATGTAAGACTGATGATACTTTAGATTGTTCAAAGCCAGAAAACAGTGATGTTCAAGAATGCTACTGTTCTCTTCCAGAAAATGCTGATCTTTCTGAATGTAAAAAAGGTAACAATGAAAATGATAATGAAAATGATAATAACGGTGATGAAAACGACGATGATGAAAATGACGGTGATGAACCAGATTGTGATTTAGAAGAAAACAAGGATCTTGAACAATGTAAGAATGATAGTGATGTTGAAGTTGAAGGTGAAGATGATGATGAAAGTGCTGTTGCTGTTGATGATAGCAACAATAGCAGTGACATTGAAGCTGAAGAAGAAGAACTTGAAGAAGCCAAAGAATATCTTGAAGAAGCAAAGAATCTTCTTAAACAAATGAAGAAAGATAAGAAGAAGAATCACAGACACTACTAAAAATTCACTACTAAAAATTTACTAATATAAATTAAATTTATTTTTTAAATTTTTAATGTAATATATTTAATATTTTTTTTAAAATATTTCAAAATAATATATAGATAAATATTTGTTTTTATTTTATGAAAATTGTTTTTGTAAAATATTCTTTTAAAATATTTTTTTTAAAAATATTCTATATAAAAACGATATATTGTAATATATATAACAAATAATTTATTTAAATCTATACAAAAAATAAAAAAAATAAAAAAAAAATTAAAAACATAACTATTTAGTTAATAAATAATTATTTATTACATTAGTAACTATTTTATTGTTAATTTTATTAGATATTAGATAAATTATTTTAGTTAGTACCTTTGTCAACATTTATAAAATACTTTATAGTTGATATTTAATTTTAAAATAAAAAAAATAAAATTTATTTATTTTTTATTGCGAAATATGGTCAATTTAAAATGTTAATAATAATAATATAATAATAATAATAATAATAATAATAATAAAATAATAATAATAATAATAATAATATAAAATAATAATAAAATAATAATAATAATAATAATAATAATAATAAATAATAATAATAATAAAAAATAATAATAATAATAATAATATTTAATAATAATAATATTTAATAATAATAATAATAATAATGATGATGATGATGTCTATATAATTTTACTGAAATTATTAATAACATTATAATTGATAATTATTAATGAATAGTTTATGGTATTAGAGGTTAATATTATATTAATAATTCTTGTAAAAAAAGTAAAAATATTTTTATAAAAAGTACATTAGAATAATAGAAATATAAATATCTTTATATATAAAAAAGCACATTAAAATTACTCTCTTTTCAAAAGAAGAGTTTATAAAGAAAATGAATTTTAAAAATTATGTAAAATGAAACATATTAAATATAGTTTTTTAATCAAATTTATTAAATTTAATTTATTAAATTATTAAAATATAATTAATAAAGAAAAATATTATTGGCTAGTTTGAGATAAATTAAAATATTATTAAAATGTAAACAAATTTAACTTTAATTTATATAAAATTTAAAAAATTAAAATTTATATTTAACTGTTCATTTGATTTCGTGAAAAATTGAAAACTTTGTTAATTGACATTTTATTTCAACCATTATAACTAATCATTAATAAAAATAATTATAAAAGTTTGGTATTATACTTTTATTATGAATAATTAAAAAAATATATTATTAATTTATTATTTTATTATTATTATTATATATACTAATATTAATAATATTAATAATATTACAAATAACCTTTTTTTCTTATGTTTTTTTATTTGATTATAATTATTATGATCATTTTATTGGGTAGTTTTAATTAATTATAATAAATTTAATTAAAGCTTTTTTTTAACTTAGAAGAGCCTTTAATAACCTTTTTTTTTTTCCTTTTAAAATATTTCATTCATCATCATCATCATCGTTATTATTATTATTATTATTATTATTATATTATTATATTATTTTTCATTTTTATTTGTTATTCTTTTATATTTAATTAATTATTATTATTATTATTATTATTGTAGTTGTTTTTTTATAAAAGAATCAAATTCAATATTAAGTTTTTATTTGTATATATAAAACTAGTTGTAAATATATATAAGAATTTTTATGGAAAATAATAAATAATATATATAACAGTAAATAAAAAACAATTCACTTTGAAATATTATACAAAATAATTAAAAATTAGACACATTTCATATAAACACAACAGAGAATAAAATTACAAATTAAATATAAATTTTAAAAGTAAAAAAAATTGTTAAAAAATTAAAAAAAAAACGTAAAATTTATTTTAACAAAAAATGAAGTACTTACTATCTAGTAGCATTATTGTTTCTTTATTATTATTAAAAAATGCTGAAGCAAGATGGATGCCACCTCAAGGTGCAACATGGAATTATGTTCTTGAAGGAAAAGTTGATCTGTAAGTATAATAAAATATTATTGAAATATAAAAAATTATTATTTAAAGAAAAAAATTTATATTGTATACCATTTTTTTAAAGTTCTAAAGAACCAGCTGAAATAGTTGATATCGATTATAAAACTGAAAGTTCAATCATTACAAATATTCATAATGCTAATAAAAAGGTCATTTGTTATTTCTCAGGTGGTACTCTTGAAGATTTTCGTTCAGATAAAAGTAAATTTTATGAGATTAGTAATTTAGTTCGTAATGAGTATGAAGAATGGGCTGGAGAAAATTGGCTTGATATTCGTAAGGAAGGTCTTAAACCTCTCATTAAAAATAGAATGCAAGAAGCAATTACTAAGAAGTGTGATGCTCTTGAAGTTGATAATTTAGATGGTTGGCAACAAGATGAAGTTAAAAGTTGGTCTAATCCACTTACTAAAGAAGATACAATAAAGTTTGCAAAGTGGTTAGGTCAAACTGCTCATGATATGGGAATTTCTATTGGTTTAAAGAATGCACTTTTTATGATTGATGATGTTTCTGATTATTTTGATTTTGCAATTAATGAAAGCTGTGCAACACTTAAAAATCCTGAATGCCATTTATATAAAAATTTCCTTAATAAAGGAAAGGCTGTTTTTGGTATTTCCTACCAAAACTTTTTAAAATCATGATTATTCAAAGATATGTAAGAATATTAATGGATTAGGTATTAGTATGATTATTAAGGAAACTCAGTCTTTAGTACAAGCCGGTTCCATTTTTAATGGAAAAGAAAGATGTGGTTCAGATTTTAGTCAACGTAAGTTTTTTTTTTAATCAAATATTAATAGCAAAAAATCGGTATATATATAATTTTGTGTAAGAAAATATTTAATTAATATATAATATATAATATTTAATATTTTATTTAATAGCATTTATTAGTTCATCATCAAATGCAGTAGCTTCACAACAAAATGCAGTCAAGGTTAGTACCACTACAGTTGTAAAGACTACACCTAAACCAATTACTACTACTACTACTACTAAAAAACATACTACAATACTACTATAGTCAATAAGCCAACTATAACAACTACTACTACTGTAGTCAATAAGCCAACTATAACAACTACTACTACTGTAGTCATTAAGCCAACCACAACAACAACTACTGTAGTCAATAAGCCAACTACAACAACAACTACTACTGTAGTCATTAAGCCAACCACAACAACAACTACTGTAGTCAATAAGCCAACTATAACAACTACTACTACTGTAGTCATTAAGCCAACTACAACAACTACTACTACTGTAGTCATTAAGCCAACTACAACAACTTCTATTGAATCTTCTACTAAAATAATTAAAACCACAACTGTTCAACCTGTTAATATCGATATCATTGCTACAACTACTATTAGAGCAGAAGAAACTCAACCAACAAATAAAGTAAGTTCAACTGAAGAACCATTAGTTATTAATAAATCATCTAGTATTACTAAATCAGACAAACACGAAGGTAAGGATAATTCAATAAATTATAATCAAGACAAATATGATTATAAAGATCATGAAATACAAGACAAAAATGAAGCTAAAGTTCATAAAAATGAATCAAGCGAATCATTAAACGAAGCTAAAGTAAAGCAAAATGCTGTTAAGGAAGATTCAAAGATTAATATTAAACCAACTACTTCATCAATAGAAATTGAAAAAGAACCCAAAGATGAAATTCAAAATGAAAATAATGGATTAAATCAAAGTGAAAATATAATTAATACTAGTAATCAAGAAATTAATAATATTCAAACAACTAATACTAAAGAGGATGATAATAAACAACCAAATGTATCACCTGTTAATAATACTAAAGGTGTTGATGAAGAATCAAATGAAGTTGATAGCATAGTAGATTCAAGTAATACTGGAACAGTTGTTACTGGTTTCGCTTTGACTGGTTCTGTTGTTGGTGCTGCTGGTATTTTCCTATTAATAAAGAAAAATCCTAAAAAATATGAAAATATCAAAAGAGGTCTTTCTAGAAGAGCAACTTCAGTAAAACGTGGTGCATCTACAGTTACTAGAAGACTTACTTCAAAGAAACCAAAGAATATAAAAGATTCAAATGAATCATTAAATGAAATTGAAAATGTTGATTTAAATGTAACTTCTAATTATCGTTACAATTTTTCTCAAAATATATGATTAATATTTAATTAAAATATTTCGAGAAAAATAAACACATTATTAGGTATAAGTAAGAAAAAATGTTTATAATATTTATGCCTATATAATATTATATAATATGTAAAAATAATTAAAAATTTATTAAAAAATAATAACCAATTTAAATATAAAAAAATAAAAAATTAAAATATAAACTTTTTTTTTTATCTTTGAAATTATAAATTTTATTAAAAAAATGTATTTATAGAATATTTTAATATTTAATAAATTTTTTAAGATTATTTATGGAGAATTAAAAAAAAAAGTATAAATATTAATATATACATATGTTATTCAATAAAATTTTCCTCTATCTTTTTTAATATATATCGTAGGATTTAACATATCAATACTTAATTACATATATGTTTAATATTATATAATAAATTATAATAATAAAATTAACAATATTCAAGAAAATAAGTCAAATAAAATGAATTTGTATTTTATTTACATATTCATATTCATTATATTTAACTGTATCTGTAACTATTAACTTTTTTTTTTTATTATTATTTTTTTTTCATTATACATCTTATATTTAAATATATTAACTAGTTTTTTTTACATTACAGGTTGGTATAAATTCAGTTAAAATAAAAGCAATATCCTATGCATATAGTGAGAGATTAAATTTACTTACACCAATTGTGGATGAATTTAATAAATATTCAAAAAAACAAAACTTAGATATTCAAATAGAATTAACAATTCTAGCACCAGAAAATTCAACTTCAAGTATTGACGATTATGCATCGATTGTGGGTACGTTACTTGCAAGACAATCAACAAAATATGATTTAATTTTTTATTATGCATCCTTTTCTGAAGTGTATGGAGAACATTTTGTACCTTTAAATGGTTTAATATCGGAAGAACATATTAATATGTTTGATAAAAATATTATATCAAAAACATGTACATGGAATAAAAAAGTGATAGGACTAGTAAATATTACCTTTTTTTTTTTTTTACTTGGAATTATTTTTAAAATATAATATACAGAAAAATACATATAATGTATTTTTAAAATACTTTTAATTATATATTGTAAATATTTTATAACTTTTTGTAATTTTTTTTATTAATTCATTTATATATATATATTTAGCCTTTCACAATTGAATTAAGCGTTTTATATTCAAATAAAAAACTATTGGATAAATATGGAGAAAAAGTTCCTAAAACATGGGATGAATTAATAAAAACGAGTAAATATATAATGGAAGAAGAAAAAAAGCTAAATAATACAGATATAATATCATATAATGGATTGTTTAGTGGTAAATATTTAATATTAATTTAATTTGATAATTTTCATATCATTAAATGATTTCATTGTATAATAATGATATATTATATAAAAAGAGGGTGATTATGGAATATTATCAATTTATGAATTAATTACTTCATTAGAAAATCAAATGCTGATTTATATCCAGGCATAGAAAGTGATTCAGCACAAAATGCCATAAAAATGATTAAAATTTTAAAAAATGAAATTGGCTCAGGTTTGAGGAATTTTTTAATAAAAAAAATTTTTTTTATTTTTCTATTCACTTTTAGAAAAATAATTAATAGTTTAAAAAAAAATACATGTATTGGTTTTTTTTTTATCTTCTAGATTCGCAATTTCTAATGGAAGATGATGATACAAGAGAAAGAATTATATCAGGAAAAGCATTATTTTTAAAATTTTGGTATTATGAACATAATCCTGATTATACAACTTCTAACATTCCCGGAGAAAAAGCGGGGTATTTCAGGTTCAGTTGCTGGTGGATATAATATAGCAATAAATCGTTATTCAAGTGCAGAAAACCAAAAAGCGGCTATTGAGCTTTAAAATTTATTACATCAAAAGATACTCAAAAAAGTTTGTTATTTCAAAAAATATTTATTCAGCCATCAATAGTTTATACGATGATGAAGAAGCTTGTTCATTAATAAATTGTAATATATATAAAAACGCACAACCTTTGCCTGTTTTGGATTTTGAACTTAAAATAGATAATATTCCATTATACATAATTAATTTTAAGAAATATATTTATGAGTATGTATATAACGATGCCGATTTATCTGATGTTATTAAAAAAATAGAGGACCTAACAAAATATTATCATTTTTCGGTCATAGGAGGAGATTCAATATTAGGTCCAATATTTTTTGTTATAATTTCAATAATTGTCGTTATAATGAGTGTATCCCATGTATTTATATTTCATGATAATTTAAACCTCAATTTGAAATACTATCGAATTGGTTTTGGACACTATCTTTATTAGGATCTATTATTATGATGTGCTCTGTTTATAACTTTATGGAGATGGATCAGAATTTAAATGTAAAATTAGAATACCAATAATTTATTTTGGACATGCTATGAGTTTAATCCCTGTTGTCTATATATTAATTATTAATTTTCCTGAAGAAAATAAAATATCAAATTGGTTTAAAAAATAATAAATATATTTTTACGGGAATAGTCGTTTTTATTGAATTTTCACTTAATTTTACACTATTATTTTCACCCTATCATATTGAAATATTTACATATAATGGGGAAAATTTCCAAAAATGTGTAAATTATGAATCCTTTGGTGCAATTTTTAATTTTCTATCCATATTTTGTATAATGGGATCCATCATTACTATTTCAATTTTATTATTTGTAGATTGGAATGTGGAAACGTTACGTAATGAAAGAAGATTTATAACCGCATTGATTGCAGTAGATATTATATCGATTATTGTATTTAATGTATTCGCTTCAATCGAAATAAGAGTTATCTTTTATACAATATAATTTTTACAATAAATGTTATCCTTTTTTCTGTTACAAACTACCTATTAATCTATATTAAGAGAGTAATAATTGTATTGTGTAAGAATAAAGATGAGGATTTTAATGAAATAGAATATATAAAAAAGAATCGAATATTTAATAATTTTGACTCTTCTAGTCTAAGTAAAGAAGTAAAGGAAGTAGAGAAACGAGAGGTAGTTTTCAATCTCAAAGTCAAACGCATAGAAGAGCATCTGATATATCTAATGCATTAATAAGTTATCATTATAAAGTCTCCAATAGTAATAGAATTTCAAAAAATAACTGAAAACAAACAATTAGATTTATAATATATATATCAAAATCATATTATTATAAAAACATAAAAAAAAAAATATAGAGGAAGAAAAAAAAATATATTTTCAATTTTCTTTAATCATTATAAAAATATTATAATGAATGCCTTATTTTAATTTTTTTAAAAAAAGGAAACTAAAAAAAAATTTTTTACAACTATTAAATAATAGAAAAATCTAAATAGATTTAATAAAGATCCCATTTTTAGAGGGTTCGAAATCTACCCCCTCCAAAAATAAGAACCTTTACTAAATCATCAATATTCTTTCATTATAAATAAAAAGTACAAGAAATAATTGAATATATATACTTTAATAAAAATATTATTTTATAATTTTTTTTTTTTTTTTTCTCAATAAAGCATTAATTCTCTTTGTAATTATTATGTAATATTATATATTTATATATTATCGTAAAACCATCATATATAGTATAGTACACTTTTCAACATAAAAATAAAAAAAAAAACATTAAAAAAATAAATAATATATTATTATTAAACATTTAATTATATAGACAAAAAAAAATTATCTTTATATATTTAAAAGATTATTTTTATTAATAAAGTATATTCTTTTTTAATAAGACAAATATACAAATTAAAAAACTTTTCAATTTTTTTAACTTTAGTGATAAGATTTTGAAAAGGCCTATTTATATGATTTTAAATAATTTTAATTATATATTATTATTATTATATTATATCCTATATCATAATAATAAACATTATAATTATTAAAAAGTATTTTTTCCCCTACTTTTTTAAATAATTTAAAAATTTTAATTTTTATTTTTTTTTTTATTTTATTTTTCCTGTATATTTATAAATTATTATTATTATTATTGTTACTTTTATTATTATTTATAATATTATAATGTATTATAATATTATCTTTCTATTGCTTTGTTTTATTGGTAATAGTCATTATATTTATAATTAAAATAATAAAAAGAATGATAGAATATAATTTGAAAAAAAAAAAGTAATAGTATTAAAATAAATATTTATCTATATATATTTTTTAAATAATTAATATAATATACTATAGCCTTAACAAAGGCAATTACCATTAATATCGTGGTACAATCTTTTTTTTCATACTCTGAATTATATCAGTTGATAATCAATGATTTCAACAATAGATATGTTAAAGAAAATAACTTGGATATTAAATTAAAATTAAATTTATTTACAGAACAAAATTCAACTATTGGAAAAGATTTTTATTCGTCAACCATAGATACACTTCTCAATAAAAAGTCACATAAATATGATGTATTTATCTATGATCCATTATTTACAAGACGTTATGCTCCTTACTTTATTGATTTAAAAAAATATTTACCAAAAGAAATTATTGATTCATATTCGTCAGATGAAACAATAAACTCAGGCTACTACAAGGATCAGTGTGTTGGATTAGTATGGAATTATAGATAATAAAAAAATTAATACTAATTAATAATAATTATTTATAATTAATAAATAAATTAATAAATAATAATAAAATAAAAAAAAAAATATAGCCAGTTTATGTGAAATACAAACTTTTATATTCAAATATAAACCTATTGAATAAATATAATAGGACAATACCAGAAACATGGGATGAATTAGTAGAAACAACAAAAATTGTTTTAGAAGGAGAACGAGCAACTAATAATAATGATCTTATTGGATTTAGTAATTTATTTCCAAGTAAATATTTCAAAATAATACATCTTTTTTTTTTTTTTTTTTAATATGTTGATGTTAATAATTATTTTTATTTATTTAATAAAATAAATAATAAAATAATAGAAAATGATATAACAATGTGTTCACTTTATGAATATTATACTCTTTTAGAGAAACAAAAGATTCACCAATACCTGAATTTAACAGTAAAATAGCACTTGACGCAATGAATAAATTGGATAAAATAAAAAATGAAACATCATCAAGTAAAAATAATAAATCATATTTTTTTAAAAAATATACATATTATAAATATAAGTATATTTATATATTAATATGAAAATATATATACTCCTTTTTATTCAACTTTATATAATAAAAACCTTTTTTTTTTTTTGGATTAGCCGATTTATTTACAATGGATGAAAACTATGCAATTATGTACATGATATCAGGAAATTCAGTATTTTCATCATATTTTGATATTATCGGGTTACCTGGTTATACTATGTCTGAAATGCCTGGAGAAATAAAAGGAATTCATGGATCCTGTCTTACCGGTTATAACATTGGTATAGCTAAATTTATTCCTGAAAAAAATTTAGAAGCTTCCATAGAAGTAGTAAAATATTTTGCCTCAGCCTATGTTCAAAAAAACTTTTTTGTAAAAATATTCAATTGTTATACGGCTATGAAAAGTTTGTACGTTGATAAGAAATCTGTTCAATATTAGATTGTGAATTAGCAAAAAAAATTCAAAGTATTCCAAGACCAAGTTCATTAGTTGATGATTATGATAGTTACTCTTCCAAAGTAGTCAATTATGTTTATGAATTTTTTTTTAATAAACGACCTGTAAAAGACATTTTAAATAGTATTGACAATCTGACAAGAATTCATTATTTCACAATGCATTCAGACTATGGACTAGTTGCTTTTATTAGTTTAATAATAACCTTCTTTTTAGTAATATTTTCAACAATATTA
>MCFH01000184.1:0-20081 GCA_002104945.1 Piromyces finnis | reverse complement strand
TTTGATTAGAAGATTATTATAGAAACGTAAATATAAAAATAATATTTTCATTAAATATTATACAAATTTAAATTAACAATTTTATATTATAATAAAATAGGTATTCATCTATTTTAATGACACTATATTACAATTTAAATGAATTATTGGATGAAGTTGAATGGAGCATTGAACAAATCAAAACTTTTTTGACTAGAAGAAAATGTAATAATAATATTATATTAATGTATTTTTTTGGAAAAAAAAACAAATATATTTTTTATATGAAAGTTATTAAAAAATTCTTATTTTAATTTACAGATAAAAACAATTCAAATAAGGATCAATTGAAAAATTTTGAACAAAAACTTTATAAAAAAATGAAATATGTTATAGTAACATTAAATACAATAGAGCAGGCCCAACTTAAAGGAACCATAGCTGAAAATTGTATAAAATTATTATCAAAGACTTAAAAGTCTTGTCTTCATTTTTAAGATTGGTATGTATATTATAGTTAATTATTAAGTTATATATCTAAAATAAAGTAATTTAATTTTTAATATATTAATATCTCTTCTATAAAACAAATTAATAATAAAATAGAAATTGAAGGATTACAAATTAATTGATCCAGAATATGTTGAAATGATGAATATGGTATCTTCATCATTAACACAAGATTTATATGAATTTATATTCTATTTACAAAAATTAGATATTGAAATAGCAGCATTAAATGAAGCAAACAAAAAGCATAAAAGAGGTGGAAACTATAAACAAAAGGTATATGAACAATACAAGTAAAGCTAACAATTTTTTTTTCTAAATTAAAATTATATATTAATAAATATAATAAATATTTTTAGACAAAAATTGTTCGTGAATCAAAAATGATTCCAAATTTAATTTATATGGTTGAAATATATGAAAGGTAATAATTAATTGAAAAATATAGACAATTAGTATATATAATAAATATTTTTATTTTTATTTCATAATTTTATTCTTAGATATTTAATCCAATTAACCAAAAAAACAGGAGTAAATATTAATTTATTAGTAATTATAAAAGTCAAATTTTGTATAAATGTATGGTATTTCCAATTAATTTTTTATAAATTTATAATAATAAAGGTTAACTTTTTGTCTGTAGTCAAAAGAAGTATATTAGAGATTTTAGAATTCAAGTTAATGAAATAGACAATGAACAAACTGAAGAAGAGGAAGAAGAAGAAGAAGATGATGATGATATTGTAAAAAAAGAAATTTAAAACAGAGGTAATCAATAATAGATAAAAAGTTCTTAAAATATTTTCATTAATAAATGTTTTTATATTACTTTTTAATAGATGATGAACTCTGAATGAAGGGTACTAGTAAATTTTAAACTACTTATAGTCATTGGATATAAGATTAATGATAGTATCATTTATATATTATTAGTTTATAAATGTTAAATTTTATATTTTAATTTGAAATTAGGAAATTAGGTATAAAATTCAAATCATTTAAAAATGTATAATTTTATTTCAATTATAAAGTAATATCAAATAATATCTATCTTTATATAGATTTATTAAAAATTATGTTATTAAATATTTAAAGTATGAAAACAAACTATATTATTTTACTATTACTACTACTACTACTACTATTATTATTATTATTATTAAAATATTTAATTGTTAACCGTTAAATAATAATAACAATAAAACATTTTTGTTTTTATCAAAACTTTCATATTTTATAATATCTATTTTAAATATTTACTTAATAGTTTGTAATATTTTATGAATTTAACATACTTGATGAAGGAGAAAGTAAAAATTACTATTACTATTTTATGTATCTACACCAATTAAAATATATATATTATAAATAAAACCAAAAATTAATGTCTTTGATTTGTATATTTTTATTTAAATATGATCTATAAATAAAATTCTTATTAATATTTGATTAATTAAATAATTTTATATTAAAGAAAAAAAAAAAAAATATTATTAATGTTTGTTAATATATATATTTTGTTATAAATAAATTTGTTTAATAAAATAATCTATTATTATAATATAAATAGTGGATAAAAACTTTAAATTTAAAAAATTTTATGGCAAGAATTTTTCTTTTTTTCTTTGTAACCATTTATTTTTTTTACTTATATACTAAGATGAAACTATGTTTGATTAACGGGTTTATATAAAAAGAAATAATAAATAATTCTTGAAAATAAAATATGATAAATTTATCTTTTCTTATTTTTTGGCTTAACATCTTCATCTTTTGTTGCATGTAAGAATACTTGAGTCTTCATATTTTGATTATTATGTTCGTGACCCTATATATATAATGTATTAAAATTAGGAATATTATTATTGAATTATGAATATAAAAAATTATTTATATTTATTCTTAATTACCTTTGACCAGTCATAACCAAGAGCATAAGCAAAAATAGAACCATTTTTGTTAAATGAAGTAGCAGTAATTGGTATATTGAAATTAGGGAATTGCTTTAGTCTTTGTTTACTATCTTTATCCCAGAAGTTGAATGAACCATCCGAACCAGCAGTAGAAAATGTTCCATAAATTGGATGGAATGATATAGCATTGATAGCATAAACCATTTGAGTTTTCTCTATGACACTTGAAAGAAAAGTTCATTCTAAAACAACATAATCATAATTTAAATTAAATATTTATTAATTAATGTAAATTTTTGTATATCTTTACAATATTCAAAATAATTACAACAATAATAAATAATAATACATACGATTGATCTTTATCTTCAATATATTGAATACCAACACGACCTTCAATTGAAACCAACAGCAAAACCATTACCTTGTGAGAAACATGAAACAACTCTAGTTTGCCATTTTAATGGTGATTGTAATTGCTTTTTATCATTATTTTATTTATTTGTACATATCATATGTATAATTTTATATTATTTCATTGATGGAGCAATTAAATTAAGAAAATCAATTAATATAATATAATAACTATTACATAAAATTATTCAATATTAATATATTACTTACTTTAAATGGAACAGATGGGTTTTGAAGATTGTATACATGAATATGTTTTTCAGCAGTACCAACAACCATTAATGGGAATAATACATCCATAGTATAACAACGTTCTGGCAAATTTAAAGTATGGACAGGCTTTTGTGATCTTAAATCCCAATACTTTTTTAATTTTATATTTTATTTTCAATTTATTTATTTTTTTTCATTTAAAACCAATAGTATTTATTTATTAACTTTGTTTAACATTTTGTATAGTAATAATATCTATAAATTTAATTTATTAATTATTCAATAATTCATACTTTTAAGGTTTTATCCCAACTACCAGTAGCAACAATATTCTGCATACCACCAGTACCATCAACGAATTTTGCACATTTAATTGGCTCATATCATGAGAAGCAACTTGAATTGTTTGTCCAATGCAACATCAATTACTTTACCAATTTTATCTACACCACCAGAAAAACATTTTGAACCATCCTTTTTATAATATAATTTTGTTTTATGTTAATTTATGTTTATTTCATGGAAATATTAAACATTTTCAGATTTTGAGAAACTAAATTAATTTCACGATATAATGTTACCTTACTCCAAGAACACAATAATGCTGGACCTTCATGTGTAATCATTGCTTTTGGAACAGTTTGTCCATTTTGTTGAACTTCATAAATTCTTGTCTAAAATTCAATAACAATAATAGATTTATGAATTAATAAATAAAAAAACATTTATATTGATAGAATTAATTGTTTGAATATAATACTTATTATCCCATGAACTAATAGCCATAAAATCAGCTACTGGACTAAAGAAATGTCTGAAACTGTATCAGTAGGTGGTTGTGAAACCTAAATTTTATAATCAAGATTGTTTAAATTTAACAAAAAGTAAAATTATAAGTTAATAATTTATTATATATATTGAATTATTGGATAACTTTTGCTAATATATATCATTTTGAAATATTGTCTTTTATTTCTTTTTTTAAAAAAATTGTATTAAAATTTAGAAAATAATAGTAAATTTTAAATAATTATTGTCTTTTATAATCTATTATATTTATATTTTGTATATTGCATTTACTTCCAATATATATAATATTAATTACACATTATATTAGTTATTTAGTAATTCTTTTTATAAATATTATTGTGTATTAGAAAGATTTTAATATCTATTTTAATATCCTGTATAAGTATTAATCGAATTTTGAAATTTAAAATGTAATATTTCATATACCTCAAATCTTTTTGTACATTCATTTTTTCTTTTTAATTTAATTCAAATTTGAAATTATGTGATTATAATTTTATTATTTGATGTTAATATTTTAATAAAAGTATATGTATTTATATTATTAATTATATAAAATATATATATATATATATAAATATTAATGTTAGTATTCTTTAAAAATTTAAAAAAATGTAAAAAATTAAAGAAATGAATAGATCATTTATATATTATTATTATAGTAATAATAATAATAATAATAATTATAATTATCTTTATTTATTAAATATATGCAACTTATTTATATATGATTCAACTTTTTAAATCATCAAATTAAATATACCTTTCTTTTATAAATATTTAATATAATTTATTATATTTAAGTATTTATTCAATTAAAAAAAAGTTTTGATTATCCTAACTTCTCAAAAGCTTTTTTTTTTTAGTATTTTAATAAAAAAAAAATAATTAATATTATAAATTATCACATAAATTTAATTATATAAACATAAAATTAGCCAATCAAATATTTTAAATCATTCATTCAAAAAATATATATGAATAATTATAAGTTAAAAACGAGAATATTTTACAAAATCAAAATATATAAATTTAATAGAGCATTAGTATTTAAAATTTAAAAAAAAAAAGTACAAAAAATAATAAATCAATACCTTTATTAAATAATTTATAATTAAAATCGTTTTAATATAGCTTTTAATTATAATTAATAATGAAATATTATTTAAAAATATATATTTTTAATTTTTTTTCTCTTTTTTTTTTTTTTGACTTTATCCAAAAATGTTGGAAAAATTAATATAAATAAAATAAATGTTAAATAAACAGACCCAATTTTTTAAAAAATATTTTATATAAATTAAAGTTTTGGGAATAAAATTAACATTAAAAAAAAAATATTTTTCTTTTTCTTTTTTTATTTAATTAAAATTAATAATAAAAGTAGTATAGTATATATAAATAATTACATATTAAAAGGTCAATAATAGAAAGTGTTGAAAAGAAAATAGCTTTCTTTTTTAATACTTGATATTAATTTAACATATTTCATCTATTCTTCACAATAGATTTTGAATATTAAATATTTTAATTTAATATAATAAACAACATAATAAAAATGAGGGATAGAATGCAAGAGTTTAAGGTATATACATATATAACTATAATATCTTTTTATTAATATATATATATAACTACAATATCTTTTTTATTAATGTATATATATATAACTACAATATCTTTTTATTAATATATATATATATAACTACAATATCTTTTTATTAATATATATATATAACTACAATATCTTTTTTATTAATATATATATATATAACCACAATATCTTTTTTATTAATATATATATATATAACCACAATATCTTTTTATTAATATATATATATATAACTACAATATCTTTTTTATTAATATGATTTAATTAATTCTATATTAAAATGAAAGGGTAGCTCAGTTGCTGAAGATCAATGCGCCCTAAGTTCCAACAACAAAAACTCAGCAGAAATGACAGACTTTCTATCAAAAGTAAATTTAATAAATATAAAAGTTAATATAGTGTATAATAAAAACTAATTTTTTTAATATAAAAGATAGAAGTTATGAAAACATCATAGCAGTAATTAAACAAAATGTTGAAAATTTAGAACAATTATATAATAGTTCCTTAGAGACAATTAATGATGCACAATCAAAACGTATATACAAATTAAAATTTATCTTATCATTACTGAGTAAATAAAATAAAAAATCTAAAATAAATGATTTTATATATAAATATATTGAAATATCAAATTTTAAAGAAATATCTGTTCAACTCAATAATGAAATGGATACTATTGCAAAGCAGTCTAAAGATATACAACTTCAACTTTTATCTATGGATAAGGAAAATAGAAAACTTTCAAGTAAATTACAACCAAGTGATTTAAGAATAAGACAAACACAAGTATGAAAGTATTAATAATTAATTAAAAAATATAAAATATGAATATCTTTGATAATAAATTGTGTCTTTAAATATATTATATTTAGCAAGTAACCTTAACTAAATCATTTATGGATACAATGAACAAATATCGTGATATACAAACTAAATATCAAAGGAAATATAAAGAAAGAATGGAAAAGCAATATTTAGTTGGTGAATATTATATAGTTTTATTATATTAGATTCACAAAAATTTCAAAAATTTGTTTTAAATATACAATTGATTTAAAATTACTAATTTTAAATATATTATTATTGTAAAATTATAAAAAAGTAAATCCAAATACTACTGAAAACGAAATTGCAAGATTACTAGAAAGTGGAGAATTAGGTCAAGTTTTTGCGCAAGAGGTAAATAAATAATATGAAATATGAGATTTGTTGAATATTTATAAAGTAGATTGTAATAAATAATAATTATTTGATTAAATTAAAAAAAAAAAATAGTTAATAGAAAAAAGTTCTAAATCAACTGAAGCAAAAGCAGCTCTCCAGGAAGTTCAAGAAAGACATCAAGAAATTGTTAAAATTGAACAAACAGTTCTAGTATGTAATATAATATCCATAATTTATTTTCAATTTTATTCAAAAATTAAAATATCTAATAAATTTAATATATAATAATATATTAAATTAAACAAATAAATAATATTAATATAAATAAATAAAAAAAAAAAAAAGGAATTGCAACAATTATTCATTGATATGCAAGTTCTAGTTAAAAATCAAGGTGAAATTATTAATCAAATTGAATATCAAGTTGTTGCTGCTAATGAAAATACTGAAAAAGGTGTCGAAGAATTGAAAGAAGCTGTGGTATATCAGGTAATTTAAAAATTATTATATTATAAATAATGTTTTTTTTTTTTTTTTTTTTTTTTTAAATATTGTTTAATGTTTTTAAATCTAATTATAAAACACTTTTATATATAAAATCTTTTCTATTGTATTAAAAAATTAAAATAGAAAAAAGCTAGAAAGGTAAATTGTTAATAGTAAATACTTATTATTATTATTATTATTTTTAATTAAATAACTAACATTATTTTTTTTTAATTTCATATTTCATATATAAGAAATTAATTATATTAATATTATTAATTTTGATTATCGTAATTGCTGTACTATTATTATTTTCTTGTAAATTAAATATCAATTATATGATAATAAGATATATATATTATAAAAACTTTATAAAATATGTATACAAAATAGGGGAAAAATAATTCTTTGAAATAACCTTTAATTCTTTTCATAATATAATATATTTTTATAAATAAATTATATTTATATTTATAATAATAAATAAATAAAGTATCTTGTGCTTTTGCTATTTATACATAAATTAAGCAGTAAATATATTAATATTAATATAGTTTTTTATTTATGTTTTTACTTTTAAAGAAAATATAATATAATAATTATAATATTTGCTTTTGAAATAATATGTTTTTAAATACAACAATTTATGTTTTTTTTTTTTTTTTTTTTTTTTTTTTTTTTTTTTTTTGTCAAAATCTAAAGAAGTTGTTTTAATTCCATTGCTACATCTTTAACTTTTTCATCGGCTGATTGCTTATATAATGAAATAATACTAGAAACATTATTTAAAAGACTAGCAGCTTCTTTCATACTTGGATAATAATGAAGCTATTTGTATAATTTATAATATTTAAAGGATTAATACTACTTATTTTTATTTATTTATTTTTTTTTAATATATATATATATATATGCAGTGTTTACTTACTAAATTACCAACAGCAATACCAATACGGAATTGATTATCGCTAAATGTTTCATTTTCCATTGCCTAATAATAATTTTAATATCAATATTAATTCAATAATATTTGTAATGTATATATTTTATTAATATTTACATTATTAAGTAGCTCTAAAAGTTGGAAGGCATGTTCGTAATCATCTGTACCTTTTATTAATACAGTAAAACTATAAAAAAATACCAATTAAAATTTAAAAATATACTAATTTATTTAATTATTAAATATTGAACTTAATATATACTTTAATATAGTAGTAATTAATGCAAATTTAAAGAACTTGTTTGAATTATCATTGGCTGTTTTTTCAATGCAATCAATAATCTGTATTTAATATTTTTCATAATTGTAATTAATATATGATTTTGCTTTTTTATATAATAACACTGTATATATATATATATATTTAAAATGCATACAAGATTTATATTTTCATTAATAAATCTCTTCCTATCTTTGAAGCAAATAAATTTGAAATAAATCTCAAAATAAACATTCTACAATTAACACTGAATTTATTACTTTCATTAGAAATGTCTTTTGATGATACAGAGAAATTACTTTTTAATAATTCAATAATAAATTCTTTGTTATTATCTTGTATTGGTTGTGCTGTGTATATAGAACACATTCTTAATAAATCAATACCTATAATTTTAAATATATATATATATTAGGTTAATAATTCATTATTGAGTTCATTATTTTTAATATCAAAATTTGAAAATATTAAGTATTTACATGGGAATCTATAATTGACTGGCCATTCAATACATATTTTTTTAATAGTATTTATATGTTTTTGATTAAATACTTTTTTGAAAGATTCGACTGATGGATTTTCAAACATTGTATTTAATTCTGATAAAGTATTAATATCATCATCATTTAAACTCTTTTCTGGAATCTTTACCGATAAAAATTATTAATATTAATATTAGTAATAAATTAACTATAATTGCTACATCAACAACAATAATAATATTAATAATAATTACCTCAATTTAATTTTATCATTAAATTCAATGATTTTACTAATAATTTTTACTGCGTCACCAACTTTGAAAATTGTATATCCATCCTTTAATAATTTAATTATTTAGATTTTATGATATAGATTTAATATTATTTACTTTTTTTTAATAATTTTTGGAATTTCTAATAATACCTTTGGAATGTAGACTGTTTTAATTAAAATAAATATTATATATATTTTTTTTTCATTAAAATTATAATAATTAGTATTATATTTTTTCTTTTTCTTTTCTTTTTCTTTCTTTCTTTACTTTATATAATAACTATAATTACCTTGCTTTGAAGAACTTGAGGTTGTCTATATTTTGAAAATATTAAATTATTAATAATTATTATGATATACGAATGAAGATTTTTTTTGAAAAGGTAATAATAAAAATATACAACTTACAGTATTAACTTGAACTTTATTTTAAAAAAATTTAACAGAAATATAATTTTTTAAAAAAAAAAAATTAATAATATTTCAGAAATTTTTGTATAAATTTAGTTTATTTATACCATTTCCACCAGGGACGTATCTTGAAGCTTTTAAATTTGAATAAATAATATAAATAAATAAATTAAAAAAAATACAATCATTACTAAATTATATGTTAAATTACATGTAAATGGTGTTGCAGCTGTAGAATTGCTTATATTATCTTTAGATATTTAATATTAAAAAAAATAACAATTATAAAATATTAATATCAAGAGTGTTAAAATAAAATTAAAATATTAATTTATATATACTAACTGTTATTATCACCACCAGGTACATATCTTGATGCTACAAATGAAAAAAATATTATTAAGTATTAATTAAAATGGTTAACATAATAATAATTTAATTTACATGTGAATGGTGTTGCAGCTGTTGATTTTGTTGTATTTTGATCTAAAACTACTGGTTTTGAGTTATTAATTATAAACATTGCAATTTGATCAAGAAAATCTTGCGATAATTCATGTTTCCAGATAAATTCTTGTGCAGCTTGATATGGATTTTCTTTAATATTTTAGTAATAAAAATAATATATATTATATATTTAAATTTAAAATTAGATACTCTTTATATTCTCTTTTATATCGTTTTATTTTTTTTTTTGATTATAAGTTAATTGATTTACCAGTAGCGTTATATGGAAGACGTAAAATACTTCCATCACCAATATCAATATCAAAAACATAATCATATTCTTTTCCTTCGAATAATGTCTTATTTGATGATGTTGAAACAACAACACCAACTTTAATCCATTTTTGATCAGTATTACTCCACTAAAAAATATATATTTTGATTTATTAGATGATGAATTTTATTATTAAAATGTTAATTATATACAAACTTGATATGCTTCGACATCTTTTCCATTCTTAATCATTGCAACTTGACCATCCTTTTTACCAGGAGTATCAAGAAAACTTTTATCTTTAATTTCATTCTTGTCAATATTTGATCCATCACTAATTTTAAAAAAATATAAAATTGATTAATTTAAAAGAATATATTTTTTATATACATATTCATTTCATATAAAATATATACGATGCTACAGCAAAGTTCGAAACTGAATCTTCAAATTGCTATTTTACAATTATATAAATAACGAAATTAAAAATTGTTTATATGTTTAAAAATAATCAATAATAAAAAGTACCCACTTTAATTAACTCATCGCTTGCTAACCTTTCAGTACTTCTTGTAAACACTCTTATAACATTATCACTAGCACCACTAACTATATCACCATTTTGTAAAACTTGAACACACCAAACAGAAACTGCAGGATGACTTATAGTTTGTTTACATTCATTATCTTATAATAAAAAATGGGAAAAATTTTAAAAATTATTATTTTGAAATTAATTTAATTATATAAATAACTTTTAAATTCAAATAATACAACAATAATGAAACCTTTCCAAATTTTAATAGTTCTATCTTCACCACAAGAATGATTTCATCAGTAATAGCATTATATTTAACACAATATACAAAAGCAGTATGGCTGTATAATTCATTTAAACAATCACCATTTATATCCCAAATTCTTAATGAACTATATAATTTATAAATATATAAATATATATGTTTATTTTAATAAGCATTTAAATTAAAATAAAAAATTATAATTATATCTTTATTTTTAATATATTAAAAAATACCCATCATTAGAGCATGAAACAAATTTATTATCTGATATGCTTGCAAGACCTCTAACACAATCAGCATGACCCACAAAGGTATGGAGACATTTATCATTTTCCCATAGTTTTATTGATTTATCAGCAGATGCTATATATTTAATTTTAATTAAATGCTATTTAAATGAAAAAGATATTTATAATAATCTTATATTTTAATTACCTGTTAAAACTTTGTTATCAGATAACCCTAAACAGCCCAAATAGCTAGAGTATGACCCTTTAAAGTATATTGACAATTCCAATTTTTCCATATTTTAGCAGTACTTTTGTTTATGATATAATAATTATAATAATTATTACCAATTTTTTAAAAAATTATTATTCAAATATTCAAATATATTTAATTAAAATATTTACTTATCCCATGAACCAGATATAATAGAACCATCTGGTGTACTTGAAATTGAAGAAACTGTATTATCATGACCAATTAGAATATATAAAGGTTCTGTAGATTCTGGTTCAAAAACATTTATAGTTTTATCAACACCGCCACTTAAGATTAAACCTATTAAAAGTGTGATTTATGAATATAAAAAAAAATTTATATAATATATAGGATGGGATTTTACAATTAGTCATTTAATATTATTAAATTTTATACAACTTCATAATTAAATTTAATTGTTATAATAATAATAATAACAATAACAATAATAATAATAATAATGAATAACCTTTAGGATATTGAGAATTTGGTTTAAGATAATAAAGACAAATGACATAACCTTTGTGAAAAGCATAATTAAATTCCGGTTCGTATGTATTATCAATATTTTTTTTCCAAGAAATAACAGTACTATCTCTTGAAGCTGAAACTATATTATTATTTTGATCATAATCAATACCGCGTACCTTAAATAATAATATTACAAATAATTTTTCAGAGAATTTTTATATTAAATGTAAATATATTAAATATTATAAGAATTAGAATGAAATTACTAAATTTCATTTTACTATATTTTTTACAATTGACATATACTATTAATTAATTAATTTAATACTGATAAATGATATTTAATTTAAAAATAAATATTTATATTTAAATATAAATATATATTTAAATAATAAACAATAATAATTTCATACATCAAGATTATGACCCATCAATTGGCTGAGAGTTTGTAACTTTCCATATTAGTAATATTTGTGATCTTCAAAAATATATAAATATACTATGTTATTATTTTCTATTTTTTAGAGATAAAATATTTGATAAATCCAAAAAATTAACAATTATCTAAAACATTTAAACACATTAAATTTAAAAATTATATAAAAGAAAGATACAAATAAATACAAAAGTGAATCGTTTAGATTTATTTTTATTAATATCACGTGTATATATAAAATTAAAATAAATATCTATTATTTAATTAATTTTTAAAATAAAAAAAATATATTAAACTTGTGTTACATTTATAAAATAAGTATTAGGTGTATATAATTACTATTAGAAATATTGCCATAGTAACGATTTTTTTAAAAAAAAGAAAAATAATAACAAGTTATTAAAAAAATATTTTTTTAAATTAGAATATATTTTTAAAATAGATTATATATTAAATAATATATTATAAATTAATAAAATACTTTAATAAATAATTAAAATATATAAAGTGTTTAATTTTTTCCTATACTTTCTTTTTTTTTTTTAAAAAAAAAAAAATTTAATTTTTAAATAAACTAATTTAAAAATTATTAATTGGTTTAGTTTAATTATAAAATGTAAGCCTAATATAAATTTTAGTAAAGTTTTTTTTTTTTTTTTTAAAAAAAAGGATATATATCATAATTATTTAATAAAGTAAACATGAAGATAAAAATATGGAAGAAAACTACAATTAATTTAAAATTTTAAAAATTGGAAAAGATAATTTATAATATTTAAAGAGTATTAAATAAATATATTATATTCCAAAGTGTACTATTGAAAAGTAATTATATAATAAATTCGTAGAAATTACATGAAATATGTATATATACTGTAAAATCAATAAAATACTTGATCTTCAAAAATATTAAACCTAATATAATATAAAACGGAAGAAAGAGATCGTTCAATGTTATTATATAAAAATGTTATCAAGAATTAAACAAGTTTTTACTAAATTTGTTTACTAAATCAAAATACCATATTTGACCTTTTAACATCGTCAAGAGTAATAATCAATGTATATAATATTAAGTTAATTTCAAAATTTTAAAGTATAATTTTATAAAGCTATAAAAAAATTATAATAAATATATCAAAAAAAAAAAAAAATATTATTAATTAAAATTATTGTTCATATACAAACATTTACTCTCTGCAATAAATAGATAATGATAATAGTAGTAATGATAAAGATAATAACAATAAAAAATATATTAATTAAAAGCAATATTAAATAAATGTAAAAATAATTCTTATAAGAAGTAATAAAATAAATGAACTAAATTTAATTATATGTATAAATAAATATATTTTATTCTAGTAATTAAAAAATGGCTTTACCAAAGAGAATTATAAAGGTAATTCAAATATTTTTATTTTAATTTATATTTTTAAATCTCTGTTTCTAAAAAGCAATTTAATTAGAATATGTATTAATAGATCATTAAATATTATATAATTATTATTTGTATATCAATTTTATTATTAGGAAACTGAAAGGATTAATGGCTGAACCAACTCCAGGAATTTCAGCTGTTCCTCACGAAGATAATTTACGTTACTTTGATGTAGAAATTTCTGGACCAGATTCATCTCCATACGAAGGTATTACATGAATTAAAAAAAAAAAAATTCTAAAAATGTATTTATGGTATATGAAAATAATCATTTACAATTTATATTTTAAGGTGGTAAATTTAAGCTTGAACTTTTCCTCCCAGAAGAATATCCAATGTCCCACCAAAAGTTAGATTTTTAACTAAAATTTATCATCCAAATATTGATATTAGGTAGAATATGCCTTGATATTCTTAAAGGTAATTATTCAATAACTTAAACAAAAAAAAAAAAATAATTAATGGTTGAATATATACATAATATATTATATATAAAATAAAAAATAAAAATAAATAGATAAGTGGTCTCCAGCTCATCAAATCCGTACTGTTTTATTATCAATTCAAGTTTTATTATCAGGTAAATATTTTAATATTTCAACAAAAATTTAATAAGTTAAATCGATTTTATTTTAATAATAATAATTATTATAATATGATTATTTATTTATTGTAAAATTAGATCCAAACCCAGATGATCCACTTGCTAATGATGTTGCTCAAGAATGGAAAACAAATAAAGAACAAGCTATTGCTACTGGTAATGATTATATTATTAAAAGATTTTATTATATATCACTAAAATAATTCATATTAATGGTAATTTTATTATATATATATGAAGCTAAGGAATGGACTCAAAAATATGCAAAATAAATAAACTAAATTCGTTATAAATAAAAATATCCAAAAATAAAAAAAAATAGGAAAAAACATATTTAACTAAAAAAATATAATAAATAATAATATCCATAGTAACAAATAATTTCTTGTAATGAAAATATTTTTATTCATGTAATTATAAGCGAAATAATAAAGTTAAAATAATTCTAGAATAAAATAAAAATGAAACTAATTGAAATAATAATAAGAAATTGAAATTAAGTATGTTTTTTACTATTCTTTTTCTTTATTATTTTGTAATAAAATTAAATATATAAACTTTATTATTAATATTTTTTTGAAAATGTAATTTAAAATGTTTATAAAAAAATTAAATATCTAATTATAATAATAGTTATTACTAAATATAAAATGTTTTAAAATCTTTAAAAAAATTAATTCTAATTAGAAATTATCTTTTAATTATAGGATATATATTTTTATTATTATTATTATTATTATTATTTTATTATTATTATTATTATTATTATTATTATTTTATTTCTATAACAATATTTTAATATTTTTAACGACTTATTTATAACAACAATAATAATAATATTATTATTATTACTAATAATTAATGGTAGTAGTTGTAATATTGATAGAATTAACATTATAAGTGTTGTTATATATTGGTATTACTATTATACTATATGATTATTATTGAATATAAAGTTTTTTCTTACCTAGAAAAATTATTAAAATTTTCAATTCTATTTTTATTTTTATCTCAATTTATGTAATATCTTAAAATCATATAATAAATTATAAAAAAAGTTATTCTTTTAAAATTTTTCTTTTTCTGTAATTGAGAAAAAAATTTTTTTTAAAATAATTTTTTTTCTAAATTATTTACAAAATTTATATGTAATAATATTAATAATTATGGGTAATGCATTTCAGTGAATATTGCAGAACAAACTACCAATAACGAGATGTATATTTATTGTATTTTATACAATTAAATTTTTTTTTCTATATTAATTTTAATAATCTATTTTTCATTTAATATATTGATATTTTACGTTCTAATATTTTTATAATGCTTATTTCATTATTTTAGTAATGATGAAATAAAAGGAAAGGTTTTAACTCAAGATGATAATAGCAGAAATTTGATAAATATAAAAAAAAGTAACAACTATGAAGAAATGGAATGTATTGATAATTATTGTAATAATTATTATGTCAATGGTCAAAAAAATATTGAAAAGAATGTATAAATGAAGTTAAAGATTATAAAAATGATGAAGTAAATAAAAATGAGAATTCTATTAATCCAGATTCTCTAAAAAGTGAAAAGGTTAATGATTATATCAATATAATTAAAATTGATTCTAGTAATTCTGATAATAATTTACATGTATCCAATAATTGCAATCAAATTGGTAGAAGTGCTTCCGGAGTTAATCAAGATAATTATTTATCATTATGTCGCCAATCTAGTAATTATAGTTCAACAATTGTTAATGATAATAGTAAATACTCCAGTGCTACTACAGTTAATAGAAATAATAGCATTAATTGTCATAATTCAAGTTATGTTGAAGAGATACTTAAAGATCATCATGAAGATATGATACAAACTATATTAATGATGTTTTAAGCAGTGGATTCATTAGTCATGAAGATTTATTAGATAATTTTGATAATGGCACTTCTTCCATTAACCCAAATAACTACACTTCTATATCTTATGACTCGAACGTAAACAAAGAATTGAAAAACTTTTCTAAAAATAATAATGAATTAAATAATAATAAAGATATGATAATAATTTATTATTAAATCAAATAAGCGAAAATAATGATGTATATCTCGATATTAAAAATGATGACGAAAGTAGTTGTGGTAGTTCAAAAGATTATCATATAATTATGATGATGAATATGTAAATATGGGAAACTACTTTTTTAATAATAAAGATATTATACAAGATAATATTTATTGATTATGAATATAATCCGACTTATTATGATATATGGAGTGTTAAAGAAGATAATAATTATTAAATGACAATTATTCTAATGATAGATATAATGATAATAATGCAGAAAATTATAATTATAATTCAAGTTATAAAAGTTCATATTCAGATACCTATCAAATAAAAAATAAATATAAAGGATTTCAAGATTTAAAAGTACAGCTAATTCATCAATTACTTCTTAAATAAAACTGAAAAAACAAAAACAGATTCCAAATTATGCTTTTCCCTGAAATTGCTAAACAAATAAATAAAGAAAAAATTAAGGTATATAATAGTAAACCATTCTCGATTAGTTCACAAATAGTACAGATGATTGTTTCTAGTATATTAAATTATGTACCATCGAAGCAAACATTATATCCAAAAGATGCTGGCTAATACAAATGAAAACTCTATGTCAACGTCAAATTAATTCTAAAGTATTTAATGATTCAGCAATATTCAGTGATAATAATTCAACATCAGTTCTTCAAATTACTCGATCAAACAGTGTCATAGTAACCTGGTATAAATATTAAATTATTATTTATGTATATATAATTAATAGCGATTAATGAAAATAATAAATCAATAATAATATTTATTTGTTTTTTTTTTTAAAAAAAAAAAAAACTGTATTTTAAATTTATTTTATTAGAAAATGATTTTAATGGTAATAAAAATAACAAATTTATAGAGAAAGTCAATATAATTTAAGAAACTTAAAGAATCTTAAATTAAATGATAAGCCAAAAGATAATAAAATGGTGTAAGATATAATTCATGTTCAACACTTTTAATTGATAACACAATTACAACAGCTGATATGGATGATACTATAAGATGGTAAGTTGTAAATAGTGATACTAATAAAATAATAAATATCAATATTATTTTTTATTTGATGAAGTAACTCATATATATGATCACAATTTTAATGAATAATAATAGTGTAACATTAGCGATATTTATATGAATAAGGGCAAACCATAAAAAAAATGTAAATTAGTTACTAATTAAAATTTTTCTTCAAGAATAAATATATACCTTGAATGATAAATTATAATATATATATATATCTTTATATTATAACAGTAATATTCTGCTGATGAATAACTTTTTAAAACTTTATATTTTCCTTTTCAGTTGGTGGATTTGGAGAAAATCTAGGATGCATCTATTTTATATAAAAGTTAAATTCAATTCATAGGGTATATATAAAAATTATAATATTATTTACATACTGTCAATGGGTTATTTTTCTGAAAAAATTTTATTAGTAACTAATTTGACATTTTTTTTATGGTTTGCCCTTATTCTATATAATATCGCTAATGTTTACACTATTTATTATTCATTAAAATTGTGATCATATTATATGAGTTACTTCATCAAATAAAAAAATAATATATGATATTTATTATTTTTATTAGTTCACTATTATTACAACTTCCATCTTATAGTATCATCCATATCAGCTGTTGTAATTGTGTTATCAATTAAAAGTGTTTGAACATGAATTATATCTTACAGCCATTTTATTATCTTTTGGCTTATCATTTAATTTAAGATTTTTAAGTTTCTTAAATTATATTGACTTTCTCTTATTAAATTTGTTATTTTTTATTACCATTAAAATCATTTTCTAATAAAAAAATTTAAAATACAGTTTTTTTTTTTTTTAAAAAAAAAACAAATAAATATTATTATTGATTTATTATTTTTCATTAATCGTATTAGTATTATATATATATAAATAATAATTTTAATATTTATACCATTGGTTACTATGACACTGTTTGATCGAGTAATTTGAAGAACTGATGTTGAATTATTATCACTGAATATTGCTGAATCATTAAATACTTTAGAATTTAATTTTGACGTTGACATAGAGTTTTCATTTGTATAGCCAGCATCTTTTGGATATATGTTTGCTTCGATGGTACATAATTTAATATACTAGAACAATCATCTGTACTATTTTGTGAACTAATCGAGAATGGTTTACTATTATATACCTTAATTTTTTCTTTATTTATTTGTTTAGCAATTTCGGAAAAGCATAATTTGAGAATCTGTTTTTGTTTTTCAGTTTTATTTAAGAAGTAACTTGATGAATTAGCTGTACTTTTAAATTCTTGAAATCCTTTATATTTATTTTTATTTGTAGGTATCTGAATATGAACTTTTATAACTTGAATTATAATTATAATTTTCTGCATTATTATCATTATATCTATCATTAGAATAATTGTCATTTAATATATTATTATCTTCTTTAAACTCCATATATCATAATAGTCGGATTATATTCATAATCAAATATTATTATCTTGTATAATATCTTTATTATTAAAAAGTAGTTTCCCTATTTACATATTCATCATCATAATTATATGAATAATCTTTGAACTACCACAACTACTTTCGTCATCTTTTAATATCGAGATATACATCATTATTTTCGCTTATTTGATTTAATATAAATTATTATCAGTATCTTTATTATTATTTAATTCATTATTATTTTTAGAAAAGTTTTTCAATTCTTTGTTTACGTTCGAGTCATAAGATATAGAGTGTAGTTATTTGGTTAATGGAGAAGTGCCATTATCAAAAATTATCTAATAAATCTTCATGACTAATGAATCCACTGCTTAAAACATCATTAATATTAGTTTGTATTCATATCTTCATGATGATCTTTAAGTATCTCTTCAACATAACTTGAATTATACAATTAATGCTATTATTTCTATTAACTGTAGTAGCACTGGAGTATTTACTATTATCATTAACAATTGTTGAACTATAATTACTAGATTGGCGACATAATGATAAATAATTATCTTGATTAACTCCGGAAGCACTTCTACCAATTTGATTGCAATTATTGGATACATGTAAATTATTATCAGAATTACTAGAATCAATTTTAATTATATTGATAAATCATTAACCTTTTCACTTTTTAGAGAATCTGGATTAATAGAATTCTTTTTATTTACTTCATCATTTTTATAATCTTTAACTTCATTATACATTCTTTTTCAATATTTTTTTGACCATTGACATAATAATTATTACAATAATTATCAATACATTCCATTCTTCATATTGTTTACTTTTTTTATATTTATCAAATTTCTGCTATTTACATCTTGAGTTAAAACCTTTCCTTTTATTTCATCATTACTAAAATAATGAAATAAGCATTATAAAAATATTAGAACGTAAAATATCAATATATTAAATGAAAAATAGATTATTAAAATTAATATAGAAAAAAAAATTTAATTGTATAAAATACAATAAATATACATCTCGTTATTGGTAGTTTGTTCTGCAATATTCACTGAAAATGCATTACCC
>MCFH01000183.1:0-20300 GCA_002104945.1 Piromyces finnis | reverse complement strand
ATATAATTGTTTAGAAATGGAAGATGAAGAACAAGATTTGGTGAATATTTACGTTTGATATTCAAATTGATGAAGAGATGGGAAAAATGATGATGAAAATATTATTATACGAGAATATTCAAATACTCGATTTTTAAGACAATCTGATATGGAAGATGATTATAAAATGTTGGAGGATATTAGTCCCGATTATGTTATTATTTATGATCCAAATCTAAATTTTATTAGAAATTTAGAAGTAAGATTAAAATAATTTTTATTTCTTTTCTTATATTAAATTAAATATAATATATATAATATATATTATCTTATTTTATTCTTTTTTTTTTTTTTTTTTTTTTTTTTTTTTTTGTAAATTGCAAAAAATTATAATAATATCGAATATTCAAAATATAATTTTATATTTTTTATTCATTTAACAGATATATTGTGCATCATTAAAAAAGAAAAAAATACCAAAGGTATATATGTTAATTTATGATAATTCCATTGAGGAACAAAGATACCTTAGTCAAATTAGAAGAGAAAAATATGCATTTGAAACGTTTAATTAAAGAAAAAAGTGTAAAAAAGGATTATTTTTATTAAACTATATTTAAATAATCTTATTTTATAGTAAATAAATTTAAAAATCATCATTTAAATAATTTTTAAATAATATATATAAATGAATAGATTATGTCAATTCCTATTGATCAAGATGGTAGAATTAAATTGCAACCAGAAGATGACTTCTGGAAAGAAATAAATACAAGGATAGCAGGTGGTCAATTGGAAAAGGGATATAAAAAACAAGTAAGTAGAAAAAGGAGAAATTATATTCATTTATTATTATTACATTATTATATCATGAATTTTAATTTTAATAATGAAACATAAAAGATTATTGTTGATGTAAGAGAGTTTAGATGCTCTCTTCCCTTATTAATTCATACAAAGGAAATAAATGTTAAACCTTGCACTTTGATTGTTGGTGATTATATCTTAACACCAACTCATTGTGTTGAACGAAAAAGTGTTAATGATTTAATTCAATCCTTTAAAAGTGGTAGATTGTAAATATTAATATTAAATAAAAAATTTTCATAAGAAAACATATATCTATTTTATTATAACTAGTTGATTTTATATATTTAACAATATACATTTCAATCATTTGAAATATTAGATATAACCAAGTCGAGTCTATGTCTACCTATTATAAACAGCCTATTTTATTAATAGAATTTAATCAAGATAAATCATTTTTACTACAGGTAATTTTGCATATTTTAATATATATTTTCAAATGTATCTTTAATAAAAAAAATCCATTAACATTAATTTTAAAAATATTCAAAAACATAAATAAAAATATAAGTCGGTAAATAAATCTGAAATATCCAATGAAGATATTCAATCAAAAATCGTCCTTCTCTTACTTGCTTTTCCTAATCTAAAAATTTTATGGGCTTCTAGTCCATATGCATCATCAGAAATGTTTGACGATATTAAAGTAAAACATATACTTAATCATCGAAAATAAGAAAATATTATATTAATATTTTTTATTTTTTAAATTAATTTTACAATTTTATATTTTTTATTATTCCTATTTTTGAAATAACATTATTTAATAAAAAAAAAAAAAGAAAAGTCAGAAGGAACCAGATGAACAAGAAGCATTATCAAAAGGAACAGAATTATTGGAAAAAAATAATCAAGAAAAATCCTATAATCCTTATACGCAATATAATGTTACACCTCAAGAAATGCTACTATCGATACCAGGTGTAAACTATAAAAATTATAGAATTATTATGAACAATGTAGAAAATATCTATGAATTAAGTCAAATGACTGTTGATCAATTAAATCCACTAGTTGGTATAGAGAGCGCTAGACTTATCTACAATTTCTTTAATAGTACACCAAAAGATAAATTAGTTTAGTTTTTCTTTTTTTCATTATTTTAATGTAATTTAGTTTATTTAATAAAAATATAAAAGAAGGATAAAACAAACTAAGAGCTTTTTTAATAGCAGCAAATATAATAAAATAATTATATAAATTCAATAATTTTAAATCTTCAAAATAAAAAAAAAAAAAAAAAATTTAATTAAATAAAAAAATAAATATTATAGTATATTAAAAAATAAAATAGAAAAAAATATAAGATTATTCTAAAAAATTTTCAGATATTTGAAATTTGATATTTCAAATAATAATTTTCTATTTCAATTTCTTTTTCTTTTTTTGATAATACATTAATATGTTGATTTATTAATCACTCTATATTTTGCTATTATACCATTTTATTTAATTTATAATGAATAATTAATTATACTATATTATTTATTATGTCAACAAGTAAAATTCAAGGAAATTCAAATAAAGATTAAGGGTTGATAATATATCAAAATAATAATAATTAATAATTTATTATTAAAAAAGAGAATATTCATTAATAATATTTTAAAACATGTAAAAATAGAATGTAACCATTGTTAAACCAATTATTTATGGTTCATATGCTGTACCACTACAAAAAAAACTTGAAAATGGACATACTCATCGTTGGACGGTATTTGTTCGTGGTGTAAATGGTGAAGATATTTCTACGTATATAAAAAAAGTTGTTTTTCGTCTACATGAGAGTTTTGAGAATCCAAATCGAGGTAGTGTAAAAAAGACATATAGCAAACTAATATTTTATTTATTTACTTTTCAATTTTATAATATTTTTATATATAAATTAATTTTAAATATTTAAATTTTAAAAATTAAAAGTGGTGGATTCTTTTCCCATATGAGGTTTCAGAAACAGGTTGGGGTGAATTTGAAATTTTATTAAACTTTATTTCAAGATCCGTCTGAAAAACACATATCTTTTTTCCATCAACTTCAACTCTATCCAAAGGATGATACCAATCTTCAAGGAAAAAGCCAGTACTTTCAGATCATTATGATGAATTGGTATGTGTGAAAATTTTTAAAATAAAAAGTAATTTTATTATTATGCTAGTAGTAAATTGATTATCTTAAATAATCATTTAAAATCAATATATTAAATAAATTAATAATTCTAACAAAAAATTGTTAAATAGGTTTTTCATGAACCTGTTCAATCAATGCATAAATTTTTAACAACCCCATCCAACATATCAGATAATAAACCAGAATATTTGATAAATATTATAGTAAGTTTCAATATAGATTATATATTACAACATTTACTGATTCAAAATTATGATAATAATGAAAATAAATTTTTAATTTATCTTTTTTTTTTTTTTTTTTTTTTTTTTAAATTTATCCTTTTTATTATAAAAGCTGAAGATAGAGAAAAATGGAGCTTCAACAAATAAGAAATATCAACAAAAAGTTTTACAAGAATAGAAGAATATAAAAGAAAAAATGAATATTAGAACAGAAAATTAAATCAATGCCAGTAACAAATACTTAAATTATAATATAAAAATATAAAAACATCAAAACTATATTTATAGCGTTATCATATTTTTTAATTCTTTATTCAATATTTCTTAATAAAATAAAATTTATAAGATTTTGTAAATTCTATATAATTATATAATATTTGTTCAAATAATTATAAAAAATATTAAAGAAAATATAATATATAAGAAATAAAACATGAATATATATTAATAATAATATTATTTTTTTCATGTATAATGAGTATTGATATTTCAATTATTATATACAAATATTATATATAATGCTTCATAAAAAAAAGGAATATAATAAAACTGTGAAAAGTATTTTGAGGTATTAAGATAAATTTACAATAATGTATAGCATTATAGTTTATTAAAAGTAATAATAAAACTTTTATATATTGTTTTATGTTTTATATTACTCATTACACTACACTGAATTTACGAGATATTACAAATATTGTGTCTTTGTATTTAAAATAGAAACGAGTTTTTCTCTCTTTTTTTTTTTTATCTTTTTTTAAGTAATATTTAAAATGATAAAAAATACTATTTTTTTTTTTAAAAAAAATAATAATTAATTAATAAACGAATGATATAAAATAAATTAAAATTAATTGATCTACTTTAAAATTATTATAATAATTTTTGCATTAAAATATTTATTAAAAATTTATATATATTATTTATTAGAATAATTTAATGGATTAAACATATTTTTATAAAAAATTTTTTCCTCTGTTATTTTTATTTCAAAAATACCAGCTATTTACAATAATTATTCTTAATCTATTTAATACATTCTAATAGATATAATAAACCCTTTTATTGTAAAGTATTTTTAAGTTTTAAATATTTTTTGCTAAAGATATATTAATAAAATAAACAAGATTTAAAATAGAAAAAGTAATATTTATTAAATGGATTAGGGTGATTGAAAAGTAATAATATTTTGAAAACTAAAGATAAAATATAAAGTAAAGTCTAAAGTAAAATAAAGTAAAATAAAATAAAATAAAATTAAACTAAATTAAAAATTAAAAAAAAAAAAAATAATAAAAATGAAAAGAGAAAGAAAAGAGACAAATTAATTCTAAAAGATATTAATATAGCATAATACACATTACCTTTTTTTCAACTATTATTAATTGCTATATCAAAATATTTAGATATAATTGTTGTTATAAGTTGAAATGTTTTATTTATTATTAACATAAATAAAATATAATTATTATCTGATTTAACAAATATAAAATAAACGTTGTGAAATTATATCTAACCTTTTTATTTTTTAATCATTATATATATAACACCAAAATGTCTGACTAAAAATTTTAATCTTTTTAAAAAAATTGGTTTTAATTCGAATTTTACTTCAAACGGCAATAATGGTATAAAATAAACAAAATTAATAAATAATCAATATATTAAAAACATGTCTTTATACTATTAACTATTTATTTATATTTAATCTTTATTTTTTACCACATATTTAATTTATTAGACAATAGCAAATTTATAAAAACAAAAACAAAAAAATAAATAAAGTAATAATAATAAATATAATAAAGAAAAATGCAAAACCAATTAGCGATGAGTGAGCTTTCACTCCTTCATTCTCAATTTCCACACTTGGCTCAATGGGTTAAGTTGAAATTAGAAAATGGAGAAGAAGTTGAAGGTCAAATTTTTACATATGATAAAATTAGTAATGTTGTTGTTCTTCAACAAAAATGTAAACCAGAAAATGGTGTAGAAATTCCAGGAACTCATCCAAAGTATAACTTCAGAATTGTTAAAATCAGTTATATTAAGGAAATTTCAATACCATCTACTGAAAAAGAAACAGCTACTACTGAAAATGAAAAAAGCAATGATATATCAAAGACTAATGAAAAAGCTCAATCCAATAGTACAAAGTCAAAGAATGATACTAAAAATATATCTAATACATCTTCATCAACAAAAACAGAAGAAAATAATAATGAAACTACTGATACTATAACATCCTCAACAACTGAAGGAGAATCAAAACCTAAAAAGAATCAAAACGATCCATACAGCAATTCATTATCTACACTTGTTCCAGTTTGTCCAGTAAATATTGATGATATCATTAATAAAGAAAAGAAGGCATTAAAGGAAGAATTCCAACGTCAAAATAGAATTGGTGTTGGGGTTACTGAAGAAGCTCAACAAATTTTTGATGCTCTTAGTAAAACAATGCCATGTTCATGGAATAATAAATCAATTGTTGTTATGGATGAAGTTACTATTAGTCCACCATATAATGCTGAAAGTTGTAAAATGGTACCAGGGAAAACAGTGCAAGAATCTATAATAGAAAGAGTACAAAAGGTTTTGGAATTAGAAAAGAAAAAGATAAAGAGAAAATAAATGAAAATAATAAATTAATATTTAAATAAAGGATTTAATTTTTTTTTTTTTTTTTTTTCAATTAAATATTCATTAGCAATTATTTTAATAAATATACGAAAAAAATAAAAATTATAAAACAAAATAACTTGATTGTTAAACAATATATAAATATATAAATAAATAAATAAATAAAATTAAGATTTAAAATGGAAGTTTTTTATACAAATTATATCAAAATAAGTATTTATTTTAAAGACTAAAGATTAAAAAAATTTTCTTTTTTTTTTCTTTTTTTTTCATTATTATATATAATTATATGTTTATATTGGAATAATATTTTATTTTTATACATATATTTATAAAAAAAGTTATTATTACACTTAAATGTAGCTTATGTGTATTAATTTTAAAAGAAAAAGGAAAAAAAAAAAAGATTTATAAAAAGATTTATAAATAAAATAATGTTTATAATAATGTATAAATAAAATAAAATAAAAAGATACTTAATTACAAGACTAATACTAATTTACTTACTTAATAATATTTAATAATAGATAATTATTTTTATTATGAAAATTTAAAATAAAAAATGTATTTAGATATGATTATAAATTCATTAAATAACTTTTTATTCCCCTTCATTTAATATTACTAATTTTTTTTTTTTTTTTTTTATTTTAATTACTTTATATTTATTTTTGTTCATGCATATTCTATTTTGTTTTATTTTCTTCTAAAGTCTCATTAACTTCTTCAGAGAGATTTAAAGAAGTTAAATCAATTGAATTATCTTGTTCACTTTCCAAAATTTCACTTTCCGGATTTGATGAAAAACTATCATTTATTGGGTTTACAGGTGCAGTTAAATATGTATTATTTTGAGTATTTGGATTTGTTGCTTCATTGACATTACTAGTAATTAATTCTTCTATAATATTTTCCTTATTATTGAGTTTATTGTTACTAGTATCTCTTAAAGTAATCATAGAATCAACCTTAAAGTCATCAGCTTGATAGAAAAAAATGTAACCACATCTATAATTATTTAAATCCCCGAAGAATGATTGAAGTACTAATTCATCAATAGGCTATGGAAAAAAAAAAAATAAAAAAAAATAAAAAAAATAAAAATAAAATTATATAGATTATTAGATAAATATATTATATAAAAGCTTTTTACTTTTTTTTTTTTTTTTTTTTTTTTTTATTAAAAATAAATTATTATCTAAATTACTAATTACCTCAACATTTTCGTCATCACACATTAACCATGTACTTTTTCCTCTTACAACAGTAACATAATGACCATGATATGGACCACTATTATAAGACAAATGATTAAATATTAGAATTTATATTATATAAAATAATAATTTTCTTAAAAACTTACTTTCCAATATGAATAGTAACAGCAATTAAATTATAAAGTCTATCTGGATTTTCCGCTTTATCACTCTAATTATTATTATTATTATTATTATTATATTATTATTATTATTATTATTATTATTATTATTATTATTATCAACTTTTAATAAATATATTAATTTACCATATTTGATAAACGCAATTCTGTAGGGAAAAGTACTCTATATGGTAATTTTACATATCTATTTAACCTTTCTTCATACTTAAATCTTTTAAGATGAAGGGCCAAAATGTTTGGTGCTCTTTTTATTTTCATTCTTTTATACAATTATAAGTTTATATATATGTTTTATATGTTATAAATAAATAAAATTATTTTGAGTTTTGATTATTAATATTTCTATTCAAATCTATTCAAAATTAACTTAAAATTAAAACAATATATACCTTTTTTCTGCTTCTTGTAATCCACAACAAGTATCACAATAAAACTTATTCTTTTGACATAATCTTTCTGATGATGAAAAATTCTTTAAGCATGAAGAAATGGATGTGTTATGTTCAATATCTACTGATAAATCAAAGAATGATTCATCCCTTGATGATACCTACATTATATAGAAAAATAAAATAAAATAAAATAAAATAATAAAAATTAATAATCTAATAATTTAAAATTAAATATATTTTATAGATTATTATTTAAAATTTATAATGTATATACATTTTCACAATTTAAACATTTAATTTCATTTGTAAGTATTCCTTCAAAAAGTTCATGGATCCATGTAGAATAGATATTTTGTTTTGGAATTTCCTCGACATTCAATAATGATTTTGGTTGAGCATGTGCTACTATCATTAAAAAAAAATAAGGTTAAAATATCTATCAAAAAATTATTTATTTTGATTATATTATATTAAAATATATATATATATAATAATATTTACAGTCCTTTTTTTTTGCTTCTTTTGCTTTTTTCTTATTATTTTCTTCTTCAATATGTTGATCCCATCTTTTTAATAATTTATTTTGGTAATTTGATAAACTTTCGGAAATAGAATTTAATAAAAAGTTTAAAAATTCTTGAGCATCTTGATGTTGAGTACCTCTAAATATTTCTATTAAATATTGATAAAAATAAATATATTAAATATAACTCATTTCAGAGTCAATCAAATATATTTAATTCAATTTTTATAACTATTGATGTAATATTTTACCATTTTTTTTTTGAAGAACATCTATGAAATGTTTTGGAGCAACTGAACCTTGCTTTTTTTTATTAGATGAAATTTGTAAAAATACATTTTTTAATTCCCATAATAAACTTTCTTCACTCTCAAATTCTTTTACAATTTTTAAAGTTTCACTGACTACAGCTTTGCCACTTCTATTACTTAATTTCGGAGCCTTTTGTTCATTTGTACCTGCATTTGATGACGCTGAACTTTTTATTGATAAATTAGATGGTATAGTTGATATATTTGAAGTGGGTGATAAATTTTCTGGATTTTGTTGGACCGGTGTTGTAGGTAAATTGCTTCCTTTTTTTGAAAATTTATTTTTTTTAGATGAAGAAGTTGACTTCGGTTTAAAAAATATATTCCTGTATTTTTCATCCTGTATTAAATATGGAATGGTATCTTTAGGTTTATAAAATTGAATACATTCTCTGAATGGTTCACAATGATAAAGAGCTTGTAATATTGAATTACAATAACTTATAAATATTAAATGATAAATTATAACAAAATTATGTATTAAAAACCAATTATATTAATTTTTCAATTAACAATTAATTAGTTGAGTATATATTAATATTAAAATTAATTTAAATTAATATAATTATTAATTACCATGTATTTCCAAACTATAGTATATTTATTACATATTCATTTATAATAATAAAAAAAAAAGAGTAAGAAAGTAAAAAGAAAGAAAGAAAAAATATATTGTTTATTATTTATAAAATTAAAGAATAAATAATATATTTAAAAATAATACATTATGAAATCCAATATATCTCTCGTCAAGCGATTTTATACTAGTATTGCTAGATTTAGAAGAAGTATTACTTCCCTTTATATTATTATATATATTATTAATAAGTTATTTATATAATAAAAATTTAAAATAGAAATTAATATTGTATATATATTATGATATTTACAGTAAACCACTTTAAAAATGACATTTCATTGAATTTCTATAAAAATAAAACTTGAATTGATTTGTTTAAATATTTTTAGAATTTATTCCAAATTAAATAAAAGAAATAACTCGAATATACTGAAATATCTATTGCTATTTATAAGAATAATATTGTTAAAATTTTAGATTTCTAAAAATTTGTTATAATCATTCAGACAAAATTAAATAAATATATTTTATTTTAATAAATGATTTATATATATTTAAAACCTACTTTATTTAAAGAATATTAATATTTTTATTTTTCTTTATTATTTTTATATCATACTTTTTGATATACAAATAATTACTCTATGAATAATTTTTTATATCTTCCAAAGATTGTTTTCAAGAAAATAATAATGATAAATTGACCTTTTAATTTTTATAGTGAATTTATTGCTTATATGAATAATGGTAAATATTTAATTTGCTTTTTACTTATATAATGTTATATGCTATTTATTTCTGTTTACTATTTATAAAAATTTATAAATATGTAATAATTGAATTACATTTAATTAAATGAATTTTTATTAATTATAAATAAAAAATAAATGATTAATGATTATTAGATATTTCCAATTGATAATTGGTATTAAATATATAAAGTTTAAAATTAATTTTGATTTTCAATATAGTACTTTATACAAAGTCTCTCTTCGACTATTGCATTTCTTTTAATGAAATTGAATTGAAAAATAATATTATAATAATTAAATTACTTATTCTTTTTATTATTCAATTAATAATATCTTTTTAAAAAATGATAATAAAGTCAACAGATAGATTAAATATCAAATTATTTTGTCAATTTAATTTAGTTAATATAATGGTTCGATAATTCTAATTAAGACATTCAATTAATAAATTTCTTATTTTTTTAAAAAAAAAAAAAGTTATAAATAAAAAATTAATATATATTAAAATGATTGATAACCTTTGTAATATTATGTTTTTTAAAGGTTATATCTTTATATATAAAATGAATAGAATAATATATTAATATATATTTAAATATATTTAGTAATATTACAGATATATTATTAGTTAATTTTAATTTATATAATTTAATCTCAAATCTCAAAACTCAAATACTATAAAAAATGAATTATATGTTTTTTAAACCTGTCGTTTTTTTTTTTTTGGTATCTTTTACAGATTAAAAAAGAGAGATTTTATTTTAAACAACAGTAATAATAGTAAAAATATAGTATATCTAAATAATTAGCTTCTTTTTAATATAATACTTATTTATAAATGTATGGTAATAAATTCTATTAACGATAAATTAATTATAGATTTTAAAGAAATTTTTTCTATTAAAAAGAAATAATTATTACTCTTTAAAAATAATACTAAATTTTATTAAAAATCTGTACAAAATGTTCTTATGTATATTTATTAGTTTGGCTTTAATTTGGTCTAATTGTTAACAATTTATTTATTTGAAATGAAATGAAATAATTAAAATAGACCATTTTTTTTTTAAACACTTTTATATTATTTATATCAAATTTTCTAATTTTTGTGTTATTTTTTATATTATATATGCTTTATCTTTATTGAAAATATATTTTAATATAAAAATTTATTATTAATGATTTATTAACTTTCAATATGTAAATCGAAAAGGAAATACAAACTTTTTTTTTATTTTATTAGATAGTTATGGTTTATCCACCATTAATTGCTATAATTAATTAACTAACAAAAAAAACTTAATAATCAATTGTTAAGATCAATATTTTATTTATTTATACTTTAAATGAATGACAAATGTATATTCTATTATTTTTTTTTTTTTTAATGATATTATTTTTAAAGTTTCTTTGAATAATAAAAATCCAACAAGTTTAATTTAATATATAAAAATTTAATTAAAACAATATTTGAATTATATTAATTTTTTAATAATGAATATAAAAGGAAAGTATTAAGATTATTTAAAAGAAAAAAATTAAAATTTTAATTCTTGGTTAAAAAAAAAAAAAAAAAAAAAAAAGAAGAAAATAAAATATATATATAAAAAAATAATAATTAAAAGTGAAAAACACTTATTTTTTTTTTATCCAAAAAAATATATATGTATATAATTGAATAAAAGGAAAAATATAACAATATTAATTAAATTAATAAAATTAAATAATAATAAAAAAATTATTCATTTCAAATTTCAATGGTTATGAAAAAGTAAAAATATTAAATTTCCAATATTTATATAATATATTAAAAAAGAAATTAAATTTATTAAATAAATAAATAAATAGCTAAGGTAGGTATTTAATTATTATGCTCATTTTATCACTTTCCAAGGACAAAAAAGAAAATACTAATTAAAGATATCCTTTTTATTTAAACAATTTAGCATTGAAATATGTTTTTATTAAAACATCAACAAAGTGAATAATTATTTTTATATCTATTAGTCAGTATACATTTATCAAAGAAAATAAAAATAGCAATTTAATTATATGTAATTATATGCAGTTATAAATAAAAAATAAAAGATAAAAGCAAAAAAATAAAAATAAAAAAAAGTAATAAATTAATTTAAAAATAAATATAAAATAAATATATATAATTTTTATATATTTGAATTATTTATCCTATTTGTTTTCAATTAAATTAATGTATTAATTATAATAATTAAAAATATATTAACATAATAATAGCATGACTCAAAATAGTGATGCAAACTTAGCTAAAATAGCTGACGATGTATATAATCCAATATGTTTTATCAATGTGAAATTAGCAACAATTGATTCACCAAAATTCAGGGCAAGTGTTAATTATTTTGAAGACCAACTTAGTGAATTTATTAAATTACTTGATGGCCTAACAAAATTAATAGAACTTTATACAAAAGAATATATGAGTAAATTTTAAATTAAAGTACTATATTGTAAATTTTATGAAAAATTATTAACTCATGTATCTTTTTTATTTATTTACTTTGTTAAAATTTTATATATAAATAAAAAATAAAAGAATGTAATGATTTCAATGACAGCATTATCAAAAGATTTTTGATATTCAAGGATAAAGATATTCTCGGTAAATAGTGATTCTATTAATTTTTAATAATATAAAATATATGAAATTACAATATGACTAATTATATATAATATTTATATATATATATGTATATAAATTAAAGATAATATTAGTAAAAATATTATTCAAATATTCAACGATAATATCAGTATTATATATTCTTACAAAATTAATATGGTATTTTATTCTTATTTATTTATTATAATCATAATCATAATCATAGTCATAATCATAATAACAATAATAATAAAAATAATTATAACTAAATTTTTATTTATTTTTTTTTTTTTAATTTTTTTTTTTTTTTGGTAAAATGTCGTTTAATTAAATTAAATTTAGGTAGATGATTTATTTGAAAAAATTATTTCTGAATTATATGATTTTTGTCAAGCTGCTTCAAAAGATATTTATGTAATAACAAATCTTATTCAATTTATCTTTTATTTTTTTATATTAAGATAAACCTTATTATATATTAATAGGAAAAAAAACATATATATGATAAATCATTGGATAAATATGAAAGTATTCTTAATAAATATTCAGGTGCATCAAAATCAAAAGATCAAGTTGTCCTAACTGAAGTAATATAATTTTAAAAATTATTATTATAAAAGGATTAATAAATAATTAATATTAAAACCACAAATATATTATCAATAAAATTTGAAAGATGTATAATCAAGCTGAAGAAATGAAAAAGAAGTTTATTACTAATGGAATTGAATTATGTGAATGTATCATTACTTTCAAAACTAAATTAAATCAATTAATACATAATATAGTATGTATTTCAATATATTTAAATATTATGTTCTAGAATTATCAATATATTAATTTTAAGTAAACTCATATTTAACTTATTTCTCTATAGTTTAATTTCTTTTATAATGAAAATGTTAATTATCACAACTCAATTCTTAATTCATTCAATTCAGTAAAGCCTGATTTTAATAGTCTTAAAAGCAAATTAGATGAAGTAAGTGCTTATTAATAATATGAAAGGAGGAATAATAGTAAATACATATCTATTTACTCAATTAACAATTTATTTTATTTTTATAGAATATATCATATTACAATAAAATGAAAGAGTCATTTGAAAATGTAATTATGGCTATATATATATTAATATTATAATTAATATTGTATATTTAATTTTAAATGTTTCCTCTTATTTTTATTTATTTTTGAATATCAATAAATTATAAATTAAATATATTAATTAATAGGATTCATCAAGACCAAAATATGAAAAATCAGGATGGCTATATAAAAAGTATCAAAAAGGATGGAGTAGAAGATATTTTAGTATTAAAAAGGGTGTTTTTAAATATTCAATGACAAGTTCATCAGGAAAAAAGAGAGGCTTTGTATGGACATCTACTCCAATAAATATCTTACTTTGTGAAGTTAAAGAAGAAACTAATAATGAAAGAAGATTCTGTTTTTCTGTTATAACAGCAAAAAAGTAATTAAAAAAATTTTAAATATACATAAAAATTATGTTATATTAATGCTATTTATAATTATTTATTTTTTGTTAAATGAATAAACTATTAGAACGTATATTTTACAAGGTATGAAATTTTTTATATTCCTATTGATAAGGATTAGATTATAATAAAGACATTAAAATTTTAATTATCAATTTTTTTATTATTGTATTGTAATTTTATAGCTGAAAGTGAAAATGAATTAAAAGAATGGTTGAATACATTTGAAATAGCAAAACATGAAAAATTAAAAAATCTAAGTAATACAATTGAAGATAATCAAAAGGCTGGTGATATTGTAGAAACTTTATCAGATGATGAATTAAAAATTGAAGATGAAGACGAGGATGGAGAATACTTATCTCGTTCCTTCAAAGGTCGAATTAACAATATTCATTTGACACCCAATGTAATTATTTATCAAAATGAACAATACGAAAATAGAAATAAGGAATTTCATGCAATTTTTGAGGATATTAAAGAAGACGAATATTTAATATATAGTATGTAACTTAAGAATATATCAATATAAAAGAATATATTAATTATTTATAATTAAAAAATTAAACATATTTTTTTTTATTTTAAAAAAAAATCTAAAAAAAAAAAAAGATTGTTCATGTGCTATTCAGCATGGCGTTACTATTCAAGGAAGTATTTTTTTAACTATCGATTATATTTACTTTTATTCAAAAATTTTTAAATACGTTACAAAGGTAATTTTATATAAAATTATTAATGGAATATACATCTTAATTATATACAATGGAAAATCTTTTAACTGTAAATTTATTCACAATTTATATATAGTATAAAATTCCATTTAGAGATATTATCTCAATTGATAGTCAGGCTGGTGTGGTTTATAACATTATTTCAATTAAAACTAATGAAAGTGAAAATAACGAGGTCAGTCAAAAATTTTATTAAATTCAATGTTGATATGATTCTAATGAAACAATTATTTTTATGACAACAATTTTTTTTTAATATGAATAGTATATCATTAAGATGTATTTGAAGGATATGACTAAGGTGTATAGAATTTTAAATACTATTTGGGAAAACAATACTTCAAAAATAGTAAGTTTACAAAAGTTTATATTTTATTTCAACCAATATAATTTGTTAATATTATATTTAAATATTATAGCAATTAAATGCTCAGGAAATTTTTGATAAAATTTATGGAGATGATGAAATTAGCGACGATAGTGAAAGTATTGATGAATCAATGATAGAAAATTTAAATGAAACTGAAAAGTAATAATAATATATTAGATATAGTAGAACAATTTAATTATATATTTCAATTATAAAATTAATAATATGAATTATAAATTTTTTTATTTTTTAACTTGATATCAATAATTAGCAATTCAATGAATTTCGAATCAATTGAAGAATTAAAACAAGAATCGAATACTAAAAAGAAAGATAACGAAGTAGAAAAAAAAGAAGTTGAAGTTGAAAAAATTGAACCATTAAAAGTAACTAAGGAAAATAAAGAAAGTACACCTACAACAACTTTATCAAAAACCGGTAAGTTTATATTCATATTTCATAATATATATATTAATATATATTAAAATATTTGTGTTTCAATTAATAAAAATCCACAAATTATATTTTATTTATTATTATACATTATTATACATTATTATACATTATTATTATTATCATTATTATTATTGATGTTGATAATTTATTTTAATAAGAATCACCAAAAATGAGTAAAAAAGAAGTTGATACTAAAAAAACTGATACCAATAAAACTTCATCATCTGCTTCAAATAATAATAAATATTCTTTACCTCCAAACATACCAAAACCATCAGGTCCAATTGTTTTTAATGAAGTTTTGGAAAAAAAGGTAAGAGAAGTCATATTACCAATTCCAGCAAAACAGTTAAATGACATTCTTTATGGAGAAGATGTTTCATTACAACAAAAAATTAGAGACAAAAAAAAAGAATTTGGTAAGTTCTTACAATTTGTTTATTTTTTTCATTTAATTTTAGAATTCCTTATCATATATTAATCAAATATAATTTATTATTGGAATTAACAAATTATACTACTAACATTAATAATGCTATAATACTAAAATATAATTTATGTTTAATATATTTTAATATTTATTAAAAGATATGACCGTTGGTGAATGGGCTAAAAATAAGGATGGTAATAATGAAAGATTAGTTAAATATATGATTCCTGTAAATAATGTTTTAGGTAACAATACAAAATTAAATAAAAATATATAAATATAAATATAAAATAAAATAAAATAATAATAAAAAAAAACAATCTTTAATTTTTATTATTATTTTTTTATATGATAATATTTAAATAGTTAAGGATAAGGAAACTATTACAGAAGAGTCTCAAATTTTACTCAAAAGTGATGAATATCTGTAATTATTTCATCATTTTTATATATATAAATTTTTTAAATTTTAATATAATTAATAAATTAATAATCCTTTTCTTTATAAAAAGTCTTTATGTTTATGAGTGTTTAGCAAGAACACCAAAAATGCCATATGGTGAATATTTTTTACCCGTTTTAAAATATATTATTACCTATCAAACAGAAACTACTTGTAAACTTAATATTAGTGTTGGTATTAGATGGAGTAAAAGTCCAAATTACATTATTAAAAGTAAGTGTTTTATATAATATTAAATAATACATATATATAATATATATAATATATATATGTATTAAAACTATATATATATGTATATATAAAGATGCAATTAAATCACCAACATTAAAGGGTTTAGTAGAATCTGCTGAAGGTACTCTTTCTGCCATTATACCTGAATGTGAAAGATTGGCTAATACAAATGAAAATGGTGATGTAATAGAAAGTATAGAGTCATCTAATAATGGTGGTGCTACTGCTTCAACTCCAGTGGCAACACAAATTATGAGATCAAAAAGTATGCTTCATTCTTATAACAATACAGAAACCACGCCAGATTCAACAGAAGAAAAAAAGAGTGATTTTAATTTAATTACAATTATAGTTTCAGCTTTATTAGCTCTGTCAGTTATTCTTAATATGGTACTTCTTTTAAGAGGTAAAAAGGAAAACATTTCACAGACAATAACTATTGAGCCAAAACTTCAAATTACTCAAGCTTTCGACTACTGCACAGAATTACTGGAAAGCGATTTCAAACCATGGAACGATATTCTCACAATGGAATTAGGTAATAGCCATTCTAAAAGGTAAATTTAAAAAATAATTAGTATTAACATTTATTATTGAAATAATAATAGTAATTAATGATTATAAGAGCATTGCTTTTTAATAAAATCTAATAATTTACAAATGTATAATATCTTTTTATCATTTTTTTTTTAATTGTTTTTATTAGTATTGAAAACTTTTTAGATACACACTTTAAAAGACCATTTATTCAAGATTTAGGAGGAGATACCGTTTTTAATATTGATAATGTTAAAACTCCTACATCTAATCAACCAAAAAATTTCACTTATTATAATAAAAATAATTCATTAATGTTCTTTAAATTCCAAGAATCCTACAGTAATATTCGTAATATGAAAAAGGAAATAATAAGAACTTATCATGATTTGGATATACACGAAAATAAACTTATTATTATGGAATACTTTAACTGGTTCTCTGACCTTCTCGAAAAGTGTATTGATAATGATCAGCATGACAATAAAAAGCAAACAGCTAATCCAGAAGATATAGCGGAACTTTATGATAAAGATGGTAATATTAATTCAGCACAATTTGTTAAACTCCCTAATGGTAAAATATTAAAAAAAGAAGTTAAAGATTGCTTCCTGTTACTTTGAATAAGAAATGCTTTAGAAAGTAAAGATTAATTACACATAATGAAAATAAAAAAAAAAAAAAAAAGAACTTTAAAAAAAAAAATTATAAAATTATGAAAAAATTCATAATAATAAAAAATAAATAAATAAACATGTAATAAAAAATAAATAAAAATCTTCAATTATAAAGATAAGGAAATATGGAATGTCTGTGTTAAATTATAATTGAAGTTTATTTGGAGAAAAAAAAAAAAAAAATATATAAAATAATAATAAATAATACCAAATTGTTTTTATTAATGTGCAACAATATATTTTTTTGAAAAAAATAAAATATTAGTAATTAATTTTTTGAGAAAAAGATTTTATCCAATAATTTATCTTTTGTATACCTTAATATATTAAAAATTATTATTTGAAAAATTTTAAGATTAAAAAATGGTAATGCCATATAGTCAGTTTGATCACGTGTCAACCTAATTTTTTCACTTAAATATTGCTTGTATATTTGGCTAGTCTAAATCACCACTTATAAAGTTCTAATTTGAAATGCATCATGTACACTTTGACCCTCTCAGGCCGGCTAGACGAATGTTATTATCATAATAGTAAATTAGAAAGTGCATTAATACTTACCTGAATATTATAACCCAACCCATGGCAAAACCCAATAATGGATTTAAATTTTGATATAAAATATCAATTCTATAACAACTTTTTTTTTTTTTAAATGAAAAGTATATTATCATAAATTTCGTTTGATATTGATAAAATAGTAATATAATAAATTTTTTAAAACTTTGTGAAGAATTAAACAAGAATTTAATGATAAAAAAAAAGAAAATAAATCTGAAATAAAAAAAAAAACTATTAAAAGTAAGAAAAAAAAAAAGTAATATAATAAATTTTTTATAATCTTGGGAAGAATTAAATAGCATAACGAAATATAGCAAAGTTAAGAAAAAAAAGTTAGAGTTGAAAAAATTGAATCATTAAAGAAGTTAAGGAAAATAAAGTATTTCAAATAACTCAAGTTATTGACTACTATACCATACTGAATTGTTTTCAAATCTTGTTACAATATTTTCTCAATGGGATTAGGTGAAGGATATTCTAAAAAGGAAATTAAAAAAATATTAATGTTGCATAATATTTATTATTGAAATAGTAATAATTATAAAAAATTGTTTTTAAATAATGAATAATATCTATTAATTTACAAGTTTATTTTTTTTTATTGATTTTTTTAATCATATTAGTTTGAATTGAAATAATTGAAAACCTTCTTAATTAATACCCACTTTAAAAAGTCATTTTCAAGAATTAGGAGATACTATTTATAGTATTAAAATGTCAGTACTTCAAAGTATAATCAATCAAAAATTTGTAGTCCTCTCTATTTAATTATGTAGTTTTCTTATATATTAATTAATGTTTCATATTAATTTTTTATACATTATATTTTTATTATAGATTGTTTGTACTTGAATTAAAAAACGGTGAATAAGAAAAAAACGTATTAGAATAAATTAATACATGTATTAATCTTTATTTTCTATACCGTTTTTTAATTCAAAGTAACAAACAATCTATAATAAAAATATAATGTATAAAAATTAATATGAAACATTAATTAATATATAAGAAACTACATAATTAAATAGAGAGGACTACAAATTTTGATTGATTATACTTTGAAGTACTGACATTTTTAATACTATAAATAGTATCTCCTAATTCTTGAAAATGACTTTTTAAAGTGGTATTAATTAAGAAGGTTTCAATTATTTCAATTCAAACTAATATGATTAAAAAAAATCAATAAAAAAAAATAAACTTGTAAATTAATAGATATTATTCATTATTTAAAAACAATTTTTTTATTAATTATTACTATTTCAATAATAAATATTATGCCAACATTAATATTTTTTTAATTTCCTTTTTAGAATATCCTTCACCTAATCCCATTGAGAAAATATTGTAACAAGATTTGAAACAATTCAGTATGGTATAGTAGTCAATAACTTGAGTTATTTGAAATACTTTATTTTCTTAACTTCTTTTAATGATTCAATTTTTTCAACTCTAACTTTTTTTTTCTTAACTTTGCTATATTCGTTATGCTATTTAATTCTTCCCAAGATTATAAAAAATTTATTATATTACTTTTTTTTTTTCTTACTTTTAATAGTTTTTTTTTTTATTTCAGATTTATTTTCCTTTTTTTTTTTATCATTAAATTCTTGTTTAATTCTTCACAAAGTTTTAAAAAATTTATTATATTACTATTTTTATCAATATCAAACGAAATTTATGATAATATACTTTTCATTTAAAAAAAAAAAAGTTGTTATAGAATTGATATTTATATCAAAATTTAAATCCATTATTGGGTTTTGCCATGGGTTGGGTTATAATATTCAGGTAAGTATTAATGCACTTTCTAATTTACTATTATAAATAACATTCGTCTAGCCGGCCTGAGAGGGTCAAAGTGTACATGATGCATTTCAAATTAGAACTTTATAAGTGGTGATTTA